>CM023448.1:87149230-87506730 GCA_013339765.2 Haemaphysalis longicornis | reverse complement strand
CCAGGCCAAACAAACCCTTTTCAGCAGCCCGGACATAGGTCGCTTCAAATAAAGTTTTATCTTTCTCTCTCTATGCCCTAATGCGTCACAGGAGGCATCGCCGAATCGAGTGAGGAAGATAAAGAAAGGGAAACAGCCCTTTTGTGTTCTTTTTAATGATGGCGATGATGTCTTCAAAGTTTTTGTCACGTACTGACAAGGCGGGATTGGCCAGGGCTAAATACCTTACTGTAATTCATGAGGCCCTCAAAATACGTTTATATCTTGAAAGACAGAGGCCGCAAAATGAAAGTTACTCATAGTTAAAGCCCGAATTACCCATTAATTAGCACCCTCCAGCAATTCAAGCGACCTCAAGCTGAGAGAAAGGCTTGAATACATTTATATATATATATATATATATTATATATATATATATATCTATATATATATATATATATCCATTTTTGGATACCACAAATTTGTTGCCCCAATAGATAATATAAGTGGGACCGATAAAGTCAACCCCAAACGCTCAATAGGGTCCTTCAAAAGCAGTTGTGTAGCGGCCGAGAAGCGGTGACAGGCGAGAAAAAATTGTTCGATTGTTTCCGGGACCTGGCACCGCACACATAGTTCCGTAGGTGAAAGCCCTGTTCTATACAGATAGAAATTTAGGCCTTGGAGTTTTGCAGTGCAGCTCGCTGAGGGTCACTTCGCATTGCCGAGAACCACAAAAAGGAGCATTCCAATCGAAATTTTATTGTTGATACTCTTCAAAGGAGAAGAGTGCATCGGAACGTGTAGCGTCTAAATGCGAATATCGTCGTAGTCTTGAAGATGCAAAAAAGAGCAAAATTAGGTATGCCGAATTGAACTGGAACTGTGACAGCAAGATTAGCTAAAGGTCCGCTAGCTCGCTGGCCCTGATGTCCGCATGGCCAGGGTCCCAAGCCAAACGTACCTCCTTCAAGTGCCTTGGAACAAAAAAACAATAATGTGGGGTACAAGGAAGAGCCCGAAGAGAAAGTTAATGCCGATATAACTGACATCGAATCGGATAATAGGGTGATTTGTGACAGATGTAGTGGTAGTTTACATAGAGCGAGATCTATTGGTAAAAATTCTGCCATAAAAATGGGCGTGTAGTCCGGGATTCGTAACGAATAACTCAAATCTAGAGATTGTGAAAAAATACCAATTCCAGCTTTTTCGCCTTTTTGAGATGCATCTGTATAAATCACAGACGAAGTAGGATATTTGGATAGGTACTCTTTTAAAATAGCGGTCGATAGAGAGCGTGGGAGAAGTGTTGCAGCCGAAGGGACGGGTGACTAAATTCGCGTAAACGCACCCAGCGTTGTCGAAACGTGGCTTGGGAACACCAGACTTTAATCTGAAAAAGTAACCACACGATGTCTGCGGCACCCTTCAGTGTCCCAGGAGCCATGAAGAGAAAACACAAGTTTGGTTCATTCAAATGATTGCCTCGTTAGAACCATAACGACACCACTTATAACGCAAACTTCGCTCAAATAAGCTACATAATTAGGAAAAAAGGAAATGACCATGCGACCCACCAGCTCATTTTCCGCAACAGAACCTATGATGTCACTCGAGAATGCTCTGCGATTGGCGGAGGCCGGCAAAAGCAAACGCATGTTAGGCAGCGCTTACAGTTTGCATAGTGAGCTATACGCCCGTGAAACATACTGCACATTCTTTTTATGACAAAGAACGATGGAGTAAACGGTTGAAGTACCGAACGAACACGCAAGCGTGTGCGCCAATGCGTACGAAACTACCGGCCGGCCGATCTCGACATCTCGCCGTCGCGCAGACGAATTTTCGGGTTCGAGGCTCTTAGGTGCCAACGAACCGTTCCAGCACGTACAGCCGCGACCTTGCTTGGTATCTTAATCCCTTGACAGGAGGTTGGCCGTCATATCGCCAACCAGCAAAGGTAAAGATAGAAACGAGGGGAGTAAGGAACAGCAAGAAGCGACGAGATAGTGCCAGTCGTCGCAGAAGTTTCGAATGGTGTTGGCTTGCTGCTGGTCGTTACGAGCTCGTTTCCAGTTTACAACCACTGAAAACTTCAGTTTGTCGAGTACTTTACAATGAAATTTCGTTGCTTGCGCTTTGAAAGGCCCATGTAGTACGGGCAAATCGTCGAGGGAGTGCGAACATCCCCGCCGGTGAAGAGATCTCCTTTCATATGCTGCCCAAGGACGAATCTCGGCGAAGTAAGTGGCTGCGTTTTGTGAACTTTGCAAACGGAGGAGAAAGGGAGCTAAAGGAAGTACGAGTGTGCTCGCTTCATTTCCGACGAAGTGATTACGGCAGGGACCCTTACGTTAGCTCACTCCTGGGACAATGCTGGCGCTCGTCGGCCGACTTCGTCAAATCGCCTGTCAAAGCGCTCTGACCTTGGGGAAAAGATGGCCGTACACAACGCGCATTGGACGCTCGTATCTTTCTGGTCGGAGCAGAGAGCTCGCGCGAACGGCTTTCCATACACGACACCGGCCAACTGGCATAAGCGATACTGCTACTGAAATTGAACTATTATTAACCGTATTAAAAATACGGCACATATCGTACCAGTCTATATCGTCCCGTCGCGACGGGGCTGACGAGGCAGCGGTGCGACGGCTGGGCGTTCGTCTGTTGTGGCTATCGCGGAATGGTTCGCTTTCCGGTCCATCCGCGTATCCCACAACTCCTGACGCTCGTGCACTTAGAAGCATTGAGCGTTCGAGTGGTGTGAGGTTGTTAAATGCAAGCCCGAGCTTCTCGGCGAGAGTTTCGTTCTCCCGATCGGCGATTCCATGACTAGGGCTGCGGGTGCACTAGGTTTTACTAGTATTTTTAAAATGACCGCCGTCTCGGTTTCGGCACGATTTCCGGTTCCTGTCTGACTCCCGCGTGTGGGTGCTATATGGAGTCGACATACTAAGTATCTGTTTCATGGACCAGCTCGTATGACGCCATTGTTCACGTCACGAAATCTGCAATTTTAGCGGGAGATTTAAAATTTTGGCTTTAATTGCCTTATTTCTCAGTGAATAAAGCACCATTTGCTTCCGGGAAAGCGCTTGGGCTACTATGAAACGCCTAATCTTTCGAATAAAACAAACTTTTGTTTTCTCTTCATGGCTCCTTTAAGGGCCCCGCGGCACCGAAGGAGAAGGAATTAAAAGAGAGTGGAGTGGGCGGTCGGCGCTGGAGCCACCCCCATAAAAAATATTTACCGAGATTTAATAAACTTGTTATAGAGATTGCGCAAAAGAATCCTATAAACATTCTGTCGACATTTTATAGAATGTTTCTATTGAGTTTCCATTACAAATTGGCCACCGCGTTTTAATTAAAAGTCTATAGCGCACAGTCAATAGGCCTTATCGGTTCTGAATGTAGTTTCGTGTGAGTTTCTTATGGGGTTTTTATAAAAAAAATCAATAAGCTTTCTATGCAATTCTTACTGAGTACAGCCGCAACAGCCTGTTTGTTGCGTGTGAGTGAGGGTGGCATACAGTTTCTGACGGTTTTTAATAGATTATTGGCAATTAATTTTTTATAACATCTTTATTGAGTATAGGCGTAACGTCCTGTTGCCTGCGAATAAAGTTTGAATATAATTTTTGATGAGTTTTTATTAAATGTGCCTGAATTAGCTTTTTTAAAATTATTATTGAGTATGGCCCTAACATCGTGTTGCGTGTGGGTCAGCTTTGAATGCAGTTTCTGATGGGTTCCTATTAAACTTATCTGTATTAGATTTCCATAAAATCGTTATTGTGCCTAGTCATAACGTCGTGTTCCATATGAGCTAAGTCTGAATAGAATTTCTAATGAGTTTTATTAAATTTATCTTTATTAGCTCTCGATAAAATTCTTATTGAGTATAGTCGTAATATCCTGTTGCCTGTCAGTCAGGTTTTTAGGCAAGTTTTAACAGAGTAGCTTGTACGGGCTCGCACTGTCCGGCGGTGATGTCCGTCACCCCAGGCCCCACCGCTCTCAAGTGCTCCCAAGACAAAGTGATGGTACGTCTATCGCGCGATCTCTGTTGATGCAGAGGGGCAGGCGGCGCAATAGCACCCCACATATATGCACTCATAAACTACCAGACCTCCGTGGGTGGGCTATAGAAACGCAATACAAAGTCTATTTAAACTCAACCTAATGAAGGCAATAAGATGCTTGCTGCGTGTTCGTAATAAAAAGTTTATTGCCTGTCTAATGACCACAGTCCACACATTAAGAGTTCGATCGACCCTATAGAGAGGCAATACAGGGTCTGTTAAAACTCAATAGAGTGAATGCAATGAAATTCATGTTGCAGTTTTGCAATCAAAAGTTTATTGATTTTATGTTGGCCGCAGTTTTTAAGATGGGAGGTTTAGGTTCAGCCTATAGAAACGCAATATGAAATGTATTAAAACTCAATGCCTTGAATGCAATAAAATGTTGGTTGAGTTTGTGCAATAAAAAGTTTGTTGCCTTTCTAACGGGCGCAGTCTATAAGCGATGCGTTTTCATTGACTTTTTATTGACTCTATTGAAACACAATAGGAGGTCTATTAAAACTCAACTTTCCTTTTCATGAGGGACGGGTCCTTCGTCTATCGTACCTCGCGTTTGTGAAAGGTTGAGTTTCATAAGCCTGATTATGCATTGACGAGGATGATGATGATGGGCCCCCATCAAAATCTTACGCTCGTCGTCGTACCCCAGGGGAATCGGCAACGGCCAAGGGATTTACTTCGTTTCGTATTGGAGCACGTTAATTATATATGAGTGCTGCAAAAGAAAGGACACGGCCTTATAGGCGAACTACTGTTTTCGTTCACCCATATTTCGGCATGCCAGCCACGCGTCGCAGCGCCACCGACAGCAGCGTCGCCAGGCGGCCGTAGAGGAACCTTTTCCGCTCGGGATACTGCGATCCACGTCATCACAGCCTCCCATGCAAAGTGGAGTGCAAAGCGACGCGAGCCACGTCTGTCCATCGCCTCGCTGCCTTCCAGTCAGCGTCGTCTGGCACACTGGTGAGTTATGGTCGTTCTCGCTCCACCCCCGTATTATCCGCCTACATGTAGATATCTTCTAGCTGATTCTTCGCAAGGACAACAGCCGATTCGCCTTGTACCGATCTCTCAGCGAACGCCAGGCTGGCGTCATTCGCCAGAGCTAGAGAGCAAATACTTAGGAGCTATGATGTCTACCGCTACCGCAGCATTGGGTTGATGCATCTTTCCTTTTTATATCGAAAGGCAGCAGCTGAAAAGAATAAAAAATTGGCCGCGTATCTGTTCCTTTCGTTGCAAATGCCGTCAAAAGACGATAGTCTTTATCGGCTTTTGAGAAGTAAATGCCTCCCTTCGCTTTCCCGCTCACCTCTCATGGTGTTCCTCTTGCGTCGCGCTCCTCCCAAGGTAAAGACGCCAAAGGTTTGCTTAAATCATTTTAAATTTCCAGCGTTCCACTGCTCCAAACCGGGTGTCTCGATGCGAACGCTGCCGTACGGCGAAGTCGCGTGCGTTAATCGAGGCGCCCTAACCGCGTTTCCCTACTCCACGTGCGTTGCAAGCAGAACGTGGAACTTATCTAGTGGAACCTTGCGTAACTGTTGCCGGTTGATTTCTTAAAATGGCGCCAGAAGCTATAGTGCCGCGGGCGGCAGCAGGCGACGGCCGAGTGAATTCTTTTTCTGCAGTTGATGAAGTATTTAATTTCGCAAAAGTCAAGCATGTTTGACTTTTTTATAAAGTAACACTGCAAATATCGCTTCTGCATTGATTTGTTGTCTCATATTTGCGAAATGTCTTGTTCTTCTTCAACAATGTTGACAAGTATGAACATTACACCGGACATAGACGGGTAGATTTAGCTTTGACTATATAAGACTATTGCGCAGGCATTGTTTTGCTTTGGCCGGGTGGCTGAATCGAGTCACAGACAGACGGACAGACAGACAGACATACAGACAGACCAAAATTTCTGGGTTTAAGTAGCCCAAGAAAGACTATCGTCTTTAAAAAACGCCTTATTTCCACCCACAAATGCCGCTTTCATGTGTATGAGATCGACGTCCGCAGTTTCTGCACGCCACGAGAGCTCCACGGTCTTGTTTTTTTTTTTTTTTTTTTTGCTCGAACGCTCTAGCGCTGACAGCCCGAGCACGAGAGGTATTTTTTTTCTCATTTTCTGTCGTTGGAACGGCCGCATCGTCATCGCCTCATCTCTCGTGCAGCGCCCGTCCTCTTCGGCTTCTGGCGACGCGGCCTCCCCCGCTGCCCATCGGTAGCCGGCGTGAGACAGGCCCAGCCCTCTTGCGGGGGCCGGAGCGGGGGCCGTTCCGCCTTGCTCGTCCCGACCTGCCGCCCCAACGGTGGCTGTCGTCTGAACAGCGTCTGGAGCCCGCCATGAAGGTAAGGTATACGAGCTGTAGGCACCACTTACGGGGCTGTGGCCTGAGCCCTGCTATTCTCGATTACTCGAGGATTGGCTATTGGACGTTGCGCTTTGAACCGTTTCTTTTCCAGCTGCCAACACGTCTAGAGAAACGCTGGCGCAATGTACTGGAGCGAATGCAAACGTTAAAACAAAATTTGAAAACGTCATTTGCATATCACCACACTGACCCGATCGAGAGGCGCCGCTTCGGTGACTTGCGCCATCTCCTCATTCCCCGAAAAATAGAAAATAATTTCGTCACCCTTGGCAGCGTGTAGGACATCAACGACATTATTACAGTGGGTCTATATAAAGCCTATATAGGCCTATATAGGCCTATATAAGCACTTAATTGGGATATCTTTCATTGCCTTGTTCTTCACTGAGGTATATATATAATGCCTGGTGCACAAAACCGGATTTACAGAAGCGATGTAGTGCATCTCCAAACGTGAACAGCACAGGACGGAAACCCATGCTGATGGGACGCAATAAGTGCGCTCACTCACATCTGGGACGTTGTCGCATACGCATCAATACCTGACTGACCGGTTGACAACGTGAAGCATTTCTCTTTCGTCGCTTATTCCGCAGCTGCCCGAGGCCATAGCGGCAGCCAGCGCAGGTCCTCTCGAGCGCCCCCTGCACGACTTCGTCAAAGCGGAGCCGCGCCTGCAGCCCCAACGGCTTGCGGGCGAAGGGGGAGCAGTTTGGAGGGCCTCCAGTTCCGGACTGCTGGATTGCCTACCACCTCCGGGTGCTGAAGCGCACTTTGGAGCACGTCTTCCTGGAGAACCGGGAGGACGGTCCGGGAGTGATGACTCTCGCGACGGGCTGCCCTTGGGGGCCGAGGCGGACAGCCCCATTTTCGACGCGGCCTTCGTCTTCTACTGGCTCCTGCAACACCATCGAGCGCACGCCGACACTCGCCAGCAAGTCAATCAACGGCAACTTCGCTGAATTAAAGAGCTCAATTTGTCTAACATCGGTTCATGTCTGCGTTCCCTTTTGACCGCCTCAAAAACACATTTTCCATTTTGCATCCTGACTCTAAAGCACTTGCCGGGCGAACAGGCCCCTAACGAAAGCAGCGTTGCAAAATAATGCGTCAGCCGGGGCGCGCAGGCCGTTTTTAGCCACAATGCATTTTCCCCGCGAAAGCAGAGGGCAATGCGGATATTTGCGGGTAAGATTTCTAAATGTAACCAACCTCCGTGTAACCCGCAAATATTTTTCGCTCTCCTGTTTGTCGGCTACGCGTTTCCCGAGAAGGGGTGACATTCTCGAAATTTTGGATGTTTAAAATCTGTGGCAACAAGAGGCGATGAAAACGCCGAGCCACAGAACAACACATATATTTTGAACACGTCACCAGCTGACGGGCCAGCGGCTTTGCCTGGCCGAACGCCCGGAGTTACTGGGAGCACTGACCGCTTGCGCCACGAGGCTCGCGTAGTGAGCCTCAGAGTGGTGCTTCGTCGTCGGCGTCTTCGTCGATGCTGCTTAGAGCCACTAGCTTATTTAGTGGCTCTAATGCTGCTACAGGAGGCCCCCCCTCTAGTGGCGGAGCCATGGAGTAAGCCGGAAGGATACTTTTGGAGGTCGTCGTGTGGGTTTTGTTGTCTGTTGCGACTGGGGTGGCTGGGGAGGGTGGTCCGCAATTAATATTGTGGATTCGTCTGGTTGTGTAGAGAGCGGCTTCTCAATAAAGGCTGGTTTGAGGCGATCTACAGAAATAGTGTCCTGTCTGCCATCCAAATCCACGGTGAAATGCTTATCAGCACGGTGGATGACGCGGTAGGGTCCGTCATGCGGGCGCTGAAGTGGTTTGCGCATGGCGTCACGGCGTACAAAAACATAGAGGGACGTTGTCAGCTTGCTGGGGACATGGGCATCCGCACGCTGTTGACAGCGTGGTGCGGGCGCACGAAGTGAGCGAAACGAACCTCGTAGTTTCAGGGCACGGTGATGATTCGGAATCAGTGAAGAACTATCCCGGCAGGCCTAGCGGCGCACCAAAGACCATCTCTGCGGGCGTGCAGTGCAGATCCTGCTTCAAAGTAGCCCGAAGACTCAGTAGAACCAACGGAAGGGAGGTGGACCAGTGGGTATAGCGTCCAACTGTGCCCTGAGTGCAGTCTTGAGGGAGCGGTGAAAACGCTCAACAAGCCCGTTGGCAAGGGGGTGGTACGCTGTGGTCCGAATGCGTAAATGCTAAGAAAGGTCAGAAGGTTATTGAAGAGTGCCGACTCGAACTGGCTACCTCGGTCGGTGGTGATAGTTGATGGGACACCATAGCGGGAAACCCAGCTGGCAACGAAGGCGTTGGCGATGATTTCACTTCGGATGTCGGTAAGAGGGAAGAGGAATCACAGGACATCATCAATCATCCTGTGACTTCGATCATTTAGCATCGCATGTTGTATATTATGCATGCTTGCATTGACATTTTCTAGCCCACGCATTCAGTAATCGGTGAAAAGTTTTTTTTTTTTTTTACATTGGTATCTAAATGAAAGGTACAAAATTGGTCGAGATCAACCGGTCTTGTCGCGCGACCAGAGCGATGCCGAGCGATGCTGAGCGACAGCAATCGCTTTTGGTATCTCCAGCCGCAAGTGTAAACGAGCCTTAATATGGTAACGATGCAAGACATTAATATTATTAATAATAACAATAATACTTCTGTTATTTTTATTAATTGTTTCGTATATGTGAGGGGGTGACAAATTTTCCGGGCCCCGGGTGCAAGTTTACCCAGCAACGCCACTGGGTGGAGCTTCTGAAATGGGTTGTTTAGCGCATTGCTAAATTATCGGCGGGCGGGCGTCGCGGCTGCCGCAATTATGTCATGGTAGCAGCGGGGGTGCGCCTCTCTTTAGGCGACGAATTTATGGACTCAACTGCTTGTAAAATGACAGTCCCGATTTTACAGAGTTCTTGAGTTCAGGAAATAATTCGCGGTTGACAGCGGCTTCGTTAGATCGGGGTTCAACAGTAATTACGCGATGTCTCAGCAACCTTTGTGTCTGCGAGCCAGAAAATTCGTATTTCGTTTCATTTAGAATGCAATATTTGTGTTTAAATTGGCTGTTCAAAGCATCGCGCAGGATGAAGCAGATAGGTAACTTTGAAATTGAACTCCTATAAACGCATGAATATTTTATGATGCACGAAGTTGGAGAGGGATATTCAGAGTGTATTAGTATCAGTACATGAAGAGTTAAAAATATATTTGTTCTCTCTGCAATAGGTGACCGGTAAAAGGCGCAAAGGCTCATGGGAACATTGTTTTCTCCCTCGGAGTGCCACCACTTCCGGTTCGGGAGTTCTGCTGACCTCCCATACGCCAGCGGCTTTCACGCGTGTGTGTGCTTGTTGTTTATCTGTTTCCACCGAGAAAAAAAACGCTCATGCATAAGGAATTTAATAAATACAACGATAGACCATACTACGTGTTCAGCTGACAGTTAAGCACCCTGTGACAAATAAACAACACGCGCACAAGCGCCTGAAAGCCGCCGGTGTACGGGAGGGCAGGAAGATCTCGAACCGGCAATGGCGGCAGCAGACGACGTACCCGTGAGCCTTTGCGCTTTGTACCGGTCACCGATTTCAGTAGTTTGCTTTTACAATCACGCTACTCCATGTCAGGTAGCCGCTGTCTCATGGTGTGCTCGTTATCGGGACTCTTCTTAACGCGTTTCATACCGACGCGTGCACCCATTGTTACACTTAATTTTCAAATGATCATGACAGCGGGTGCAAGTGACCGACCTTTCGTACTGATGGCGAGGAAGCAAATGTGCCTTTCTGGTACTTTTCCTGACCTTCTTTTTAAGTTTTGTGGGTGCAAGAGTATCGTTCTTTCAATTCTAAATCAGCATGGCATAACAAACGAATGTCGTAATTTAAAAACAGACCACCGGTCCTCTCAAGAGCACCAGCGCACCTCCGCACTCCCCCTTGCCCCCAACACCCGGGTGCCCGTTGATGTGATTCTTCCCGGATCCACAACTGTTACTTACACATCCTAAAATGTTTTCTATGTCGCATGGAGGGAATTTTGAACAATCGTCAGCATTGCTCAAGTAACCAAAATGACCGAGGAATTACCACTGTAAACAACTTTTCATCTCTTAACCAATCCATCATTTCGCAGTCTGAAACCATGCTTCAGTTTGAACATCACGATCGCCATCAACTAAGGGAATGCTTTAACTGCGCCACTGTCCTTTTCATGCTGAAACACGGTAGACTGTAGCATTTAGGGTATGTGTCATGCCATTACGCGTGTTTTCTTGATGCATTGCGGGGAACAAAATGCTGGCTCGACCCATACCCAAAGGTCATTCTGGCTCTGTACAACTGCCCAATGCTCCCTATTTTCTGGTGGACCAAAGAGTTTCCCAACATAATTTTCTTTTCCCGCGTCACCAACGAAAACTACAACATATGCGCCCCATGCATATAAGAGCCGCCCATGCTCATACACTCCAAAAACCTGTGTTATCGTTTAGGTTTCAACCGGCAGTTTGTACTCGGCTGAACAATGGCAGCGCACGCGTCCGCTAAAAGGTATGTCCTTGCATTAATGTTTGAAACCAAAATATAGTAAGACCTCATTACATTTCCTTCCTCAGATCTCTAGACAGAATTCCAAACGCAGCAAGATTTTGCTCAACTTGCAACATACCTAACCGAAGAGTATGGTCAGCCACCGCCGTCTTTGCGTTATTATTTTTCATGCTAAACTGTTCGGTAGGGCTTTGAATAGCGAACTTTGCAGTGACTTGCTCTACCTTATCCAGGAGCGGTACCTACACATTAATTTAAGGGGATCGCCGCCCCAGAAAAATCACTAGATAGAACATGCCTTCAGACAGACTATGGGCATTCATGCACGAAGCATTGAAAACTTGACAGAGAATAATGTAACTATTTCAGAACACCAAAGGAGAGCACATTACAGCAGGCTGGACATTTGGGCTGTACCGAAATGCCAACCAGATTGACGATGTTACAAAGCGCCAGCTTCTCATGTGCGCCCAGAGTCCCTGATAGAAGATGCAAGATGGACTGCGTTAGAGACTCAAGACAGAAGCGGAAATTTCAACTGGCATGGCTTGACAAATACCGATGGCTGATATACTCCGCTCTACGTGAGCGATCATCCCGTCATGTTCGTGTAATTTTCGCCGGTAACAGCGGTGTTCTTGTGCATGGTGCCTGTACGTTTAAGACTGGTACGTATTTATTTACTTATTTATTTATTTATTGCGAATACAGCAGGCCAGATTTTCTGGCCCAAGCAGGAGGGGCAACCGGCAATACACAAAACATTGCTATTCAAAGAGGATTTTTTTTGCAAATAAGAAAAACAAACAAAAATAAATAAAAAGCACAAAGCAGATCAGTAAACGCATACCACACCGTACAATGCATACACTCAATGACCAATGTTCTCCTGAAGCGCTTCGGAAATATTTCTGGCTTCAAACGGCTTCCGGGAGCGCATTCCATTCAGAAATGGTACGTGGAAAAAAAAAAAAGAAACTACGCTTGAACTGGTTTGTTTTAGCGAAAATAGGCTGAAGGGAGTGTGCCCGCGTGTGACGCGTCCTCGTGCTTAAGGCCAACTGCACTCAAATTCCCCATTTACTTTGAACGTTCAGTACGTACCACCAAACCGTCTGGGACACGACTGGTATCACCGTGAAATGCGTGGTTAATTAATTAGAAGCGTTCGAAATAGCTCAGTCGCAGGCGACGCTGCACCTGTCGAGATCGCGCAAACAGCCATTAAGCTGCAGTGACACTGCGGCCGGCAATGCGCTTTTTCCTACGGCCAGACAGGAGAACCGGTCGAGCTCCGCTGGGTGCGCTTGTTCTTGGGCTACGGCGAGGGAGGAGCGTTGCGCGCAGGTTTTCTCCGGTCGGCCGGCCGCGTGTGGCCGCTCGCTCGCCGGCTGGGCCAGCTGGAACGTCACTTCAGCCTGGCCGTAATGGCCACGCTCCCCTCAATTTCACTTTCAGAATCTCCGATTTTGGATGGTCATTTGCGCCATGGATACGCGTATTTCAGCTGTCATGTTTTGTATCTTAATTACAGTTTTGTTTTTTTTGGTTTCAGGAGGTCGAAATTTTGAGTTCTGATGGCCTTCAAAGGTTGTAATAAAGTACACGGAGTTATTTTCACTTTAGGCGTAACAATATTGTGCAGGAAGGATAAACAGGCCAAGCGTCTTCGAACTTCTAGGGATTGAATGCCATTGTCTGTCAGACGTGAGCTTCGACTGAGAATAGTAACGACCATATTTGCCAAAAATGAACCGAACTTTTTTTCTTTGGACGAGCTCTAGCAAGTAGATTTTTTTTTTGAAGTGCGGATCCCATATCACGGAGGCATGATCGAGTTTGGCGCTGGCAAAATTAGAATAATCTAAAAGCTTGAAGTGACTTAGAGGGTGTCTTAATTTGCGTCTCAAATAACACAACTTCGTAAATGCAGCTGAACAAATACGTGATACATGGGACGACCAGAGGTCGGCGAACTCACTCACGAGTCCACTCACTCAGACTCATTTGGACTCAAACTCACGCGTGAGTTTGAGTTTGAGTGCGCGCGAGGCTAGTGTGGCATGGTGAGTTTGAGCTTGAGTGAGTTTGAGCCGAGTGAGCCCGACTGAGTTTGAGTCCGATTGAGTTTGAGTACGCCTGAGACCTAATGAATTCTGAGTTCATTTTGAGTTCTCAGTACATTTTGAGTTTGAGACCATTTTGAGTTCTGAGTACATTTTGAATTTGAGTCCATTTTGAGTTCGAGTATTTTGGGGCATTTGAGTTGAGTCCATTTTGAGTTTGAGTACATTTTGAGTTTGAGTACATTTTGAGTTTGAGTCCATTTTGAGTTCCGAGTACATTTTGAGTTTGAGTACATATGAGTAGCCTAGCAGGCAGCTATGGTTGGCTGTTAAGTTTCATGCGTCGCTGTGGGCTCGGAATTCAGGTTACCTACGGGTACGGCACCATTCGCGATCCGCGTGATCGGTTGGGAGGGAGGGGGTGTCTGATTTTTTTACTTTCTTGTTGAATTTTCATGACCTAAGCACTTGCTGTATACCAAGTTTTCACGGCTGGCATGTGAGTGATAATTGACTGGTGAGGTCATAAAAAAGGGTTGTCTTAACTTTTCCTCCTGATGGATCCACTAAGAGGGTGGGAAAGGGTGGTGGGAAAGCACACTGCGGCGCTTGCTTGCTTGTTGTTCGCCTGCTACACTTGATATACTAGGGGTCACAAGGAAGAGGTGAGAGCCCGGGGGAAAAGGGGGCGGGGGCTGTCCCTTCTGCTGTTTCAAATGAATTAGCTGAATTGACTGGGCAACGCCACTTTAGACAGAATAATGACCGCATTAGATTGGGTGAAATGTCAAACTGATGACGCTAAGGCGTGTAAGGTAGCAAATGAAAGGTCCCGATTAACGGAATCACGCGGGGTAAATAAAAAAAATGCTTCCTGATTGTAGTCATCAGGCAGTCATAATGAGTGATAGATTGGGTTAAAATTCAAAATGACGGTGCGAGGGCATCTGGGGAATCAAATTCAAGGTCTCGATGTGGGGAATCATTCGGGACAAAATGAGTAATGGTTATATAATGACGTAGTCATGGTTAGTCATAGATTCGGTAAATATTTAAGTTCATTGCGCTAGGGCGTGTGGCGTATCAAATTAAAGGTCTCGATGAAGGTAATCACGTGCTTCCTGATTATTATCATGACATACTCAAGGTGGGTCATAAATTAGGTTAAAATTCACAATGGCACCACTGGGTGTGGGGGGCATCAAATTGAAGGTTCGGATGAGGGAAATCACGTGGGAAAAAAATGCGGTATGGCTATATCATGAGATAGTCATGGTTAGTCATTGATTGGTTTACCATTCAAATTGATTCCGCTAGGATGTGATGGGTATCAAATTAATGGTCTTGATGAGCGGAATCACGTGGGAAAAATACAAAAATGCTTCCTGGTTATAACCATGAGATAGTCATGGCGAGTCTTATATTGGGTTAAAATTCATAGTGACCCCTAGGGCGTGTAGGGTTGCAAATTTACGGTCTTGACGAGGGGAATCACGTGGTACAAATAAAAAAAAAAGGCTTCGTGGTTCTAATCAGGAGATAGTCATTATGAGTCATAGATTGGGTTAAATTCAAGGTGAGGCCGCTAAAGCATGTGGGGTGTCAAATTGAAGGTTTCAGTCAGGGGAATCACGTCGGACATTTAAATAATGCGTCCTGGTTACAGTCATGAGAGTCATGGTTAGTTTGACTGGTATGAATTCCATATGATCCAGCTAGGGTGTGTGGGGTATCAAATTAAAGGTCTCGTCGAGGGGGATCACGTGGGACAAATATAAAAATGCTTTCTGATTATAGTTATGAGGATATAGCAAATGGTATCTTTCTTTAATTGCTAGGTAGGGTTTAACCAAATTCCCTGCCAACCCGTAAGGCAGTTGCGCTATTACATGCGAGGGCTTGTCCAGAGATGTCCATCAGTGCGGTATATAGTAATAAAAATATTGGCGTCTAATTGCTGAATCATCGAGGCAGGATGGCATGGGGTAAGAACAAAAGCCATGCCAAGCTCTCGAACTTAAATCACCAGACTCAAAAACTTTCTGCTAATAGCTGCCATTCAAACGTTACTTCCTCCATTTCCCCGTGTCCCAACAAACAAGCAAATCGTTCGACACGTATGGTGTTGTGGAAATTGTGGACGACCATAGGTAACAGGGGGCATCAGAGGTCATCATAAAGGCGAATTTCACATTTGTTTATGAATAAGCCTTGCGGCCGCGTTTCGTGTCCGTAATTTCCTTCCCACAGTGTACCAACGTGCACTCGAATCCAGAATTGGCCAATTACATGTGAGACATTAACTCCTTGCTAGAGTGTAGGAGATAGAGAGGCAACAGAGCCAGCAAGACATAAACAGACATCGCGGTAGAAGGAAAACACTTCAGAAAAATAAGCAAGCGCAGTTTGTGTGTGCGTTCGAACTGATTTTATTACAATGAGAAATCAGCGCAAGATATCAAAACTAGCACATGACGACAATTTAAAGGGAAAGAATTAACTCGGGCTCTGCAGTTCTCCAACGACTACATCTCAAACACAATGAAAGAACAGGTGACTGACGCACCACACACACACACACGCACGCACACACACGCACACATGCACACGCACGCACATGCACACGCACGCACGCACGCGCACTCACGCACATGCACACGCCCGCACGCACGCGCACTCACGCACTGACGCACACGCAAACGCACGCGCACACGCACGCGCACACACGCAAACGCACGAGCGCACGCACGTGCACTCGCACGTGCACTCGCACGCGCACACACGCAAACGCACGCGCACTCGCACGCGCGCACTCGCACACGCACGCGCAGTCGCACGCGCACACTCGCACACACACGCGCACTCGCACACGCGTGCATGCTGGAAATTAACAGCTGGGTACGGTGGCGGTAATTTACAACGATAGCGTGGTGCTGAGCCGAGCCACGAGAGCTCATCCCACCTAGCAAATGCTAATAAAAACTAATACAAGTACCTCAGCAAAAAACGAGGCACTGTTCTGTTTGTCCCACGTGATTTCCCTCCTCGAGACCCTCAATTTGATACCCAACATTCTTTAGCGCCACATCTCTCTGAATTTTAACCCAATCTGAGACTATCCCGTGTTACACGGTTCGCCCTTTTCGATATTTTTTCTTCGTATTATTTTTTTAGTTTTTTAACATTTAGTTTGATCAATTATCTACATTTACGCTTTTATAATTATTACAGGTTGAACTTGCGTGATATCTGCATTTTTGTGTAAATGCAGGGCGTTACACGATCCTGGTGGGGGTAGGGATGGGGGTACTCGGCAAAGAATGCTACGCATTAAAAAAGCAAAGGCATATCCATGAACGCCTCGCGCTTCAGAGATTCGCGGGGACAGTTCGCTTTGACGCAAGGTGTTTTTTTCAGGATGCAGAGCAAGAATGCACGGAACCGTAACCCTAAACAGGCTTACGACATAAATGAACGGAAGCAGTGAGCGCACATACCCTCGCCCAATCTTGCTTGTTTCGACCCAGGGACCCAGCACACCATCGAGTCTGGACCACCTCTGTCATAAACACGAACACGGAGCCTACATCAAGAGTTTGGTATCCAATATATACGTACAATTGCTTGCAACCAGCGCTAGTCATCATGAGCAGCAGGTATAGCTGTAATAATTCTGCAACGAAAATTGTTTCCGACCTCACAGGAGCTACGGTGTCATGTCGTGCCCAATGCCAGAGTTTGAGCTCACGAAATTGCACCCGTATATTTTTACCACGCGTGAATTGACAACACTGAATGCTAATGAAATCAGAGTCCATCTGAGCCACAGTAATTCCTAGCACGAGAGTTGTGAGGCCATTTGAGTTCTGAATTCATTTTGAGTCCTCAGCCCATTTCGAGTTCTTAGTTCATTTGAGTTTTGAGTACATTTTGAGTTTTGAGTCCATTTTTACTTGGAGTTTGAGTCCATTTTGAAGTTCCGAGGACATTTTGCAGTTTTGAGTCCACTTTGAGTTCCGAGTACATTTGAGTTGAGTCCATTTTGATTTTGGAGCTACATTTTGAGTTTGAGTCCATTTTGATGTTCTGAGTACATTTGAGTTCTGAAGTACATTTTGGAGTTTGACTTCCATTTTGAGATTTCTGAGTACATTTTTGATGTTTGAGTACCATTTGAGTTCTGAAGTACATTTTGAGTTTGAGTTCCCCAAAAATTGAGTTCTGCGTACCTTTTGAGTTTGAGTACATATTTGAGTTTCGGATACAATTTGGAGTTTTGAGTCCATAGAGTTGAGTCCATTTGAGTTGAGTAACATTTTGAGTTTTGAGTCCCATTGAGTGTTCCTGGGAGTTTTGCGCTCCAGTTGAGTTTGAGTTTGAGTGAGCCAGATGTGCCTGCTCAGCATTGAGTCTGAGTTTGAGTGAGTGGTGATTCGACAAAAACAATTGTGCGTGAGTTTGAGTGAGCCACGTACGCCAACTTTGCCGAGGTATGGGGATCCAAGTTAGATAAGAATTTCAAGTGAGGCCGAGGTATTTATACTCTGCAACGTCTGCGATTGACGTGTGCTGCAACAAATACTGGGAACGAAACAATTTGTTTACGTGTTATTCTTAAAAAGGCGCATTTTCCGGCATTCAACATTATTTCCCACTCCGCACACCAACTCTCTACATCAACAAGGAATTTTTGCACCACAACACAGTCGTCAGGTGAGCGAATTTCTCTAAAAACGATACAATCGTCGACAAACAGCCTAACAGAGACCGCTTCAGGAATTACATGCACCAGATCGTTTATATCAAGAAGGAACAACAGTGGTCCCAGTACACTGCCCTAAGGTACACCAGATGCTCCGGGTTCACTTCTTTGAGAAATAGTGACATTAAGCACGCGTTCCAGCCACCGTATGCCAGCCACATCTACTACTCGAGGGTCTCTTTAATGCCCCATCTGGACAACCACGCACATAGATGATATATTGCCTTAAAATTCAAGAATGTATGTGATTTTGACTCTTCCATGTGGAAGAACCCCATAGCAAAAGCAAAAAAAAAAAAGCCTTCGAACTCGAAATGTATTTTTGGCACCAACCGATTAACCGATCAATTAATTGATTATTGCCTGTCAATTAATCGAATTATTTTTTAATCGATGCCCAGCCCTACAAAGCTCATGCTAGCGCCGATTAGCCTAGCCACAGCCAGCGCACATCCAAATTTGACACGAATTGTCAGATCAGCTGTTCGTCGCTAGGCTACGCATTTCTCTCTGCCGACGGTGCGTTTCGACGTGCGACAACACCGCGCCTTCCCGTTTGAATTTGGCGCCGCCGCGTCCTAGAAGCAGACGACGCGCTTCCGTTGCTGTATCAGCGGGATTCGTGCGCAGAGAGCAGTGGGGGTGAGATAACTGGTAACAACCGCTTCCATTTTAGTCAGAAAAAATAAACGTATTTTCATTTCAAATTTAAAAGGCACAGACAACTTACGGCTTACGTCATAGAGGTAATACCGCGTACGAAATTATTAACACGGTTTATAAATAATTTTTGGATTGGATTGATTCCGACTAACTCTTTTGCCTAAGCTGGTTTCGTTTCTTAGCGTGATTTTCTTGTATACAGCTTTTAATACAAATATCGTTGCTTGGCTCTTTATATTGTTGGCTTACATTTTATACAAAAAACAGTTCAGCAGGCATAGTTATTTTCTTTAAATTACAGTTTGAACTAGTAGCTACATCCTGAGTGCTTATAAAATAAAACCACATTGTCGCCTAAATGCCATAACTGCCTTTAGAGTTTTGAAATATAACCTTTTGCGGTCCGATTGGCGACCTAATTGGAACGAGGCGGCAACGTTTTTTGCTTTGTGCGTCTTCTTCTTCCCTGATCGCGCAAGGCCGCAAGCCGCCAGCAGCCTGCTGCCGTCACCGCCGTCCGTGGTCGGTCATCTGTCGGCCATATTAGGTGCCCACCTCCGTTCGAAGAGCGCTCGGTCGGTGTACAACAGCAGCTCGGGACTCAGCTACGCACCCGGGGCCGGCCTCGACTGGAAACATCAAGCCAGGTGAGGCCTCGCTGCCCTCTGCGCCGCAGCCGCAGCGGCAGCGTTTGCGATTCATTCCATGAGCTGCGCACTTGGCCCCCCCCTCCCCGTCCGCCCGTGTACGGCTGGGCTGGCCCAGTGCGAAGCTGCAGTGGTCCGATCGCTGGTCGCATTGCTCGAGCACGGCCGCTTTTTCTCGCCCGAGCTAGCCCGCCGAGGCGACTCGCGCGTGCAACCGAGATTGGGGAAAATCTGCCCATTCTCGGCCGTCTCTTTGTTCGTCTCGTGGGAGGGGACCGCCTGGGCCCCGCGTATGCTCGGGTTTTGCATCGCGTATTACGCCCGCCTTGCGATGACCCGCGCGAGAGGAATTCGCCGTTGCCGCCGCCGCGATGTCCCGCGGCCCCTCTGAGTTTCAAGCGGAGAGCCGTCATTCCCAGCTGGTGAGTCGCCAGCTTTCGGAAGCGCCCATTTTTTGTTTGTTTATTCGCCGTTCGAGGCGCGTCAGTTTGCGACGAACGCCTACCCCATCCCGTGTGCACGCGCCGCAGTCTTCGTCGTCCCTGCATGCTCCGCAACCTAAACCGACTCGCGCTCGGCCACAGATGTTCCACGCCTCGCGCTCAGCCCTGGTGCGCATTTCTGGGTGCGCGTGTGTACGGTCCATGTCCGGTCTCGGCCGCTGAATTCAGCTGCTCTCGATTCCCACCGGGCGTCTCCGGCACTCGGTAAGGGCCCAATTCTGCCCACGGTTAACCATCGTTCCGGCATTTTCAAGCTCTTTCGAGCACCTTTAGCACCTGCTTCGAAGCTGGTGGCCCGTAAGAATCGGGGCCGCGCGCTGTCGCAGTGTCGCGAGATTCGGTGGCAACTATTGCTTGGATGATGGGCTGTTTTTTTTTTTTTTCAACCAACCTCTCGAATTTAACCCGGAGCGGGGAAGGCGTTCGGACATTGGAGCCGATTCGCGCGCGCGTTCCCGAAACATTAACTGGACTCCTGTGGACGTAGTCAGCTACCGGGAAGTAGAGAGAGCCCTTCGGGTAGGGGCAATAGATGCGAGTTCAGTAGTTGTGCAAGCTGCGTGGGGCACTGTTTGCGTACCTTCTCTGCGAACCGTCTAGTTTTAGTGCTGCAACCATTACCAGTCAACTTCGTAGCTCTCGTAGAAAGGCCACCCCTCGGGCGTGCACAGCCCTCAACACGCCTGCTTCGTGTAGTGTGCGCATTCACTGCCCAGCCCTGCATTAAAAGGCGCCGCTTATGCGTGTGCGATCCGTGCTTGCAGCACGCTCTATTTTCGCTTGGTCGAAACCGTCGTGTCTGTGGCTCCGTACTCTGGCCGCCCCCTTTTGCGCCGTGGTGCATGTAAGGTGGGGAGAGAGCTGAAAGGCTGGGACTGAGAGAAGGGGCCCAGCCACCAGGGCTGCCCAAGCACTGGCTCAACCAGCACGTGTGCGTGCCATGCTTTGGCACATGTGAGCCCACTGTGGTGGTCGTAGCCTGGCTGGCGCCTGGACGGGTGCAGTGTGGAGCCGCACTTTCCTGCCTTGGAGCAGTACCCAGTGAGCAGTGCACTGGCCCAACCTTCCTTGCAGGAGAGTTGCTCAAAGTGCCGCCCTTGGAAATATTCGTGTCAGTAGTGAAAAGGGCAATGCAGTGCTGTGTTCATTGGCTGTCTGGCACATCAGCCTCATCTGTTTGCAGAGGCTCACGAGCTTGAATAAGTGGTTGCATTCATTTGAGCCTTGCCAGTATTGGCTCATTAAATGCAAACATGGTTCTTTTCTTTAATTGGGGGGGGGTTCATTCAACGAGTCAGCTTGCTGCCCTTGTCATTCTCGCTAGCCTTATACACCAGCTACGCTAGGGTCCGAATGTCATTTGACTCAAATGGGGTGCTTCGAATGCCATTCAGAATCCGCCGTGCTACACTACAATTTGAATGGCATTTGAAAGCTTTAGCATTCGCTCGCCGTGCCGCATGGCGCTGCTGCTGTCGAGTTCTGTTTTTACACAATAATGTGACAATCAAAATTTAGTGGCAGTCTTTCGTATTAAAATATGAAATTACCAATAATGTAAACTTTGACACGGTTTTTGCTTCATTCTGAATCCCAATCGAGGTTTTTTGTGCTGTCTGGCCACACTGGTTCGTTGCTTGCTCGCACTGGTGCTGAGAGTACGGAATTATTACATTTTGATATCACGATTTAAGTGAACGAGAAGTAAACAAAGTCCCACAATTAAGAATATTTTGCTCGTTTTAAGTACGCCAGTAATGTATTTGTTTATGCTGACTTGGAACGCTGTGCGCGAGAGTGGTAGAAATGGCATTTGAAATCCCAAATGTCTCCCTCGGTGCTCATTTGGCTCGAATGTCATTTGAGCCGAATGGCATTTCAAAACCTAGTGTAGCAGCACAACTTGGCATGTGAGTCAAGTGACATTTGGTTCAAATGACATTCGGACGCTAGTGTAGCAGGGGTATTAGTCTAACATGTTACGCCTTGGTCCACCCAGGCTGGAGTTGCACAAAAGGGCAGTTCTAAATTAACGGTTGTGTGCTTCTGCTGCTGGAGTTTTTTCACTGTTCAAGCAGATGTCACTTTTTTTCCTTTCCTGTTTGAAGTATGCAACTTGGAATTGACTGGGCGCTTCTGCGCTCAGCACTGTCATATGCATGCAAGCTTTACTTTGGAAGCAGTGTGCATGCAAGCAAATCAGGATAAGTGCTGTTGAGCCACATTCAGTTGTGTGGCAAAAGGCGGTTTGTATGGCAGTTTTAAGAGTGCTGCTACAAGGCACAGTAATGACTAGATAAATGAAGGTGGCTGGAGCACTTGCGACAGCTGTGCACTGGTTCAGTGGCCTGGGTCTATAGTTCGTACAACAAGCTTCGTGCAGCACTGTGGAAGCTACATAGTTATCAACAGTCCACTCACTGAGGGCGCCTTACTCACCGTGAGGGAAGTGAAAAAGGGCCCCACCTGCCCAGAGAGAAGGAAATCTCGTTTCAAGGCCCCCCTTCACGGCAAGTTAGGCGTGCTCAGGGGGCGGACTGTTAACAGCAATGTAGCCTCCACAGTGCTGCATGTAGCTTGCTGTACGAACTATAGCCTAACCAGGAAGAGGTTTGGTTCGGTGAAAAGAATACACTGGCCAAATGATAGTGATGCCAAGTTTTACACCAACCCTTAACAGTGGCAACTTGCCTGCCACTTTGCGGGCCCTTGACATCACTTGACGATAGGCGGCCGCTGCGCCAGAAACCTGACTGCACGATCGTAGCTGTGCTGCTAGTTCTGTCATTAGATTGTACCAGTGGAATAGTGTGCGGATGCAGTTATGTTTCTAGTGTTCCCCTTATTGCGTCACTGCAAACATTGTGCAGTGTTTCTTGTTCTTTTTCGGTTCTTTCAGGACAGCTGTGGAGTTACGATAGTTTATATATCGAACAAGGTTGTATTTTGCCTTTAATTAAGGAAGGCAAACGTGATTAGTTGGGAAGCTAATTCGTCCTTGCTTCCGGCGCGTTATCTGGTGGTATCTCATTTTGCTGCAGGAAGGTGCTAATAACGGAGATAACGGAAGCGATTGTTTTGCTGCCATTGTCTGCAGCCCCGGAGCGGACAATGACGCACGCAGCTTCGCAATGTAAGGGGGGCAAGATGGCCCAGAAAGAGGCCTGGGCCCGGTACAAAGCAGAACACCTATATCGACCTAGAGGAAACTTGCTCGCCGTTAAGAGTAGAATAGATTTTTGCAACGAAAAGTACACAAAGTTGGTGCAGCCACAGGGGTTCAGGCCCAGGCCGTTAGCGCTTAGAATTACTTGAGCTGCAATGGCAGGGAGCAGTGAGATGCGGCAGCTTGTTGCTGCAGTGGAACGGACTAGCGGGGGCATCAGCAGTGCCGTCCTTGCAAGGAGGCCATCCGCTGGACTTGAGATGTCTGCGTACTACTTGTGTGGCGCGTGTAGCGATACCATTACATACCTGCCAACTCTTCCGAATTTTCCGTAAAATGTACGAATTTCGACCAGTCTTGCCCGAAATTTTACGGAAAATATTTTGATTTTCGAAAAAAAAGGAATATCCATTAAAACGACAGTGTGCCACCTTGCGCCGCCACGAAAGGGCAATACGTACTCTTGTTATCATCATCAGCATAAGCTGCGACTTTGTCACCTTCTCGGGGTGGGCTACGCATCCATGTCCGGAATTCGCTTCCACCTCGAACAGCCTGTTTAGAGCGCGTCGTTCGGGGGCCGGTTAGGACCTCCGTGTTCGCGTCGCTCTTCGTATGACTGCCGCCACCAAAGCACTACGACCTGTGGTATGACCGCAGTAGGTGCTTCGCAGTGCAATGACGTGAAGCCGCGACATACTGTACAGTGTTTGTAAAATCTTACGCGACAGAATTTGCTCCTCCTGCCTGTTGCTCATTACTCTTCAAGACTTGCGAATTTCACTTATGGTGTGCGAAAACGGGAGAACGCTTGGCACAGAACGTTAATCCTTTTAAACTTCAAAAAAATTAGTGCGCTGCCCCCCCCCCCTCCCCCCCGGACCGCTGGTTTTACGAATTTCCAAGTCACCAGGTTGGCAGGTATGCCATTATTGCCATAGTATTGCCGCAATTGCCACCAGTTCTGGCCATTCTCCCAAGCTCATTTGCTTGGGACGTTTAGTGCTCGTTCGAAGCTGCCTTGCCAAGCACACTGAGGTCGTTCTCGCCGAATAATGTGTAAGGAAAGGAGTGCCAGACGGGATGTCGATCAATCCTGGGTTTGTGTGCCGACCCCAAATGGAGTTGGCTGGAGGCCTGGTGCCTGTAATGCGTGAGCCCTAGAGAGAAGCTCCAGTGCCCCATTGCTGGTGTGCCAGTTGAAAGGTGTCGCGCATGTTTCATTAGAGCCTCAGCTGTTTTTCTTTCCAGAAGCACGATCAGAGGTGCTGTGTGTGTAGCCTCATAGTACAGTACCCCAGCGCGTCGCTTTATTGTCCCTTGAAAGCTATCTGCATGCGTGCCAACACCAGCTTACTGCTGAAGGCCTACCAAGGTTTGACAGGCAGCTTCATGCATACTGCTCATTCTGCCAGCACACGTGGTGCCTAAAAAGAAATCTGGGCACATGTTCGATAAGCAGCATTGGTTTAATGCGTCCAGCTGCTGAGACTCCTCCTTTGTGCCGTGAGACCTCGGAGTTTCCCCTTTGCCCCCCACATGACCAATGGACGGAAGGAAATCAATTTAAACTTTTGAGTTTAAATTGCAAATTTAGTGGGAACCAGTAGTTTCATAGCCGGTGCACAGCATGAATTAAATTGTGAATGCATGTCGTGGAGAGCACTGGGTACTCCTGTCTTACACCACACGGTGAATGCAAGATTTTTTGTAAACCTCTACGTAGTACCTGCCTCTCATTTTGCAATTTTTCCGCGTGCGCTAGAACTTCAAAAAATTGAGGAATTTTCTTTAGTTGGTCATTTGGTACGTGTGTAATTGTGTTTTCCTGGCAGGGTAAGCCACCTGTAAACATGGCGTCAGCACAGTGTGTTTACTTTAAAAGCCTAAAGAGAGTGTAAATTTGGCTTGGATGTCAGGAAGGACCAGGTGTTTCTTGGTCACTTGGTGACCACACACAGCTTCAGCACTCCTGAAAAGAACCATAAGATGACCAGATGCTGACCGCTGACTAAAACTTGACAGACAATTCACTAAAAAAAAAAAAAGAGACATTTCAACTTTTAATGTGGCGCCTCATGTGCAGTGAGTCCATTATGAACGAAACTTCTGCAAGAGACATTTCAGTGCGCAACGTTTGGGCTTTCCAAGCGATTGCAGTGAGCGGCTGCGTGCAAGTCGGAGCTCTTTGATGTAGGCAGTTGCGAAACCCCACCTCAAAAAACGGCGCTCCCCTGGACCCCCCTTGCTTTGGGTCATGCGTACCGTGGCACCACTGTGGCCACTGCGCACACTATCCAAAAAACAGTAATTAGTCACAATGAAAATTTAATGGTAAACTTTATTTTCAAGGTGCATAATTCTTTATTTTTGTACTTTTCTAAGTTATTCATTGCTTTCTTAACTGCAGTTTCTTGTCTTGGTCGTTTCTGCGTCTGTGCAACTGCCTCGACCGATTGGCGCTTGTGCGGGCAGTCTGGCACAACAGGTCCGACCTGAAGTACTAAATTTGCAGTTGCCGCTAGGCCTACATCACAATGTATGCCAAAACTAATCCAGTAGCTGATCAAGTGGCTCTAAATAATCTTTTCAAGCTTGCGTAAAGCCTTCAAAGCGAATTTCTAACTTTTTTTTTTTTCCTCGCTAGAAGACTGCAGATGACTCACAGCAGACAATGTTAAGGCGACAACGCATCTTGCTGACCACATGGTCGCACTCTTGGTTTGAATGCATATAAAACACTTGTGTGGTTGAACACCTTGGGCTTTGGCATAACAAATTCATGCAAGCACTCAAATACGATTTTTTGCCCAGGTTGTAGAGGCGCGAACCACGTATAGTTTATTTTGTCACCAACAGATGGTGTCATTGTACGGGAAGTCCAAAACAGTGGACCGATTGCAGGGCCTCTTTTTGATACGTGGGGCGTATGAGGAATTTTGCAACTCCTACATCGAGTAACTCTGGTGCAGGTGACTGCTCCCACCCTCCAGCACAGGAAGATGACTGCGGGTCCGTACAACTACTCGTACATCTTCAAGTACATCATCATTGGGGACATGGGGGTGGGCAAGTCGTGCCTGCTGCACCAGTTCACGGAGAAGAAGTTCATGGCTGACTGCCCACACACCATCGGGGTGGAGTTTGGCACGCGCATCATCGAGGTGTGTGGCCAGAAGATCAAGCTGCAGATCTGGGACACCGCGGGACAGGAGCGCTTCCGCGCCGTCACCCGCTCCTACTACCGGGGTGCCGCGGGAGCCCTCATGGTCTACGACATCACCAGGTGCGCCTCCCTCTCTGGAGCGTGGGGAGGGATTTCTCCCTCGTGGGGTTTCGGGTGTTCCAAGTCCCTGCCACTCGGGCAGTCCAGGCGGCAGTGAGTGGCCACCCACTCCGTGGCGATGTGTATAAATCAACGTGGCACTTAGTCGCACTGTAGCCTGTCTACCAGGCAAGGAGTTCAGGCACCTTGCTTAAGTGCAAAGTCAACCGCACTGTGCTTTTCACAATGCCGTATGCACCCGCTGCAGTGGCTTGCCATCGTGCTGCTATGCATAAGCACACGGGTTTGACGCCAGCCGAGGCAGTTGTTTTTCTGATGGAGCCGAAAAATGGGAGTGCAGTTTGTATTTTGGCACCCCCCCTTCCACTGGTCGAAATAATCCAGAGCCCACCTCTGGAACATGCCTCAATGGCCAGGTGTAGCTTCAGCGTGCAGCTCCCCTAATGCGTGAGCATTCTTTGACAGGTACCCTAACAAAGTCTATGTAAACCGGAAAAGTGTGATGCCTTATGCAAAACGGATTGATACACATGTAAATCTTAAATTATTCCAAGTGCAGGTTATTGCAGGGGTGGAACAGTTGCCCCATTTGCGCCATTGAACGCCAAACTTGTTTACCTGAGCCATCCTGCGCCAAACCTCCCCATTGCACCAACATAATTTATGAGCGCCACCCTGGACCGCAGAGCCCAAACTGAGCCACGGGGCAACACTGCTGTGTTTCCCCGTGGCTGAAAACTTGGCTGAAACATCATCTCTGTGGTTTCATGCCGACGTGGTCTCTGTTGCAGCATGGGGTGGCTACGGAAGTTTGCTTTTACTTAGCTTTGAGGCCGCAGTCACTAGCGCGCTTCTCTGCCTTGCAGTTTCGATTTATTTGTGTTGAATTTGCACGGTTTTGTTTGCCGGTGCCTGCCGCTGGGCCGCAATCAATGGAAAATGACCAAACGTGAGTGAAGTGTGTTTGTGTCACATCGCAGATAGAAAACAGAATAATAATTGCATGAAAGGTTGTAGTTTATTGGAGGTGAACATCAATTTAGTCGACCATTTTTACGAGCATAGCTGCATGCATTGAACAAACAGGGTTGTGGACGCTTTGCCCTTGCTTCTTAATTCAGTTCGCCTTTGTTGTGAGGTAATTGTACTCATTTGTGCCTGTGAACTTCAAGGTTAGCTTTGCTTACGTGGAGGATGGCCCAGCACTAATTGTGCCTTCGAACATGCTGTCGTTACGTTGTCTAAGGCGTACATTCATCGATTCTCACCACCATGTGACGGTTGAAGACAAAGGCTGTTCTGGTTTGCGCGCAACGAAAACCCCTGTTCGATAGAAAAAATGCAAGCAAACGCCTTGGCTTGCAGATTGCCGCAGTGAGTTCGCTTAACACTGCCGTCTTCCGTACACGAAGCCAGGCCTTGTTATCTGATCCCCTTCGACTACGCACGTGAGGTTTACCCTTCGAATGGTGATAACGCGGCACACCTGCTAGGGACAAAAGTAGATAACTCTGCTTATTGCGAATTTCTAGATATTGTATAGGGATTGCATTCCTGGTTCGGAGTAGGTTCTAGTGCATGGTAGAACGCCTGATATAGTAGATAGATTAAACTGAATTGGCAGGGGGCTTGCACAGCAGCCTGTGTCAGCCCTTGCCAAATGGCCTTTCTGGCTGCTCCAGACCTGCTACGAAAGGCAGTTTTGCCTGCTGCCAGGACTGCTTCCAAATCCATGCACCCTGTTCCACCCCCGTGATTGGTCCCTCTGGATACAAATGACACTAAGGGCAAAAATGTGATGCGACGCTCGACAAGTGTGTGTGTGTATGGCGCTCTGTAGCTATACGCGGGGGGGGGCCTCGTTCTTTTGCCCGACTCCTTGCAGTGCCCCTGGTCTTCTCAGCAGCGCATTGGGACCTAGTAGTGAACCCAACTTTAAAGGGACAGACAACCGACTTTTGTCGAGTATATGTTTGCTATCCCAAATGAAAGGGCATCACTTCACACACCTTAATCCGAAACGGTTTTGCTGATCATGCCCTAGAACTTTTTGAATGGGAATTTTTAGATCTACGAGTCGTATGTGTCCTCTCGAAAAATAATGCTGGCAACCATGACTACAGTAGCGCGGCAACATACTTTTGTCTGTTTGCGAAATGAAAAACGATATTTAAAAACTTGTCCCCAGCTACAAAAAGTGTGAATCACAGGCTTTCTTATTCCTTTATGTGTTTTTTAAATTCAAGTCTATTTTGCACGGATGCAGCCATCTGTTGGGACAGACAATAGGTAGAACCTGGCTTCATGTTGTGGAGGTCGGAAGTTCAGTTCTCCCAGGCCTGCCCTTTTTTTTTTAAGCTGTTGTTGGCGTATTTGGAAACTGAAATCAAATATTTTGGCAGAACAAACGCCCCTGACTCGGGCAGTCTCGTCAAAACTCCTTCACTATGCCTGTGTAGTGACCACTGCCGTTGATTTTGGCTCAGTTAGCCACACTGAGAGCAACCGAGCGATGGCGGGTGGCGTGTCCTAAAAATTTTCAAAATAGTGCTTAAAAATACATATACAATTGAAACTTGTACAAATTGTGGTGTTAAAAGGTTTTCAATAGGTAAATAAACGTTTCAGCAGCTACAGTAGCTGCTAGGTTTGCAGGTCATGTGACAGGGACACATATTGTAGTGTCAACTTTTGACACTACGAACCGCCACCCTTCCGATTTCAGAAAGTTTGCTGCCAAATTAAACTTATTTCTGCTAATTTGTTTATAAATTGCTTGTGGTTACCGGGCTATATAAAACGCTGGCTTTCGTATGAGCTAGAGAACATACACACGACAAAGATCGGCTGTCCGTCCCTTTAAAGGGCTACCCTGTATTGAATGTTTATGCATTAGTAGGTGGAAAAATCTCAGAATTTCTGTGGTTTTTCTCCCCCTCCCCGTTTTTCTCCCCCTCCCCGATGCTGTATGGTATCTCTTCCCAACCGAATGATTGGGCTCTGATAAGAATCTGCACAGAAGTGTCGGTCAATGTCTTGCCTGATATTGGCAAGCCCCAAAGTTATTTGTAGTCATCCAGTCGGCTGAAGCAGAGATAGCGGTCTTCAGCAAGTCTGTAGTTAAGATTGCAACGTTTGTTAAACCCGTAATTGAAGTGCGTAAGTGAAAAAACTAGTCATCCCAGCCAGATGAGCACATGGGACCTCAGTATAACCGTTTCTGAAAGGGAACTCTTGCATGGCACGGCAGATCTCCTCCATCTAAGGGTAATAGCAGTGGAAGGAGTAACTGCGAGACATGACAACGAAGCAATCGTTCCATTCTTTGGCAGAAGCACCCTCCTACTTTAATACGTGTAGGCAGCTTTTGACTGTTAATAATAATGGCCACATATCCCCAGCCCACATAGATGCGCCAAGTGTTAGTGCCACGGACCGTGGGGACGAAGAGCTGAACACAGAGCGGCAAGAGTAAGGACCCGCTTAGTGCACACGCCCAGCCAACTCGTAAAGACCTGTTGAGCATTGAAATATATAAAAGCAAGGAACCCAATCTGATGTCGCTGCGTTCCCTTCCCGAGGACATGCTGGTGCAGCGCGCTGCCAGGCAGGAGCAGCGTCTAATCTGTGGCAACCCAAGTCAGCATGACTGAGTTGGTCCCCCGCCCACCGTGGCTGCCCAGGGCAGTGTAGGGCACCACTGGGCGACTGGGGGACCAGCGGTGGCGTCCATAAACACTGCCAGGAGCGTGCTTTTCAGTGCTGCTTCAGTGGCCTGCAAAGCTGCGCTTAGTGTGGATGTGGGGGCAGTACAGTCTACGCCTGTTACCACGGACCCTTTTAATCCGGAAAAAAACGTCCGCTGTAGCCGAAGTATGCAGTGTATATGAGCGCAAAAGGGGTGCTTTGAACAGCATTCTATAGACACTTTGTTCTTTCTACACGCCTGCAGTACCTCCATAGTGTTCACGGGCAAAGATCGCCTAAGACCGTTTCCAAAGCTTAGCACCAGCACCTGGAAAAGGCCTAGCGCATGCAGTCAAGTGTGCAATGATGCATGATAAGCTGAGCAAATAAAGCAACATAACTAGATTAATATAAATGTTAACCAGCTACGAAAACCAGTCGTGGCCATCCGAATTAGCTAGGCTATTTTAAATTCCTTCATGACGAGGCAGAATTCCCCGAAACCGTTCGCTGTCTGACGTTGTCGACCTGGCACGGCTTGGCTGTGCCAGTGACCTGGCTGCCGACAATGTTTCCAGGCGTAATAGTTTTCTTGCCAAATTAAAGAAAAGAATATCTGGATCCGGCCCCACGGAAGTCCGCTATAAACATTTAGCCCGAACAATTTTCACCTAAAATTTAGTCTGTTATAGCCGATATAGTCTGCTCTAGCCGGGTCCATTATGAGCGGAGTGGACTCCATTTAAAATGCATGAGGACCAAATAAACCAACAGAAATGGTCTGTTGTAACCGGAAGTCCATTGTTGCTGGATCCGCTGCAACGAGCGTAGACTGTATTGCGGGACTTTGTGCCTTTCTGTAGTTTGCACAGGCATTAATGGGAAAATGGGAAAGTTTACGAAGTTGCACTTCACTGCGCAAGGGTTTGTGGTACAGTCACATACTTAGTGTGTGTGTATGCTTTTTTCTTGTGGGAGAGGGACAGGACTTAGAGAAAAGTGATACTAATGTGATGCTTGAATCGATTTTTCAAAGCTTATTTCTGACGGTGCTTGGCTAGACCCGTTGTAAATGTCAAAATTAACTTATTTCAAAGGGATCCAGGGCTTCGTGTAGCACGAAACAAACAAAAAAACGGACAAGCACAGAAAGAGGTGACTGGCACGAGCGCTGCATAGGGTAGTTGAAGGCCGCTTGGGCATTCATTGCCGCAAAAACAGTTGTTCTCCCCTCTTTGAAAGCTGTGCAGGCCAATCGGAAGACAAGGGAAATCATTGAGGCAGCTAAAATAGTACACTGGGGGGGGGCGTGATTGTCTGATAAGGAAATTGGCTATCTGAAAAGGGGGTGGCTTCCACCTCAATACCTCGTACTGTCAGTCGGCGGCATCTTAGCCTTCAACCCAGCGTCCCGGCTAATTGTGGTCGTAGCGCCACATCCTCCCCTGACGAGCCTGGGCGGGCAAAAGTGAGGTTGTAATTGCCATAGCAACGTCGCCGCCATCTTGAGCGTGGAGGCGTACTAATTGTCATGGCAACACCGCGAGGAGGCGCGGATGGGGGGTGGGGAGGGGGGGGTTGATGCTTCCCCCCCCCTTCGCTTCTTCCCGCCGCTCTGCTGCTGGCCCCAGCGCCCTTTGCGCCGCCCGCTAGGCCTCGCCGAGACCGGCGCGCAGCCATGCAGGCGTACGTGACAGTAGATGGCAGCCGAAATCGCACTTCAACACTTTATTCGTGTTACGAAAATACGACCGAGCACAAACGCAACGTGCCGTGATGAAGCACTGATGTACAACACGGCATAGCTTATGTTGACATCGAACACGGTACACGTAGTTGTGCAGCTCTTTGCACGACAGATTAAATTCACGCTTTACGAACGAGTGTCTCACCTTTAGCTAACACGAAGCAAAATCATTTCTTGCTGTGCTTCGTCCCTGTGCATGGGGCATAGAACCGCTCTTCTGTGGTCTTCAGAACGCTGACACAATATTTCTACTATGCTACGACGCGCACGCGAGCACCGCGGCTTCTCTAGCGCACCGGCGCCGCCGCCGCTGTTGCTCCAGTGGATGCAGCAACCGTTATCCCGTTGTCGCGCATGCGCGCTTGAAAGCGCCGGGAAGAGGCAGAGCGGGAGAAACAGTGAGAGGAGGAGGAGTGTTTTGCTTGCCCCGCACCGCTGCGACTTGGAGCGGGTAAATCAAAGAGGAACTAGCTAAAAGTCACTTCGGACTGGTACTGTCTCTCTCGACGTCACATCTTTGTGGTATCACTTTGTGTGTGGATTTCATAATGCCTTGCTTTTTTCTTTTCTTTGTTGTGTATGATGTAAATTCACTGCATTTTCAATTTGTGGCTCAGTTTAAAGTAGCTCTTCTGCCCTTCTCCTCTTTCTGTGCTTGTCTGTTTTGGGATTTTTTTTTTATTATTTTTGCACTACACGAAGTCATGGATCGCCAATACCAACTGGCCCGAACCCAAACTCTACTGAGCTGTATTTAAAGGAGCCATGAAGAGAAAACACAAGTTTGATTCATTCGAAAGATTGCCTCGTTCGAACCATAACGACACCACTTATAACGCAAACTTCGCTCAAATAAGCTACATAATTAGGAAAAAAGGAAATGACCATGCGACCCACCAGCTCATTTTCCGCAACAGAACCTGTGATGTCACTTGGGAATGCTCTGCGATTGGCGGAGGCCCGCAAAAGCAAACGCATGTTAGGCAGGGCTTACAGTTTGCATAGCGAGCTAAATGCCCGTGAAACATACTGCACATTCTTTTTATGACAAAGAACGGTGGAGTAAACGGTTGAAGGTCCGAACGAACTCGCAAGCGTGTGCGCCAATGCATACGAAACTAGCGCCGGCCGAGCTCGACATCTCGCCGTCGCGCAGACGAATTTTCGGGTTCGAGGCTCTTCGGGGCCAACGAACCGTTCCAGCACGCACAGCCGCGACCTTGCCTTCGTATCGTAATCCCTTCACAGGAGGTTGGCCGTCATATCGCCAACCAGCAAAGGTAAAAATAGAAACGAGGGGAGTAAGGAAACAGCAAGAAGCGACGAGATAGTGCCAGTCGTCGCGTAAGTTTCGAAATGGTGTTGGCTTGCTGCTGTCGTTACGAGCTCGTTTTCCAGTTTACAACCACTGAAAACTTCAGTTTGTTCGAGTACTTTCGAACGGCTTTCCATACACGACACCGACCAACTGGCATAAGTGATACTGCTACTGAAATTGAACTATTATTAACCGTAATCAAAATACGGCACATACGTACCAGTCTATATTCGTCCGTCGCGACGGGGCTGACGAGGCAGCGGTGCCGACGGCTGGGCGTTCGTCTGTTGTTGGCTATCGCGGAATGTCGCTTTCCCGTCCACCGAGTATCCCACAACTCTTGCCGCTCGTGCACTTAGAAGCATTGAGCGTTTTTGTGGTGTGAGGTTGTTAAATGCAAGCCCGAGCTCCTCGGCGAGAGTTTTGTTCTCCGGGTCAGGCGATTCCATGACTAGGGCTGCGGGTGCACTAGGTTTTACTAGTATTTTTAAAATGGCCGCCGTCTCGATCGACTCCCGCGTGTGGGTGCTATATGGAGTCGACATACTAAGTATCTGTTTCATGGACCGGCTCTATGACGCCATTGTACACGTTACGGAATGTTCAATTTTAGCGGGAGATTTAAAATTTTGGCTTAAATTGCCTTATTTCTCAGTGAATAAAGCATCATTTGCTTCCGGGAAAGCGCTTGGGGTACTATGAAACACCTAATCTTTCGAATAAAACAAACTTTTGTTTTCTCTTCATGGCTCCTTTAAAAGCTTTTTACCTCTTGAATAGAATCAGCATAAAAAGAATGCCCTGAACAGTCAATTTTCACTCTGCACTAAAAAAGTCCGAGGACCCACTGTCACTGTCTGAGCAAAGGGACCCGACAGCAGAGGGGGCCGGCAGGTGACGAGCTCGTTCTTTCGCAGGCGCAGCACCTACAACCACCTGAGCAGCTGGCTCACCGACGCCAGGAACCTCACCAACCCCAACACGGTGAGCACTCCCTCTCTGGCTGCTGCCCATGTGTGGCCACCCGCGGCAGGAGCTGGGCACGTTTGTTTCCCCAACACTTCCACACTGATCTCGGGCCGTGCATGGGAGTCCACTGGCAATCTCTCCCCTGTCTCCAGGGGTGGCATTGCGAGTGGTGTCTCAATCGCGAGGCCTCCGATGTGCACAGAAACTGCTTCTGTGCTTGTGCGGTCTGCTTCCAGCTCATCAGGGCTCGCTCCAAGTGGGCACTTTGAAATGGCCTAAACCGAGAATTCCAGCCCAGATCAACCTTTTGCACTTTCATTGCCACCTGCATGTTTCACTGTCGTTATCTGTGTGGCGAGGTTGGGGGTGTTAGCACGTAAGGCAAGTGAAAGCATAACCAGCGAAAAAATCTAAAACACACTATGAAGGGTACAAGCAGTATGTGCCAACTTGCCCAGTCTAATCAGCTGCTCTTTAAAGGACTGGCATAACCTGTGCTACTTATTTGGGCTCTCATCCCGACACGTAGAAGGGCCTGCAAAGAAGCCTCATTATCGCAGCGACGCAGCATGCAGTGGGCACCATTGTCAATCGATTGGGTTGTTTTTCGGAGCCCAAGCTGTGTGGGGAAATTGTGTGCCGCGAGTGCTTGATGTTCAGTTTTGGTAGGAGGAAGGGGTGGCATCCTTGACAGCACTGCTAGAGCTGGCAGAGAGGGCTGAGAAAATGGTGTACAATGTGCGTGCAGCAGAGTGGGTGAGTTGCAGTGCAAGTAGTTGCTGCGCAGAAGGGGGACGAGCGCCACTGTACTTTAGTCTAGGCTGCATTGAGGACGCCTGTTTGCAGCAGTGCTGCTGCCTGGTGCTTTCAGCGGCTGAGTTGGCCTGGCCCTGTGCAAGGGGGGTGTGTGTGCAGAACCTGTGGCACCAGTTTCAGCCTATGAGTGCTGCGTTGGTTGAAGCCCATTTCTCTTGGGGCTCTCACAGAACCGACTGCTGATATTGTAGATTGGCGGGTGCAGGGCGTTCTGGGTGGCCCATCCACCCACAGTCAGCTGGCGTGATGCTTGCACGCAGGTCATCTTCCTGATTGGCAACAAGTCTGACCTCGAGGCCCAGAGGGACGTCACCTACGACGAAGCGAAGCAGTTTGCTGATGAAAATGGTGAGGGCCTCCCCAGGACAGCTGCGCTCCTTACTCTTTTATCCCACAGGGTCAGCGCCAGGTTGGAACATGACACTTTGTCCAAAATTGGGCAGCACTTGTGTGGAATGCACATAAACAGTTGAATAACAAAAGGGCCCGCAGTAACTGTGCACACCAATCAAGTCAATCAATCAAGTCAAGTGCCTACCACCATTTTAGAGTCGGCATAAAGGCAGCGACAAATGCCATCAAGAGGGCCAGCAGGCCTTCTCATACTTTAAGGAGTAGGGACACGAAATTTCAAAGCTGAGATAACTATGTAAAAGGCTTCCTTTGTATATGGAGAAATCTCCCAGCAGGTTTCAGTGGTAACCGTTACCTATAACATATCCATTTTAATTTTTGCGCACACGAGAAAGCCCAGAATGGATACCCTTTTGCAATCAGCATCAGCATGGCACCATCTGCTCCTCCTGGCCCCAAACTGCCGTTGTGAGGGCCCCCGTGACGGGGCCAACGCAGTGGCTGCAGTTGGCGCCAGCGGGTGCATGAAGATGGTGGAGACGTGCGCGTCCATACCGGCGGTTGTGCGACAAGAATGGGGACGTCACGAGTGCCGTCCTGTCGTGCAGCTGCCTCGCTGTTCGTTTTGTCGAAACCGGAACTGCCACAAATAAATGAGGCTGTATGTAATTACTGAAGCTGCGACCGACTGCCCCTAATGGGGCCACTCTGATTACCGTAAAATACCGATCAAGCACCCCTACCCGTGCAAGTGCCCCCACCTATTATCTGAGTATTTCAAGTTTTCGCGTACAACCGAACAAGTGCCCCCCCCTCCCCCTCATCACTCTCTGACAAACCAAACTACCGAAACCACCCGGGTAAGAAGCACCACTTGATCACTTCTAGAAGGGTGCCCATTTCGCTGGCAAATTCAGGTCTTGATGCAAAAAGCTTCATTAGCTTCCCAAGCTGAGTAGTTGCAACGCAGCAGTGTGCCATGGCGTGGGAAGGGAATGCAGCTTTTTGCATCATCAAGAGACTGGGGTGAATTGGTTGTTAACACCTTGCATACCAATATTTCTTACTTTTAATTATGGCCCTATACACCAACTTCCATAGTTTAATTTTAATGTAGTGGATTTTTTAGATTCCATTTAATATCGTCTCATAGCATCCCACCATTGTCATGGCGCTCTTTGGCCTCGTCGGCCTTGCGCCATAAAACCCTAAATCATCATCATCATTCCCCAAACCTAATGAGTTGGCCAGTGTGTGTTGTATCTGAAAGCATGTAGATAATCTCGTTACGATAGGAGTGAGGGCCTATTCTGTCCCTTTCGCACCCTTCTGTGGCTGTGCTAGGTTTCAGTGAACTGTGTTAGTGCTTGGGCATTCCTTTTTGTTCTTGTTTGTGCGACCGTAGTGTTCTTTGAATTGGGAAAGTGATGTTTCGGCCCCTCAGGAAGTGGGTAAAACTTCTGTCTCGCAGTGGCGGCTTTGTTGCTCCCAGACCATCTCCTCCACAGTGTAAAGGCTACGTACTGCGAAGTGCCTGCCATGCAGCTTACTTCAGGGCAGCTACTGTCTGCTGCCGTGGGTCAATGCAGGGGAAAGGCGAGGTCTTGTTTGGGTAGAAGGTGGCATGATGCCAGTGTTCACATGTTTGCGTTTCACTCACTCAGTGCCAGTGCAGTTGTAAAATGGGCTCCTGGTGGGTGCGAGGTCACTCTAGCGTGCAGCAGGCCCAAAAAATGTTTCCAAGAACAGCGTGCGGGTGAATGCCAAGCAGGGTACAGTAGCATCGTGGACACCATAGGGTGGCGGGCAGTGTTTTCTCCCCGCACGCTGCCCTTGCCAGCCTCCCCCTGTGGCAGTCCAGGCCAGAGAGGGTGGGCATTGGCAAAGGCAGCGAGTGGGTGCTGTGTGTGCTCCGCTAGCGGCGGCAGCGTTGACTGACTGGCTGTCTTGTTTTGTACCCAACAGGCCTAATGTTTGTGGAGGCTAGCGCAAAAACGTAAGTACCGCCTTCTCATTGTGCTTGACCTGCTACTGCTACTGTTGGAGGGGCCGCCTGGGTGCAGAGGCTTACCCCTGTCTGTCACAAGCAGCAGAGCACTGCTCAAGGCAGCGATGTTGTGCTGCTTCGGGAGAGCCCCCGTTTTTGTGGCTGTGGGTGGCGGTTCGGCCAGTGTGGCGCAAGTATTGGCGCTGTGCCTGTGGAAGGGGCAAGTAGTGTCGGAGCAGCTGATGGACCGGCTGCAGCCAGCCAGCCCGTCTGACCTCGCTGTTTTCCGCAGTGCCTGGACTGTCGGCTGCTCCTGGGCGGGTGGCGGTGTGCGGTGGGGGCATTTGACAGTACCCAGCATGGGCGCATCGGGCTCACTTTTTCATTCACTCGGGGACACCCAGGCTGCTGATGGCGACCTTCTGCCCGAGGCAGCAGCTTTGAACCGGTAGTTAGATTAGGCCCTGGATTTGTATAGCTCGTCCAAGACTGAACACCGTATTGGGGGGGGGGAATCCCAGAAGACCCAAACCATTTTTTTTTTCGACAAATGGCCTTTTACTGCGAAAAAGGTGCATGCCATATAAATAAGAGCTTCGAGCCCAATGTTGGGTATGTTACCTCAGGGAATTGATTACAGTAGCATTTTGGTGGATACAGTTCATACCGGAGGAGCTCATACCAGAGGAACGCTTGCAGTGTGCCTATGTCTGTCTGCCTTTTCCATGCCTCATGAGACATAGGCACGCTGCAAGCGTTAGGGGCATTGCGTTGTTCGTACCACTGGCACAGTCTTGTGATTAGTTGCCTAAATGCGGCAGGATTGTTTGTGGCGCATTTCGGGCCCTGTTTAATAAGAGTGTGCCGGCATTGTTTTTCGCGAAAACAATTGGAAAAGTCTTCTATTGAAGGCAGGGCACGCCTACGGTAGGCAGGAACTGCACCAACCGGAGGTGACTGCTAGGTGTATTTCACGGCCGCAAATCGGTGGGTCACTGAGATGCGTGAAGCTCAGCTCAGCTCAGCTCCTCCTCGGTTGTTCCGTGTGAAAGTAGGGGACATCAATGCTCGCACATAAACTGCAGCAGATGGAGGTACATAGGCCAGCAGATGTGGTTCCAGAACATCTCGTCCACAAGCGTGTGCAGTGGCGGTGTCTCCCTGAGGCCCTGTAACGTGGCCTATGTTGCCCCTGGCGTTGCTACAGTGATTTCAAGTGCATCTAGGTGACGGGAAGGTGCGCACCACGTGTCTGTTCAGCTACAACAACTGACAAGTGAGGTCCGAAACGGGTGGCAAGGTAGAATGCCACATGCTGTGCAATGATGCAAAGCAAGCAAACAGCAGTGCATTCCTGCACTTTTCTCTAGCACCACCAGAGAGCAAGCTATCAAAGCAATATTGCCGTGCATACGAGGGGAGGAATTTCAAGATTTGTCACCAAGCTGCTACCATCCCTCTACTTTGCTGGTGCGGTTTGTAAATGTTTGCAGTTCTGGGCGCATCTGATAATGTCTGCATTGTGTTGTATTCATCAATTACTGCATGCAGCTGTCAAGAGGCGGTTTCTACGTCAAGGAACCAGTAATGGAATTGAACTGTTTGGCCATTCCAGGAGTGGGAATGGCCTAAGTTATGGCATTCTGGGGAATTGAAAGAAATGGAATTGTCACAAATTATAATTCCCTGGAATGGAATGGGAAAGCAATGGGGGCGCCCACCATCCCGCAACACTGCTTGCAATACCTCTTGTAGGCTGGCTCTTGGGCCCGAAGCTACGAAATTATGTATGCCACATCGCTCTGCCACCGGAGGATGCAGCTCACCTGTCGGCTGGGATGGCGCTTGACGAGGAGTTTGAGAATTACTGACAAAGGCGCAGAGATGCATTGCACAGTTCGGAAACAGCAGACTCGATGTTGACACTGTTGGCGTAACGCTGAAACTTGCAGCAAATTACTTCTGCCGTCAGGTGAGCGCGAACTGGTGCTGACATGGCTGGCTCAGAAGATGGTCAAACAGTGGCTGTACTTGTGCTGCTGCAGCCTTGGGCAAAAGGCAGAAGCTACGTGTGAAGCAGTGCACAAACAGCACAAGCAGGCGTCCCGACTGTAAGCGCGCCGCTCGTACCCTGTGGAATACGAGGTCGTTGTCAGCATGAGAACGACATTAGCTACGCGAGTGGTGTGCCCTTTGCGACACCACTGTAAAACTTTATAGAGGGGAGACGAAGCAGACAGTACGGGCTTCCTAGCATTGGCAAAGATTCCAATATGTGTAGGATTCTAGGGCCTGCTGGGCATACGTTGATTCCAAATTATTACACCACCTGTACACATTTCCTGCATAGATTTTTCTGGCAATTGTGCTGTTTTGTCCAAAACAAAGTGCCACCTACCTGACATTCCCTCTACGAGAGCAGCTGCACTCGGCCCATTCTTACAATGACTGCCAATGTGTGCAATCCCTGTGAGAAAACGAGGACAGAAGGGCCAAGGCTCCACCGCTGCATTAGTTCTCAGCGTTCCAATTAAATTCCACTTGGATGAGGAACTGCATTCGCATCTCTGTACTACATCACCAACTGCTCTAAAACGTGCTCTCCCACCCTGAGCATGGTTTCAGCCTGTAGCTGATAAACATGGCAGAGTTAAAATACTGCCGCAGGCATTCGCAAACAATGCACACACAGAACTAGCCACATGTGCGTGGAAAGCAGCTGTCGGAGCCCCCGAACTGGCCTGCACGCTCTCTTCGCGTGATGTCAATCAAGAGAGAGGCGGGAAAAGAGCAGTGACCTCTGACATTTCTGGGTGCTTGCACCGATTCAAACAGTCAAATGAGCGTGGCTGCCGTGGCGCAGCGGGGATTGTAACTTTTCCTTATTTTAAGCATACCTTTTCTTATCTTGACCAACAGTTTAAGAAACGTTGAATTTTTATCGAAAAATGCATCAGAATTGCTTGTCATGTCAGCAATAACTAAGTAGGGAAATGGTGCATATAAGACAGCGTTGGAATTTATCTAGCTAAAGGTGTGGCCTGTGCAATGAACCAAATACTTAAGGAAGTAGCGATAAAAAACTTCATAGAACAAAAAAATTGCCTATTTTGCCCAGTTTTTTTGCTGAATGAGCTCTGAAATTTAAAATACAGTAACCGACAGTTTTTTCGGACTTCGTTTTCTGGAGCTGCCTGTATATTCAGACTCTGCCATGGCACTGTCACGCGCTCCATAGAGGCAGTGTATAACAGTGACCAAAATTTCGTATGTTTAATAGGCTTCTAGTTCAATTTTCCGGGCTCCTTCTTTTTTCTTTTTTTCAATCACGAGTGAAAAGCTACCGGAAATGTAAACAACATTGCTGACATTTTGTTTTTCTGCAGCTTCAATTGTGCATTGCATGCAGCTGATCTCGCACACAGCCTTGATAGCAGGCACTGTCTCACGAGCCACGAGGAGGAAGAAAGTCCGTCGCCACAGAGGCGGTTTAGTCTAATACGGTCGAAGAACGCCGATGTGCAAACTGACCTATTAGTATGGCAACGCAGGGCCCCGCAGAAACAGATTGACGAGTTTTTCAAGATGTTCAGTAAATACCGTGACCCCCCACTCCCGCCCCTCCCTCTCCCCCCCCCCCCCCCCCCCCCTTTTTTTTTTTTTTTTGCAGGAATTTTTTTTCATACTGCCCGATTTTCCGCACACTACCTCGGCCCCTTGAGGGTCCGAAAAACCTGTCGGCAACTGTATTGTACGGATTTCTTTTATTGCAGTTCATTGCACACATCTGTATGTGTAAATAGTTATATTAAAATTACTTATCCGGGAAAAAAGCCACGAACGTTCGTTAATTAACGTTAGGTGTTGCCAAATCTTGTTTGGAGAAAAATGCAAACAAAAGTATGAAATCACGTAAAAGATAGGAAAAACAACACATAGAGGCTTAAAATTCACCAAGATTACAGCTTGGGCACAGCCACCCCTATAAATTTTGTGCCCACGCATCGGCACGGAATACACAGGCAACATCTGTCCCTCATAGTTCTGGAGCTTGGTGCCGGAAGCCGCGCCTATCCCACAATACAGTTAAACCTGGATGTAACCAAGTTGACAGAAGTTTGCAATTTTTCGTTATATGCAGGTTTCGAGTTAAGGCTCGCGTGGAATGAAGCATAAACGAAACCAAAATGGTAGAAATCAGTGAAGGTGAACTTGCCTTTCATGGATTTATTTTGGAGAAAAACTGCTCGAGTAGTGCCTTCCGCTTTCGCACGAGCTTAGGCACTACACGGCGCTGCAAAGAAGCAGGGTCACTTACACCCGTATTAACAATCGTAACTGAAGTATCACTTTTGCCTTTTGACACTTCCCGGTGTCTTAACGCGTTACAAGTACCAACCTTATGCTGGAAGGATGCCTTTTTGCGAACTGGGTGCTCTCTACCCCACTCAAGATTGTAGAGAGGGTGATAGCTGGGTTACCATACCATGGGGCAACATTCTTCTTTCTCACCAGCGGCGACAGCATTTAAAATTGTGCGCTTTTCATGAAAGGGCACAACTTTTCTTCTTCTAGCAGCAGCACTCATCACCGATGAACCGATACTGCAGATAGAAAGTAGCGACGCATGCCTATACGCCGACAGGCTGGCCTAGCACCTCAAAACTAAGTCTGGAACCGAAACCGAATTCACACATGGAAAAGCGCGGTAGTGTGCAGTACGAGCGGGAAAAAAAAAAAAACGTGAAGGGTAGTTACCTCTTGCTAGCTGGTGTGGTGTCGCTCTACACAAGCAGAACAAGAGGCGACTACTACATTAGCCACGGGATGGTGCTATCCGTTCCATTTATCATCATCATGATCTTGACGAAATTTTTTTAGGCGATTGCGGACATTTCACTGCTGCTGGCTCCTTATGGTAGTGCAGGTATTCGGTAAATTAGCTCATTTCTCCTGCCGATTTTTCAGTAAAAGAGCAAAAAACAATGACTTTTCAGCTCGGCGACTTTGTTACATTAAGGTTAACCGCCACAACGTTTCGTTACGTAGAGCTCACAAATACATGGTCTTCAGTGGAGGTGGCAATGGGGAATTGAAAAACTTTGTTTAATCCAGCCATTCGTTACATAGAGGTGTTTCATCCAGGTTTAACTGTAGCAGCAGGCGATGCAGCCTATGCTTGCTTGCGGGGGTGACGGTTTAAAACGTCTCCGTTGCATAAGGAGTTATGCGTCGACGGTAAAAAGTGGATTTTGAACATAAAAACTTTAATCAGAATGCAATGCGAGCTTTCTATTTGATTTCGCGCTACAGCTTCAGCACTTTCCGAAACAGTGGTTTCGCATGCAAAAACTTTTGCAGTGTCGTGTCTGTTCGTCACACTCGTCGCGAAGTTCACCACAAGTGTTCGGAAAAACTTGACGAACACAACGTTCACGAGTTTTTCGTGGTGGCCTGGGGTTGAGCACTTCAGTTCACATTTCTGAAGTACTTCCGCGGCATTGTCAACTGCAGCCTTCAGTGGCTGCAGTTGACACTTCCAAGCTTTTGCGAGGTAAACCTCAGCGTACTTCTTCAGTGAATGGAGAACCATCACAAGCTCAGCAGAAGGATAGAGGAGCCCACCTCTGTCCTTTCGCATCATTCGCATCAGAAACGTGCATCAAGGTCAAATTATGGACTCCTTTGCAGCGAAGTCTGTTTGAAATACATACGAGTTACATATTTTGAACCGCTATAAAGTAGGTGCACGGTTTTTCCTTTTTATCTCCAGAATGCGGTTACAGTAAAACCTCATTACAAGAGACAGTCAAGGGACCCAAGAAACATGCCTCTTGTAACCAAAGTCTCTTATATGCAATGTTGTTAACAGGGTAAACATAGGAAAATCAACCAAACTGTCTTCATTCAAATGTCTCTTATAACCAAGTGTCTTCTAACAGTGTCTCTTGTAGCGAGGTGTTACTATATTTTGTTGTGTACTACCAGTGCGGCGAGATCCAATTTCGCCTGCTATTTGTTTTAAGTACACAGTGCACAATATCTGCAGTAAATGCCCGCTACGGCTATAACGAAATGTTGGTTACATCGAGCAAATTGCAATGCCCCTTCAATTTGGTTAAAACAACAATTTAACTGTATAGGCAAGACCACTAACAAAATACTAAACAATGTAGCTATGCAGTGTAGCGGCGCTCACTCGTTTCTTATGCCCCTATGTCTTGTGCACCCCCAGGAAGGCCAGCTCTTTCACGGTCATGGAGGTCATGCTGACACAATCCCCCTCGCAATGCGTTTCCGCTGCTTCCGCAATCCTCCCGTGTGCGCTGATCGTTGTCGTGGAGCTGAGGGAATTGTGTATGAGCCGTTATTGTCAGGCGGCAGGGCTTACATTGGCCGAACGGGTCAGTGCCTTAAATGGGCCGTGCAAACAAAACACAAGTTTGGTTCATTTTGGAAGATTGCCTCGTTACAATCATACTGACACCACATTATATTTACGCTAAAAGTGGTATCAGTATGCTTCTAACAAGGGAATCTTTTGAATGAACCGAACTTGTGTTTAGTCTGCGTGGCTCCTTTTTAAGAAGTGCTACTTCATGGCCCACGTACTTAACAACCATCGTGCACCAATACGAAAAGCTTTACAAATACATATCAGTGTTCAGAATGGTCTAGTTTGCTTATTTTAGAGATGTGTCACTTCTTTGCAGAAGTAATAAATCTACTTGCTACACTTCTAGCGCCATCTAGTGAAAATTCGATGAACCAAAATACGTTTCATGTGATTTTTGGTCCCAGTAAAGACGTGATATATTTCTAAAAGAAGCAAACTAGGCCGTTATGAAAAGTTCTATCAATTTGTAGAACCGTTTGTATCGGTACGCGATGCTTTTTAAGCCCGTGGGTCATGAATTAACAAGTGCCATAGGAATGTGGTCAGTTGAGTCCCCCTTTAAGGGGCACTGGGGGTGGAAACAAGTTGGCCTGTATCAATAGATTTAGGTGCCGAAATCTAAGCACGCCACTCTCACAACTAGCTGTTGTTTAATAAGGCAGAAAATGCCGGAAATATGAAACCTTGTGTCGACGCTGCGTACACTTTTGGGTTCTATGTTTTGTGACGTCACAATAGTTGTGAATGGCTTATTGGAGGAGTATCTCCTAAGGTTCAGCACGTCAAATAAACGTAAATCAAAGCTTTCCGTGAGCTGATCTAATTTAAAGAACACAAGAGTACAGCTTTTATACATTGCGATAAAGGCTGCCTCCCTCATGCTTCAGCGAGCCATCGTGCTTTGTTTTGTTTCGGGAAAGCATTGGTGCGCAATTGGTGAAGTCAGTGATCTACGACGGTGACCGCCTGAGCTTCTGTGGGGAACATCCCCGGCAGGAAATGGCAATAGGAACAAGGTGCACTGCAGGTGGTTAGGCAAGCCTGCCTGAGCTTCTAATCTTGCATTCTCCGCGCGCAGATGTTGCTTTCAATAAAGGGCTACCGCACCTGGTTCGAACCTTATCGGTCGTGAAATGTCTAGGGTCTAGGTTATTTACTGCAGTGGTTGGCTGACCGATTCGACCTTGTGCTCTTTCGTTCACCGCGAGCAGCTGTCCATTAACAATCGTAAATCGTGAGTCCCGTTAATCTGCCCATGTTTGGGCCGGGTGAGCCTCAGCCACGGAGACTATTTGACACAGGTTTCAAGATGCGAGTGCATATTTCACGCTTGCTTCGCGTGAGGGAAGAGTATATGATATGGTTGGGATCGCCAGACGAAGGGAAATGAAGGCGCCCATCAGAGCGACGCCTAGCCGGGAAGTCTCGCTTGCACAATATTTGAAACGGTGTTTTTTGCTTCTGAAGGGGCTTTGTAGGCTGCCGGTTGGATGGGGTCTGGGTGTCCCGTCGAGGCAGACACACCGGCTGTTAGAGCATTTAAAAGCATTCCTCGTTCTGTAAGTGACAACTAAGTCCGAGCCTTTAAAGTCCAAGCCAGTCTCCTCGGCCAGGGAAACCTTCTCGAGGATGGCCGGCCATTGCTTGGAGATGTGAAAGTAAGTTGCCAGCCGCCTAGCGCCGATTTTTTACGCTCTAGACTGCACTGGTGCTTTGATCCTACTTAGTTACGCAATGGCTACGTCTTGAAAAAATGAAAGGGAAGTGCGAGAGAAAAATGCCATCTTGATTTACTTATTCCCCAGCAAATAACGCATTGTTGCTTGTCAAAAAGCCGTGAGAGCTACGAAACGTGTGATAGTTCAGTTAAAAACAAAATTTCAGTCAGCCTTTATTTAGTGTCTTCAATCGACGCCTTCGTCAACTTGCCAGTCGAGTGGAAAAGGGCAGATGGGAACTTGGCCAGTCTTTGCCACAAATGCAAGGGCTTGCCACTGTTTGTGTCCCGTGACCCCGATCGGCACGCATGGGAGATTATGGAAGTAGGTGAAATAAATTGCAGGGGCAAAGACTGCGTCGGCATGACCTCCGTATTTTTTGACCGCGAAAGAACTGGCCTTCCTGGGGGCGCACAAGACGTCGGGGCATGGGGAATGAGTGTGGCCTGTACACTGCGCAGCTACATTGTTTAGTATTTTGTTGTTGCTTTTGCCAATATGTCCGTGTCCTTCACGTCCTTCGCCCAAATATTTTCGTGCCTAACCCGTTCCGTATCATAAAAAAAAAAGTAACAAATTTACCGAAAAATTATTTTCACTTAATTTGTAGAGCTTATTTTTCTGAATGAAACTGCACCATTATTTCACTTTGTATTATTTCACCATTTTTTACCTGCTTTGAGAATCAATTTGAGCTACCCGTTGTCTTGCGTCTTGGAATTGGAGGCATGGCACTCTGCACAAATCCTGAAAGGGACCATCCCGTGCTTGCATTTGTCCACACCAAGGGACACCAAGACAGCATGCGCCCTCATTCTGTTTGGGAGGCAGTGGGCCTTCATAATTCGCTTAAAGGCCAACTGCACTCAAAATTTTGACCTCTTGAAAACACCATTTCTGTGTAGTCTGCTGAAAAAGAAAGCTGCAAAATACAACAGCTGAAATACGCGCGTGGACGCCGCAAGCAGTCGCCAAATATCTGCAATTTCGAAATCGAAATCGAGAAGAATGCGACCATCGAAGTGGCGTTGCAGCCGTTCAGCGAATGGCCTGATGGTCAGCCTCTAGGGAGCAAGCCTTCGCGCAAGCTCTGCGCGCGCTCAGGGCAGCAAATGGGTGAAGCATTCGAGCAGAGCTCGACTGGTTCTCCAGTTGCGTGGCTGGCCAGAGGAAGAATACCCTGTTCAACAGGCTGGAGCGTCACAGATGCATCATGGCTGTTTATACGCGATCTGCCGGCAGGTGCAGTGCGGTCATGCGGCGAAGCTTTTGATAGCGAAAGCTACAGCACGCTACCTTGGGCAGTCTTTGCGGGGTGACCAGTTTTGACCTTGAGAGGTAGAGGTCAAACCGCACCCTCTTCTGCAAGTGCCCGGATTAGAGCAGCGCCCGATGGCAGGGAGAGATAGGCGAGGAGGAAACGGAGAGAAGCGCGCGGGACCCGTGCCGTCACCTGCGGGAGAGGAAGGCAAGGACGCTGCCGCCGTAGCGATAAGTGCGCGCGACGAAGGAAGGCAACGTGCACGCAGAGCCGTGTGTGATGCAGTAGGACGAACATCCAGCTGTGGTCGCTCGTACAGCGGCGACACTTAACCAACACCCGTGAGGTGAAAAAGAGGAAATGCGCTACTGTTGCATCCAGCTTCGCTACCTTCAAGTCTTACGCGTTAGTGTGAGCGTCTTTCATTTTGTAACACTTCTGACTGATTAACGAATTGTTTCACGGGGCTGCCACTTGTGTCCCAGCTGCTTGGTGGTACTTACTACACATTAAAAATAAATTTGGTCATGGGAAATGCTGTTGGCCTTTAAGGGGCAGGCACATGGATCCTTTGGGACCAGAGAATTGCCCAGAAAAACATTTTTTCTTTTTAAAATGTACGGGCCTTTTTTTTCTTAGTTTGCTAAGGTTTTTTCTTCTGAAAATTCAGTACAGTAACAGCTATTTGTAAAAGCCATACACAGGGGTGGAACTGCTGCGCCATTCTGCGCCACACTGTGCCAATTCGGCTTTCCATGCCACCCTGCTCCAAAAACGGTATTGGAGTAGGGTGCCGCAAAAATGTAGGCAGGCAACAGTTGAAATGATGTTCAGTGCCAGTCTCAATTGCCCAGGAGCAGTACGGACCCATTTGTTGAACTGTCATCACGACACTAGCTCGCTTCAGCAGACTCCTTAAGGACTAAAGCTCTGAGTCCACTCGTCCCAATTTCCTGCTGTCCAAGCGGCAGCGCAGTTTTACGGGACATGGGGTGCGGGCACTGCGCGAACTTTAGCCGTGAATGCGGCTTCACCGCGCAGCGTGTTGCGCCGTGAAGCATGGGTTGTCTGCAATCTTCCTGCTTACTCATAAAAGCAGACAACTCCTCAGTCGGTCTCTTGCTATTTTGTCTTATCGGTGCTAACCATTTCAAGGGTTAGATGCCGCCGTGCCCTGTCGAGCAGCACGAGATAAAGCGCGGCTCTTGCACAAGCCAGAGAGGAGATTAAGCTAGCAGGGGGGAGGGGAGAGGGGAGGGAGGGGGGAGGCCCTCTGTTTACGCTTGAATAAAAAAAGTTGACAAAACACTGGTATACGGCATATTCGGATAAGCACGACGCAGTTGCTTGACATTTTTTATGCGCATAGAATAATGGCTTATTTCTCTGGAGTCTAGACAGGTTTAGTTATGCAATGCATCAAATTACCTATTGTCTCCTCTTTATTTTTCTCCCAGTTTCTTCCTTTGTTACTCTTGGTTATTTTATTTGTCTCATTTGGATTAGATTGAAATTAAAATTTTATCAGCTTAGGTGCAAAGGAACCATTTTCTCTATCTTCACTCTTCCCTGGGTATTTCTCATAACTGTAATTGTGTTTTAATATCACGAATATTTTTCATTTGTCTGAAATCTGGTTAACTGTATGTACTCAAAGCATTCCTCATCTCCAGTTATCTCTTAGTTAGGATTCCACCAGCTGGTATGTTTTAATTATTTGAACATATATTTTCAATTTATGTTGTCTCAGTATTGATGGAATGTTGAGGAAGAACAATTAAAATTCTTGCTTTTTTTTGTGCATGTTTGTAAGAAAAAAAGATTGACTAAAAATCTGCTCCCAAACTGACTTGCACTGCTCCAAAGGTCTTTTTGGTGCTCTAAAGCTGCTCCGAAAGCCTCAAGCCCGCGCCCCACCCCTGCATTCAGACCCAGTTACGACGAAGTTTGTGACAACAACATAAGTTTTTCCATCTTTGGGCGGTATCCCAGCGATAGGAATGTAGTGTAGCCAGAAAGATAATTTCTTTTGCAGTGTGAAGCTGAATGATTAAACCTTGCAATAAGGGAAGCAGATTTTGCATTTCATGTTTTCAATAAAATTAGCGTTATTTATAATGGTTAGCAGGCATAGTTTAAACCTAGGGGTTATAATTTATGTAAACTTGCATATGATTGCCAAGCAAAAAAACCTTCCATTCGCCACAACTTTGAGTATTTGTTGATGATTTTTTTTCTATTGTACTCAAGAACAAATGAGATTTTTAATTACCTCAATCTAATTACCGTGCATCAGAACTAATTGGATATTCAGCTAAAAACCTGAACAAGCCTGTGAAACCTCTTCAGACTTGGTTGGAAAGCAAAAAGCAAGAGAGACTAGTTTGCCAACTCCATTCCGACCCTGAAGGACGCTTCCACCCACTGAGGTCACAAATATTGGCAGCAAATTTTCCTCTGCACACTGCCAGCAGTGATTTCAACTGCCAAAAGTGCACTAGTAAAACTCAGTGTTGGCACGCAAACGTTGCAATCAAATGGCACCCCGCAGTTGCACAGTGGGTGGGGAGGGCTGCCCACATGGGCACAGTGGCTCTCCCAAAGGGGTTCCACTTGTGGCAGTTTTGCAATGGACCCCTTGGCACGTGTGCACTTCTAAGACCTCTCTCCAACCAGGGTGGAAACACGTGGAAGAGGCCTTCCTTGAGACTGCTAAGAAGATCTTCCAGAACCTTCAGGATGGCAGGTGAGTTTGACACCAGCGTCCCCGAAAAGGGGGGAGATTTCATGCTGCCTGTAAAGCGGATTGATATTCTTCAAGGTGTGCAAATTGCGTCTTTGAATAAATTTGCGAGTAGTGTTCACTGTCCTACGCGCAGTGCAGTTGTTGCCATTCAAATGATTCCAAGGTTTGGAACATCCAAAATTTAGGAGTGAGTTTTTGCTGTGCCGATTGAGTTATGAACTCTGAGCTTCGCTGCACGTCGCGCCCTAGTGGGTTGGCATTTTTGCACGATGCCGAAACTGTGCAGGAAAGCCTGACACATGCAAGCCCAAGTGCATGCTGACTCTGCCGTGTGTGAGCTGAAGCGAAACGCTGCTTGTGTAGAATTTGTAAGCATAAAAAGAAGCTTCCTGTCAGTGTGTGGAACCCAGCTGGCTTGAAACGAGGCCCTACAGTCACCAACCTCTGCACAGTGGCTGGAGAGAGTAGTCAAATGTGTGCTCCCTGTGTTACTGCACGAATGGTTGCACCATTTTTTTATGAAGCATCAGTACATGAATGCTTACATTTGTTACGTCCCTACAGCCTAAGGCATTTTTTTTTTTTTTTCCTAGCTATGATTTAGATGCTTCCTTCCCTATTAGTGAATATTCGATTCAACCCGTGCTCATTTTTCACGGTTAGTAGTATTCAGTTTGATTCACAGTCCCAAATTTGATATTCACACCTCTACAGTTCAGCATTGCTTTTTACAGTGAAGCTCTGCATAGCTACCCTCTGGAGGTGGTTGATGTCCGTCCGTGTGCATGTTGCGTCAACATGACAACAATGTCTCCAGTTTCTCACGAACCTCTATCTTTTAATGTAATGTTTCTTCAGAGAAAATGGCACTGGAATTGGCAGCTAAGACGGCGCTATCGTGAGACCGCGTTTTATTTACTTGTCGTAATTTGTTCACAGGGAAGTTGTGAACGTTACAGAATTCCTGCCCGCTGTTGATACTTGGCCGTTTACTGAGGGAGTATGGTTACGGAAAATGGCTGCAGCTCTTGTTTTATGGAAACTATCCAGAAACAAATTATATGGAAACTAGCTGCTAGGACGACTGCAACATTACACCGAGCTTCATCTACTTTTGCCTAGAAAAAGAAAACGTGGCGCAAAGAGGACAAAATATGACACGTACAGCTGCAGTATGGCAGCTATATCTGTCGTATCTTGTCTTCATCTACATCTGCTTAGCGCCATGTTTTTTTTTTTTAAGCATGAACCAACTCTTTCTAGAGCACTGCACGGGCCTCATTTTAAGTCCAGGCCCGGCCCGAGCCTGCGTTATGAAGTTAGAGCCCGACCCGGGCCTGTAACACCTGGCCTGGGCCCGCCCCGGGCTCGGGAATTCATAAGTGAGCCTGGCCCAGGCTCGGCCCGGGCCTGGTAATATATTAGAGGGTTTTAGTTTGGCATTTTTATGCTCTGCTTAGCAGCTAAGCGGAGCGGCAGTGCGACTGCGCATGTGCTCTCCGCTTGGCGGCTAAGCGGGCTAGCGGAGCGAGAAGCACGGTCCGCTAAAGCGCAGCCTGAGCGGACCGTCATGGCCCTCTCCGCTAGTGCGGCTGGGCGATGCGGGCGCCATCTCGCGCGCTTGCGACGGCTTTGCTTATTCTAAGATGGCTGCCACGCCTGCGACGAGCGCCGCGGCTTCAGGCTGTTGTTTGACACGCAAACTGCGAAAAGGGTTCTGCATCGACGAGGGCTTGTGCTTGCTGCGAGAAGTGGCGACTGCGAACCCATTTGAAAACTACACAGAACTATTCTAGTTCACTGTAACTAAACGCCGCGTTGGATCGTTGCCGTCGAGAGGGATTCGAATGGATCTGGAACGCAACTTTGTTGGCTATTGCGTGGCTATCATCAAGTCGAAAATTTATTTTCATCCATTGCAATTGACTAGTAACGCAATACGATTGCACGTGTCAATACTTAATAAACAAATAAGCTATACGTACTGGTTTTACTTTGTTAAAGTGGCGAAATGTTTTTCGGTTTTGTTTCATTACGCCAAACTTGGCCAGACGGCGCTGCTAGTCCGAAAGGTCCGTTCCGCTGCGCATTACGCGTAACTGAAACGAGAAAATCGCTCGCCGCTCCGCTGCAGCTTAGCGTTGCTACCCGGAGCGGAGCGTAAAAACGCCAACTAAAACTCTCTATTCTAAAGAGGGTCCACGTGTGCATGACCAGGCCAGGACTTGGACACTGAAGGATATTTGTTCAATATATGTGGATGCTTACTATATTTGGTAAACGCAAGAGGGGCAGGTGCCCTCCCGAGGGCAGTGGTTGGGAGTGGTCTGTGAGCATTGCGTGGCCCACCCTAAGAGTGCGGGCCCTTTGTGCCCTTCCCAGCCTGGACCTGAATGCTGCTGAGTCCGGGGTGCAGCACAAGCCCCAGACGCGGACCACCACCAGCCTGACCAACGAGGCCACCACCGACAAGGAAGCCTGCGGCTGTTAAGAGGTGAGGGCGGACACTTGTCCGCTTCATCGCCAGTGCAACCCCATCTCACAGTCCACAAGAGAGCCATCGCAGTGTGTTGTGCTCCAGTAACTTTAGGGGGAATGCCTTGCAAAGTGTCATCTTCCCCGGACAAGATGGTGAGGCCAGGCCACCCGTTAATCTTGGGCCTCAGTTGCGCTGGTCACCACTGGGGTGTCCCCAAACCCAGAGTGCCTGATATCGCCATTCATTGTGCTCCACAAAGCAGCACCACCCGTCATGCCTCAGCCAGTTTCAGTGTTGAGCAGAACGCACTGCACCAGTGCTTGCTTCGATGACCGTCAAGTGGCCTTGCTGAACGTTTCTTAGCGTCTGCAGGCAGTGGGGAAGCTAAGCCACTCCCTTGCATTGGCAGCGCAGCTTTAGCCATGCCGCTTTGAATAGTGCAGCATTGGTTGCCCAGAGTTGACGGACGCCTCCTCCCCCCCCCTCCCTTTGCAGAGTGTTTGTGCCGGGCACAGGAGGCGGCAGACAAGCCTACGGGACTACAACCACTACCCCGGCGGGAAGCAGGAGGAGCCTCCCACAGGGCTGCACATGACGGGTCTGCGACCGGAGGGACGGCGGCTTTTTTTTTTTTTTTTTTCTCTCTCCATCACCCTCGGCCCCCTTCTCTTTTTTCTCCTTCTCCTTATCGTCCTTCCCTTGGTGCTAGCAGAAATAAATGAGATTCTTTGCGTGTGCTCACCACCCTGCCGCCCATCTCCATGAGCTGGAACTTGGTGGAGAAGCATGCCTAGCGTATTTCTACTGCCCTCCCCCCCTCCCTCCCCTCTGCTCCTCCTTGTGCCCCTCTTTTTCGGCCTCCGCACCAACTGCACACCTAGAGGAGCTGTGCGGTTGTCTCTCACTGGCAGTGTGCGCTTTCTTCCCCCGTGTAACCTACCGAGGCTGCGGGAGAGCTTGGGAGGAGGCGTGCAGTGTTGTTGTGCCAGTGCCCTTGTTCTGTGTGCATGGCCTCTGTTCAAACATTCCCTGCTTGCACGTGGGAAGCTCGTCGGAGTTGACCGCGGCAGGCACTGCACCCTTCGGAGCCCCGCCACAGAAGGGTGCCCGCCCCAGCAGCGGGCAGGGCCCCGAACTGTGGCACGGTGTGAGGCGCCTTTTTCTCTCCCTATCCGGCCCTGTCGCGGCGCTGGCGGCGAGTGTTCCGAGTTAGTTGCTTGCTTTCAGATTTGGCTCGAGGGTAATGTGCACCAACCCATCGTCTCTGGTCCCTCGTGCACCTTTCGTGCTGCTGCGCGCGTGTATGTGTGAGTGATTCATTTGACTGTACATTAAGCCCACTGCTTGTGGGTGGCCAGTTGGGATGTGATAGCTGTGCGCTGCAGTTTCTTCCTCCGAGTATTATGTGTGGCGCCGTCTCCTTTTTTTATGCGGGACCGAGTGTCCGAGCCACACGACTGGACGCTCCTGTTGCCACCATGTTGGTTTTGTATAGAGTCTGTCATCTTAACCAAGGACTGCTGGCACGGCAGCGAAGGAAAGTGTGCCCGTTACTGTGTAGCCACCGATTACTTGCAGCCTGGGGGTGAGGGTGCGTGACACCTTTTGTGACCCTGGTATTGTTGCATTGTACGTAGGCTGTTTGGCAAATCCCCCACCCCCTCCCCCCCAGAGGCCAGGTGCGGTGGACGAGAAATGATAGTACTTGAATTTTCAAGGCAGATTTTGATTGTGTTTTCCTTGAATGTATTCCTCCTCATAGCTGAACACTGGTTGGCACACACTGCAGGCGACCATTGCTAATAAAACGATGGATGGCCAGCGTCCTGTGTGCTCCTTGTGTGCCCTTCCTTCTGGCCGGTGCGAGTGGTTCGCGCTCCTGCTGTGGGCCCAGTGGTTGGCATGCGGGCAGTGCCTCTGCCAGCCGAGTGGCACAGCTGGAAGGGGAGACGGCAGAGGACACCAAGCAGCATCAGCTCTGCTTTGAACGGCGCACTTGTCCACTTAATAAGGGAGCGCTTTGTGGCCCAGATAGCAGAGCTGCCCAACCAGGTGGCAGCATTCGGGGGCAGATTAGTAGGGGACTGGCGCCCACATTGAAGGTCTAGACAGGTACACAGACTTCAATGGAAATCTAATGCTAGATGTGTGCGAGTACCAAAAACTGATCGTAGTAAATAGGGAACAAAAATGCGAGGGTCAAATCACAGTGTGGTAGGAGACAGTCTAGTATTGACTGCCTTATTTCAGAGGGACTATGAATGGTTGGATGGAATGAGCATAGACGAGAAAGGGGCCACAGATTGGGCGGTGACCACAAGCGTATAAACCTGAGTTTAGGGAAACTGGGGAGCGAAAAAATGGGTCGACTGGGGTAGTAAAACAGCAAACAAATTGCGGTTATAGCCAAAAGTTTTGAGGCTGAGAGAGAGAAAACTTTTTTATTGAACTAAGGTGGGGTGGTTCCTCATTTCAGGTAACCATGTGCCGTCCCTGCTCGACTGGCCCTCTCGACCAGCAGAAGTTGATCTTGAGGGAGGGAGCTGGACAGCAGTATCTCCCACTGCTCCGGGGTAGGGGAAGGAAAAGGGGCTGGCAGGTCTGGGTTCTTGCCTTGACTATTTTTTCCTGCGTAGTTTTGATAAGCCTGTCACCCACTCCAGGATTTCTTTCTATGATAATCATGGGCTGACATAGAAATCCTGGAGTAGAGCAGAGGGCCAATCGATGGAGAGAAATAAAACACCCAGAGAGACGTTAACAGGCGTCTAGAGAGCACAGGTAAGCCAAGAGGACGGGGAGACATCAGGAGGAGGTGGACCTAAAATGGGAGCAATATAAGCAAATAAAACCGGAAGTGCAACAATTAGTGCAGGTGAAAATAAAGGGGGACAGCGAGCGATGGGTAGTGCAAATACAAGGGAAGGGTAGAGACGCGCCGAAAACATTTTGCAACCATGTGCAGGCATTAGGGAAAGGCAACGAGTCCCACAGAAGGCGGTACTACAGGAAAACGAGCAGGGGGCAGATGCTCAAGGGAGAGGAAGCATTGGAATACCTACACAAAATCGGTCACGGAGAAGTTCGGTAAGGTGGACGCATAGACCCTGCAGCGACCCAGACATGTTGCGGCGGGTCGGCGGGAATGTCTGGAGATAGATGGGGACAAGCTGAAATGGAAAAGGTCCCCAAAAATACCGCGGTAGGCATGAATGGGATACCGATGGAGTTGATTAACCAGTAAGCTCCAAAGAGCAAGGGAAAGGTACTACAAGCCATCAGAACAAGGGTAGAAAAAAAAAAAGGCAATACCCGGCCGCGTGGCAAATGAGCCAAGCTGAACTTCGTGTACAAGGGCAAAGGAGACAGGGACCAAACCCGAGTTCGTATAGGCCAGTAACGCGTCACGTCAGTGCTGTACAGGTTAGTAATGCAGGCAGTGAAGTTGGAACTAGAGCAAGTGGGTAGAAGGAAATAGGATATTAGGGGAACTTCAAAATGGGTTTCGAAAGCACAGAAGACTAGAAGACAACTTATTCGTTGTAAGCCCAATGCATAGAGGTCTTGAAGATGCAAAACCGGCCTTTGCGGTTGGCCTTTCTGGACATTAAAGCGGTGTATGATAATAGACAGGGAGCGGCTATGGAGTATCCTGGAGGACGAGGGAGTAGGGGGGCAGAATTCATTAGCTTACTCAGGGAGAACGAAAGTGCAAATAGTGTGGAGGGGGATAACATACAATAGGACTGTATATACCTACAAGCATTTGAAACAAGGATGTCCTCTCTCTCCACTGCTGTTCATGATCTACATGGTGGGGTTATAAAAAGGAAGCTAAAAGTCGGTATACGCTGCAGGGTTCGACCTATCATACATGAAAAACAGGCAGGTGGTGGAACAACGGGTTCCAGGGCTAATGTATGCAGACGACATATTGTTGATGGCGGACAACCGGGTAAGTAAGCAGGGCTTGATGGATATGCGGTGAAGAAGCGACGCACCTAGGGCCATCCTTTAGCAGAGAAAAATCGGGGATCGTGGTTTTTAACGACGGCGCGGAGCACAAAACAGTATCAGTGTAACAATTAATTAAGTAGAAATACCATTGGTTTAGGAGTATGGCTGAACGAGTCAACCAACACATCCAGTACTTTTAGATTAGGGGGTCGCAGAGTGCCTTAGCCAAAAATTACTGCTCTATGCCCACAAATAACTTGAAAATGCCCTACAGATTTTTCTCTTTTCTGGTCTTGGCGTTCTTCTACCGCTTAAATTACGTCAATAGAGCAGTGGAGCGGCTATTTGCCGGCTTTCCTTCAGCTGCAGCAATGAATGCATTCGATATCCACGTAAAAAGTTGCCGCAGCTTGCACAAGTGGTGCAAGGCTGGAGAAACAGCGGAGCTGGGGGTTCGCCCTATCTTCTTCCGGTTTCGGTAGGTTTTGCTAAGTTTTATAGTACTTATTGTTTTGTTCTGCGATGTTCTTGCTAGGCTAGGCTAAGCGTTGAAGGGTGAGGCCAAGTTCAGCCATATTTCACATGACCGTTCGGGTTGGCCCATCACACTGACAGCGGATCTCGGGGGGAAGAAGCTAGGACGACCCCCAGCTCCGCTGTTTCTCCAGCCTTGAACTTCCCCTAGTGCAAGCTGCGCCAATATTTTAGCGTTTTAGTAGCTCAAAAATACTATTACCTTCAAATGGTATAATAAGGGGTGCGCATATGCATATTATCTCTGCGGTCCCATTCGAGCAGGCGCGAAAGCCGGATTCTCTGTTATAACACCCTGCCTGCGGTGGGTGCACTCTCTCTCTGTCCATTCTGACAGCGCCCCGGTGCCGCCGACGCCCCCCTCTCCTCCGGTGTGGCATCCTCGCCAGAATATTCTGGCAATGGGCAGCATCGTTTTTCGGTACCATCAAGTTTCGCCAAGGTGCGGCATTGTGCCCCACCCCCACCCCCCTTACCCCGCTTACCTGGGTGGCTCATGACGGGCGATCCCTCGTCTCCAAATCACGCATCCTCACCGAAATCTTCTGGTTGGCAGGCAGGCAGGCAGACAGGTAGTTCACTGGCAAGCGGGAAGTCTAGCTGCCGGGCAGGCAACTGCTCTGGGTAGCAGAGAACCTGCCGGCCAGCCGTCTTTCTTGGTACCATCAAATGTCTACGCACGCACGCGCGCACCCACACGTATTTTCGCGCAATGGGGCAAACAATTTCTCAATAAAAAAAAATTGTTCGGCTAGGAGGATGCACGTGAGGCTGCGCGTGAGCGGACGTGCTCAACATCGGCTCCGCAGTTAGTGGAAAATTAACAGCTCCAATTCGTGTGAAGAGCTAATCTGTTATTCCCAACGTGTTCCGGATGACGCAAGGCATCGATTGACACCAATATCGACTAAGGCAAGTGCTTTTTCGTCGATTTGACGAACTTTGAAGCCATTGAACGGCGGGAGGCCGCTAAGCCTAGGCGTGGTCGCCGAGGTTGGGCCCTGCGCCGCGCCGGTCGGGGTTGGCTCAACCTTAGAAGATGACAAGTTTAGATGCAGAAATGGAGCCGCCCATTCTGTCTATACTAGCAATTTCGGCAAAATGGGCGTGCAAGTGGAGGGCGAAGACATTTCGCCGGAGACAATGAACGAGGCAGGATGGAAAGTTGCCGGCGACCGACTCGCCCGTAGCCAGCAACGAGAGACCGCGTCGAGAACGGACAAGAACGCTATCGAGGCTAGGAAAGCGGCAAATATTGCAAGAACAAAGTCATCAGCAATCAAAGCGGCGAGAATGCCAGCGTTACCGAGGGACAATATCAAAATCGTCATGAGGCCGAGAGGCGGAATCAACGTGGCCAAGTTAGGCCTGGCCGAAGTGACCGCGGCCGTTCACGCGGCGGCGGGAACCGCCAAGGAAGCCGAATACGAAGGCACCCTGTACGTAAACGTGCAGCAGAACATCATCGTGATCTGCATGGCATAAGAAGAAAGAGCCATCTGCTACAGCCAAGTCAAAGAGATCGCAGTGAGAGGGCAGAAGTACGAGGTGTGGGCCTACAGAACTGCGCCACACGACACGGCGAAGGGATCCGAATCATCAGGGGAATCCCGACAAACGAAACTCCCGCGGTCATCGATGAAAGGGTGGTCAACCGACGCAACCCGCTGGCGCTAGGAGCCATGGCAAGAGAATCGGAGAGACGACGACGGTCATCGTCGTCTTCAAGGGAACGAAGGAGCCAAACTACGTAAGGTACGGGTCGGCGCTGCTTCGATGCTCTTTGTACTTACTGCAAGAAGGTGGACGTGTGCTACCAATGCGGTCGAGTAGGCCACCGAAAAGACGTGTGCCCAAACCCGAGCGATAAACGATGACCGGGCTGCGACAAGCTTGCCCCGGGGGAAGAACACCCGTGCACATGCAAGCCGAAATGCAAGCTATGCGGCGGGGAACACGTGATGGGTGACAGGGCCTGCAAGGCGCGCTTCAAAACGCCCTACGTGGTCAGAAAAAGACAATGGGAGCGGCGCCTCGCGTCCACAGAAGAGGATCAGCTGTCGCTGGAGCTAGATTTCCCGGAACTGAACTCCGCAAGATAGGCGCGGTCCCCATCCAGGGGGCCCTCGGAATCGAGAGGCAGATCGCCCTCGAGCGGCGGCATTCTACGGAGGCAGAGTCGGAGTCCCAGCGTCACGCGGAAGGGAAGGTCTCCGTCGAGGCAGCGCGTGAGCTGGGCGGGCAAGGCCAAGGCTACAAGGAGGACCGGCGAAAAAGAGCCAAGAAGCAACAACAAAAGCCGAGCAAAGAGAACGAAGCCATGGGGGCCCTTCGAGAAGAGAACAGGGAACTGCGTAGAATGCTGGAAGAGATGAAAAAAACCATACAGAGCATGACGGAAACCAAGAACATGGTTGCTACCCCGAGCCCCCCGGTCGCGGCGACGGCGGAACGCCCGCCGAAAGCGCAGCCGATGGATATAACGAGCGACGTCCCGGAACCCAGAGAGCCGGCCATAAAGAAGGGAACGATGGAAAAGTGCGGCACCCAGGAGATCAGTAGCATCGACGTCGGCGTGGAAGAATGTCTGAGCGGCATCGAGGAGCGCATATGGACTACAGGTTGAACAAGTTGGAAGCGAAAATGGAACGGGTGTTCGAGACGATAAAGGCGGCCATCGCAGAGAAGAGCAGGCTGGACAACGGGCGGTTCCTTAAAATAGAAGGGGCCGTCCAACAGCTACAGAGCCACATGCAAGCAGTTATCCAATATCAGGACCCGCGCAGCGCGCCGCAGGGAGGCATCGCTAGAACGGAACAAGCATGGACCCAGAACCAAGAGTGATCATCTGGCAGTGGTACTGCCGCGTCCTGGAAAGGAGGGTACTACCGCAGCACGTCGACAACAGCAAGAAGAAACCGGTCGTGATCTTACTACAGGAAACACTGGCGACGCATCGGCCACTCCACGGCTACAGAGCGAAGACAGCAGGGGACTGTGTATCATGAACAAAAAGGAGCACACAATGCTGGAAATTCAACTAAAAATGTCACAGTCGACCACGTACTGGCCGAGGTGGTAATTGGCAAGAAGAGGAAGGAGAGCGTCTACGTCCTCAACGTGTGTAGCAAACCGAGCAAGCGCAAACAACGCTTCAGGCCACTCCCGCACAAGGCGAGCTCGCAGGCAAACGGCTCCAAGCTGCTGGTCTGTGGCGACTTCAACACCGCAGACCAGTCCTGGGGGCACACAAGAGCAACGCCAAGGGCAGTAACCTGGATACTACTCCCGACCTCACTTTCGTCAAGAAAGTTGCAGCGGAAGACGTCGTGTGGAGAAACACCGGGACGGACTTGGGCAGCGACCACATGATCGTGGAAACTTCGATTCGAATGAAGGTGGTCCGAGCGGCGCAGGTGCTAAAACACACGTGGATCGACTGGGAAGCGTTCAGGAAGCAGAGAAATAAAAGTGCGGAGGGAGATCAACAGATAGAAGACATCAGGACCTAGATGGAAAGAATCACCGGGGACGTCAAGGCAGCCACGAGATAGTTCGAAACGGACGACCAGGTAGACGGTATAGACAGCAAACTGGCCCACATTATTGACGCCAAGAAGTTCATACAGGAGAGGTGGACGAAACAAAGGCTGAATAGGAGGCTGCGAAAGAAGGTCGCTGAACTGAACCGCAAGATAGAGGAGCACTGCCGCACGCTCGGCAGCCACATGTGGGACGAGATATGCAACGCGGCAGACGGACAACTGCACAACGGCAAGACCTGCAATCTGTTCCGGCACCTTCTGGACCAGACCAAGACCAAGTCTCACCAGAGGGACAGGCTGGCGAAAACCATACACGCGGAAATCAAGGAGAGGAGAACGGTGGCGGTGGAAAAGAAGCTGCCGGAGAAGTACATCCCCACCACGCAGAAGGTCTTTCACGGAGACTATCTCGGAAGACCCAACGAGAAGCTAGATAGAGACATTAGCGTAGAAGTGCGGACTGCCCTGCAAGAGCTGAACAGCAGGTCGGCGCCGGGCCTGGACCGTGTACCGAACAGGGCGCACAAGAACCTCGACAACGCATCAATCGAGGCACTGACGAAATTCTTCAACAAGTGCTGGAGAACGGGAGTCGTGCCGAAGGAGTGGAAGCACTCGAAGATGATTCTGATCCCCAAGCCAGGCAAGCCGTCGAGCACAGACAACCTCCGGCCCATTTCGCTCACGTCGTGCGTGGGCAAAGCATTGGAGCATGTATTGATGGCGCGATGGCAGGACTACCTGGAGGACAACGACCTCTATCCTGAGACCATGATTGGTTTCCGAAGAAACCGGTGCACACAGGACGCTGTGATCCAGCTGAAGCACCTAATCGTTGACAGGGACTCCCGCGACTCGAGGGCCATCATGGGTCTCGATCCGCAGGGATCATTCGACAACGTCAACCACTCGGCGATTCTAAGTCAAGTATCGAAGCTGAACATGGGAAAGAGAACCCATGAAGCTTCCTGACGGGTCGGACGGCGAAGATCACCGCGAGTGACATTGCAACGAAAGTCAAAGAGGTCGGGAACCGAGGTGCACCGCAAGGGTCGGTGATCTCGCCGCTCCTATTCAACCTAGCCAAGATCGAAGTCGCCATCAGACTCGCAGAGGTGGAGAACGTCGGTCACACTATATATGCTGACGATATCACGCTGTGGGTCGAGGGCGGCAGTGATGCCTGAGTGGAAGAGTCCCTGCAGCGAGCGGTGAGAGTGGTCGAGGACAGCCTGGAGGGCACAGGCCTGAAATGGTCACCGAGCAAGTCCGAGCTGTTGTTGTACAGATCCAAGGAAGGCACGCACGCCGAGAGGAGAAGGGAACGAGAAGAAATCGCGGTATACACCAAAGACGGCTCGGTGGTCCCCAGGGTATCAGACATCCGCGTCCTGGGCATCCTCCTCAGCGAATGCGGAAACAACGGAAGTACAGTGGCGCGGGTCGTCGGCAAGGCGGTCAATGCCATCAGACTAATTAAGAGAGTGCAAACAAAAAGAGGGGGCTACACGAGGAGAACCTCACAAGAATCGTGCACTCTTTCGTAATGAGCCACATCACGTCACGTGGCCGCCTTCCACAGGTGGAAGAATGGCGAGAAGAATAAGTCGGAGGCGACCATCCGAAAGGCAGACAAGGCGGCCATCGGCGTACCCGAGTCTACAAGCACCGGGACACTGCTCAGCCTAGGCATCCACAACACCCTAGAAGAAGTCATTGAAGCTCAGAGAACAGCGCAGCTGGAGAGACTGGCAACAACTAAGACTGGAAGGAGAATCCTGGAAAGGCTGGGGCTTCGATACCACGAGCAGCAAGCAGTCAAGATGCCGATCCCGGACGAGGTCAGGGGCATGATCCGGGTGGACGCGATCCCGCGGAGCATGCACCCCGAGTACAACGAGAGCAGATGAAAAGCGAGGGCCAAGGCACTGGCGGAACTACACGCCGGAGACGCGGGAGTCCGCTACGTAGACGCAGCCGAGTACGAGAACGGAAGCGGTTTCCCCGTAACCGTGGTCGACGCCGAAGGCAAGTCATGGGCGGCGGCCCCGAAAAAGCGACAAACCAGAGAAGAAGCTGAGGAGTGGCCGTAGCACTGGCCCTTAAAGACCTAGGGTGCACCACCGTGCTCAGCGACTCGAGGCAAGCGGTCAGGAACTTCGCACAAGGAAGGGTCTCCCCGCTGCGGAGAAAATCCTGAGAGGAGCGCCAACAACCTTGGAAAAGAAGAAAATCAAGTGGTTCCCGGCACACGCAGGAGAGGTGTCGGACGTCCGTGCGAACCGCAACGAAACCGCACACGCCCGGGCGCGCAAACTACACGCCGCGCCGGGCCAAGCGGGAAACGCCCGTGGCACAGCACGAGAGACAGAATCACGAGCTACAAAGAAATCACCCAGGCATATCGACTCGCCAGACGTACGCTTCCGCCGGCCTGCAATGGGCTGAACAGAAAGCAGGCAGTAGTGTACAGACAGCGCCAGACGAGAACGATCATGAGCCCGTCTCTAATGCTCAAGATGTACCCGGAGACGCACCCAGACGACACGTGCAGGGTGTATCGTAAAGCCACCGAGACCCTCGAGTACATCGTCTGGGACTGTCTCAACTTCCCGGAAGAATCCACGACAGGAAGACTGCCACCCGCCTTTGAGGAGGCGAAGCGATCCGAAGACCAAGACCTCCAAATCCAGGCCGTCCAGTGGGTCCTCGTAGCGCTGACCAGGCAGGAGCCCGAGCGACCCGATGACGGGAAGCGAGGCTCGGGCCTGGCGGCAACGGCAAGAGCGACTCCGACCAAGTCGGAAGTCTATTTCTAGGGACCATGCATAGTGTAAGGCTTTAACCGCCGGCCCAATAAAAGTTTTTTCCAATCCAATCCAATTGTTCGGCTACGCTTTTCATGTGCCTATAGTGGGAACGGCGTTTTTGCTTTGAAGGAGTACTGACACGAAATTTTCGTGTTACGTTTTTATCGCTGCTATGCGTGCCTACCAGCCCACTAATCATAGAATGACAGATTAGACGGTCGAGCGCAGCGTAAACATTCATTTACGGCGTCGTTTATTCGTGCCAGTTTCGGTTTCGACTGAAAAACGCCGAGCGGCCGCATTAACATAATGTATCACATGACGTCATCATTCTTGCCGCATCGCTGCCTCTGGAAGCGCGCGCGAGCGAGCGCACGCGCGCGCCAGACCGGCCGAGGTCTTCGCCGTCCCCACAGGCCCACAGGCCCGGGCAGCATGACGTCAGCCCCAAAACCATGACGTGTACACACGCCCGAGCAGCGCGCGCCAACCACAGCCAGCGCGTCGGCTTTGTCACGGGAGCCCCGACGTCGGCAGTTTTGGGCAAGTAGCACATGATGTCACATGATGACTCGGCCCGCTCTGAGCTTTCTCGTGCGGGCGAAGATTAAAATGGATTTTAAATATGTTTCGCTGAACTGTTGCTGTTGAAACTTGCTGGGAGATATCTCCTGATAAAAAGGAAGCGTTTTACATAGTTATCACAGCTTTGAAATTTCGTGTCAGTACTCCTTTAACGCGAGATCGTTAGCAGCGGTAGTGGTCGCTGGTAGTCCAAAGCTGCAGAAGGGTAGCACAAATGAAGAGAATGTATTCAAGAATGCTATCGGTTGTCCTTCTCATCAAACCAGTTGATCGCTCCTCATTTTTTTCTTACAGTTTAGTTGCTTCCTACAGTCTCACCTTGTATATATACTTGTTTGAAAACTCTTGGATGAATATGAAATGTGAACTAGGCATTTGTTTACAACCTTCCGTGAGAAGTGCCAATATTACGCTAGGAACAACATAATAACGCAATATGTGCATAAAGAAAGACATTGTATAGCATTCCGCGTCGCATAAAAACTTCCCGGCTATATTGCTCGCAACTAAATTTCCTAATTGGTCGAGAGGGAGAGCGCCGCAAAATTTCCAAATTCCAAGGACTCCAAAAATAGCGAGGTTGGTCCGACCCACCAATCCACCTTAATCGGCCCGCTAACTCCTCTAATTCAAACTAATCTACACAGCAATCCACTATTTCACATTAGCTCACCCACTCTTTACTAAATCCACCCTTGTCTACCGGCTAATCCGCATTCACCGGCTTTAATCCATGCGCCCCTTAAATTTTAAGGTTGAGCAGATTCAAGATTATATGGAAATGCTGTCGCATCTGCTTTAAAAGTGGAGTTGAGAAGGCCGCAAGGTTGTTTTGTTTTTTAATTCTCATGCTCTCTTAGAGCAGTGAACAATACAATGTCACTGTACAATAAGAGCCGGTGACGTAGAGGACTGCGAGTGTTTGTGTCTCACCGCTGTTTGTATATTACTGCCTATTCAAACTAGAATAAGTGGAAGAAATGCATTTATGGTCGATGATGTACCTGAATAAACAACACATTGAAAACTTTACACAATATGAAACACCATGCACGTAGGAACCACGAAGAATGATAGGTTGCCTCGGAATATACGTCCGAACTTATATTATTCTAAATGCAAAAGAAAATTGGAGGAAAGGGGGAGTGTCTAAGACAAACTGGTAGCATATACGGACAACTTTACACTAAATTGAGGGTAATAATAAGAAGGGAAACTGATGGGTTGTGGGATACAGACTATGCATAATATTTGACAACGCTGTCGTTTGAGTGGTAAAAATATCCTCAGACGCAAGGTAGAGCACCATAATTAAAAACTAGAATCTACGCACAAGGCCACAAAAGCGCTCCTGTGCTTCCTAAAAACAACGAACTTGCACAGCAGACTGTAGCGCAAGGGACTATACTCTCTGTGAAGTCGATGAACTCTGTCGCCTATAGCGTCGTGGCGCTGGCCACACCTCTTTACGCTCTCTCTTTACCTTCCCCCTTCTTTTACTGTTTTCATTCTTTTTTTTTCCATTGTTCCCCTTCCCCACGTGCAGGATAGCAAACTAGGCCACAGCCTGGTTGACATTCCTGCCTTTCCTTTACCTTTATTCCTTCCTTCCTGGAAATTACTGTTTGGAGCCCCGGAACCGGTTCGGAACGGTTCCTTTGATTCGTTCCGGTTCGGGTTCAGTTCCAAAATGGCGGAAAAATTTCGGGTTCGGTTCGGTTCCGGGCAAAAATTCGGGTTCGGTTCCGGTTTTCGGTTCGGTTCCGGTTCGACACCCTGTTCCTGCGTTGCCTGAGGGATGCCCGATCGAGGCTGGGATAGTGCGCCCCCAGAATGCTCGCCAGACTCGGTTGTGACGACGCCGGCAGTAATCGCCGAGATCGTGACGGATCGGACTCGCGTGCGAAGGGCGAAGGTGCGCTCGTCATGCTCTATCGCGACCGGGACGTCGGCGGCGAATACATCATCCGTGAGGCTCGCCGTAATCTGGCTGTCGAGATCGTGCAAGGTTTGCTGCTTGTCGAGGATGATGTCGAGATGCGTTTGCAAGTCAAGGGTTGGTGCCGCCGGGTTCAGCAGCAAAGCGCCGAGTGCCGTCATCTGCTTTGTGAAGGCGGTGAGGAGAACACCCCGGCGGCGACGAAGCGGGTTCATGGCGTGAGTCGGACGACTGGGGTTTCGGCACCAGGAATTTGTGTGGCGAAAGGGAGCGAGAGGACCAGACGTCCGGCTATCGAGATGCCAGCGAATGGACTTCCGCGTGAGCCGCGCTTGTGCAGCCAGCTCCCGATGACCGCTCGTTGCGAGCTTCGTAATTCTCTTTATTCAATAGAGCTTTCACACGACCTACCTGGCCAATGGCCGGCAATACAGGGATCTCCTCCGAGTGCACAACAAAGACTACTCAGGCCCGCCGATGCCCCAAGCAGGCTCGCCCGCTCGAGGTGGTTTGAATACTGCGAAACCTTTTACGAGCACACCAGCACTCGCAAGTTATGGCAAACCCACCGAGCCATGTCCAGCAAGCATAAGACAAAACTGCGCACTTCACATGGAAATGGCGTTGGGGACCTGACGCCAGAGGAATTATAGAGGCCACTACTAAGGCATTCTTCCCACATCCGGCCTTCTCAACGATCTCCCCCGCACCTATGAACCAAGGAAATCAACCAGTGACCTGCGAGCTGAGGCACCATTTACTGAGACTCCAAGAACTGACCCTGACCCTAGATGCTGCCAGTGTGCGCAGTACTCCAGGCGGGAATGGTTTCACGTGGCAATGTGCTCCTAAATCTTGACGAACCAGAGAAGCTCATGCTGCTGGACGAGTTGAACGAGATTTGGCGAACTAGGAGCATCCCAGCTGAATGGAAAGCATTCGATTATCTATCCCAACCCGGAAGCCTAAGAACAAAAACCCAACATCATTTATTTATTTATTTTTATTAATTTATTTAACATACTTTCAAGACCCGAATGCATTACAGAAAGGAGTGAGTGAATAAACAAAAAAATGTGCAAGGTACAAAGAAATCTTTCAACACGGCGTTTTATGAATATGAATGATGGGTTTGAAGGTGTCGGTATCCAGGATGGCGGCGACAGTGGCGGTAAGGTGGTTCCATTCTTTGCTTGTGCTTGGATGAATGAATTGCTACAAAGTTTAGTACGGGAAGACAGCACACCAACTTTGAAGCAGTGGTCGACGCGAGATGAAATGTATGACGGTTGGGTGATAAGCTGTTCTTTCAACGAAGGGTTGTGGTGGTATGATGATGATGAATAAATCTGTATTTGTCAAGCTAGTGCACATGTTAGGGCACCCGCCCGGTGGGGGGCTTCCCTATTCGGGATACCCTGAGCTCGGCTGGCGGTCCAGGTCCTCTTCACCAGTTCACGCTGGATCCAAGGTCCGGGCTCGTCAGGCGGTTCACCCACTGCTTGTAGGAGGGGGAGGTTATTGGGGCAAGGCCTGGGGTCTTCTGGCACTCCCAAATCTGGTGGTACAGTGTACCGGGAGTTGGACAGAAATTGCAGGTAGACGGGTATTGGGTAGGGTAAATCGCATGGAGTATGGTTCTGTGGGGGTACGTATTTGTCTGTAGTCTTCGAAGGGTGGTGGCTTCTGCTCTTGTTAATTGGGAGCGCGGAGTCGGCAAGGTTCTTCGGCCTTGACGGTAATAAATGAGAATGTCAGCATACCTGACAAGCGGTTCTGTTTTTTGGGGCCGCAAGCGGTGTTTGTCCCTCTATGGTAATGGCCCGGTGTATAAGCGCGTGGGCAGCGGCGCGAGCCACCTCATTACCTTCGAGAGATTCGTGTCCAGGTATCCAGATGAGCCGCGTTTCAGGTATGTGGGCAGTATTCTTAAGAATTTGAAGTGCCGTTTTGCTGATGCGGCCTCGTTGGTAACTGCGGCACGCCGCCTGCGAATCCGTCAAAATTGTAATTGCATCTTTTCCCGTCGTGATGGCCAGGGCAATAGCGGCTTCTTCAGCAGCTTCCGTTGATGTTGTGTGCACGGTGAGGTATACTTTATGAAAAAGTGAAAGCGGAAGCATCTACGACGGAAAGAAAGTTCTGGCAATTTAAGTGTTGTTTTCATTGAAGTCACGCTAGCATACCGGAGTAGTGGGATATGATAAAACATGTGGCGCGATTTTGGATGGCTTCAATGCTGTTAAAACGAGAGTGATGTTAGACGGGCCCAAATGGCGCATGCGTATTCTAGCTTGGAGCGAACTAATGTTTTGTAAAGAGATAGCTTCAGTAACGATGGCGCAGACGAGAAATTCCGACGCAAGTAGCCCAACATGCGGGTGCTGCAAGTAATATCGACATGTATGTGCCAGGATAGGTTTCTGGGGATGTTTATTCCAAGATATTTGTAAGATGAGACAACTGAGATAGGGCTGTCATTGAGGAGATATGCACTCGGATTAGTAAACATTAGTACGCTGCGATACATGCATGCATTTAGATTTGGTTAAGTTAGTTTCATAGACCACTTGTTACGCCACAATAGAACTTTATTCATGTCGTGTTGAAGTTTGTTAGAAGAATCACTTAAATCAGGTAATTTTACTATATAGAACGCAGTCGTCAGCGAAAAGTCTAATAGTTGAAAAAGTTCACACATCATTAATATAGACAAGAAAAAGTAGAGGATCAAGAACCGACCCTTGCGGCACGCCTGAGGTTACCGCAAGGGGTTCAGAGGACAAGTTGTTAGCAATTACGTATTGGGATCTATTAGCAAGGAAATTTTTATTCCAGCCTAGTACTAGCGGGTCAATGTTAAGAGAACTAAGTTTATGGATTATGGTTATGGGAAATGGTGTCAAAGGCCTTAGCAAAGTCGATAAAAATGCAATCAGTGTCAAATCCTAGGTCAGTGTTACAAAACAGGTCGTAGTAAAGCAAGCTATAGTGTGTTTCATAGGAGAAAGATTTCCTAAAACCGTGCTGACTGTTAAAAAAAGAGTTGGTCTTAAGAAAATCTATTAGGTGGGAATATATTATATGCTCAAGAATCTTACAGGGACGAGCGTTCGTCCTCGTCGTTTCCTTCTTCGTCCTGGTTTGTTTTTTGCGCAATCGGTGCCATGGATAGATTCCAACTAAGCCGGCTCACGGTGTTGCTTACAGGGAATGCTGGTTAGTGATATGGGACAGTAGTTTTCAGGAGAATGTGTGTTACCTGATTTGGGAACCGGAACCACCTTCCCCACCTTCCAGTCGGCTTGGCAGGTGTGAGCAGTGTAATGATTGTTAAAATATCCTAGAAGAATAATTGATGAATACAGTTCAGTACATTTCTGAATTTTAGAATTGTTTTCATCTGAACCCGCAGGCGAGGGTGTTTTCTAATTACAGATTAGTTTCATAATGTCAACCCAGTCTATAAGAATCGGATCCATTTGAATAGCGTGAACTGTCGTAGTAGGTGGAAAATGCACTGGTGCAGCGTCATGAAAAAATGAAGCGAAGACATCATTAAAAACTGCAACACTGGTCACTTTGACAGGGTTGAAATTGGGACACTGTAGTTGTGTCTGGTGTATTGCCACGAACGACATTCCAAAATTTACGTGGATCGACTTGCAGGCATGATGTAATGTAACGTTGAAAAAGGTTTGCTTAACCTGTGGAATGGCGCGACAATATTCCGCATTAATGCGGTGATAGTCAGACCAAAGATTCGACTTGTTAGATTTTTTTTTGCCGAACGATATAACCGTTTTTTCTTGTTACAAAGACGGCGCAAGGCCGCCGTAAACCGAGGAGACTGGGGATTACATCGTACTTTTCGTTGGGGAACATAATTTTCGATTAGGAATAACAGTTTGCACTTAAAAAGAGACCAGTTTATACCAGTGTTCGTTCATCGAAATCAGGCATCATTTCATCCATAAAACGCTCCGTTTGTTCTGTAGTTGCCGCAAGATCAGCTTTGGAATAATCGCGAATTGTCTTAGCCTTTTTCGTGTAAGAAAAGCGGGCTTTTAAATCAAACTGCAGCAAGGAATGGTCACTTATTCCAGGAAGATAAGTTAAGGGGGAAACTAGGTCGGGGGTAATGGATTAGAGCACGCTGGAGTGATTCGGGTTGGTTTGTCGACAAGCTGGGTTGGGTTGAAGTCGAAGCACAAATTTAAAAATTCAGTAGTCTCGGCTGAAGTACGCTTAAAATTAACACAGCCAGTCTGTCATACTATATCTGGGAAATTAAAGTCCCCCAAAACAAACAGTGGAGAGTTATGAAACCTTACAATAAATTTGTTAAGGACATCATGAAGATGTGCGCAAAATGTATACACGCCGCACACGATGACACCATGCAAGTAGCATCCCAACTCGGGGTTTGAGCCCCACCCATTGGGTGGCGCGAAAGCTAGGGGAAGAATTTGGTGGCCTATAACATGCGCAGAATGTGAAGTGACGGTCTGAAATGGTCACACGAACACAGGTGATTTTTAGGGGTGAAGAAATAGCAATAACAGATGAATTTAGCTTAACTTTGACGGCAATCAAAACGCCACCCCTAGAACGGATATCGCGGTCGTACCTGTAGATGTAAGCACTTTCACAGTCAAATATTTCACTTTTTTTTCTATTTTTGCAGAGAGCCAAGTTTCAGTCAAGATGACGATGTTAGCGGAGCAAGAATCGATGGCTGAAAATAATAGTGTTCGCTTGTTCCAAACACTGCGCACATTTTGATACCAAAAAGAAAAACAGTGTTGTCCACAAACGTATAGCATTTTATTTCAACAATATTTACATATACTGTTTACAGATGAATTATGGACACTTCAATAACTCATATATATATAGTCCGACATAAACAACTGTACAAAGGCCTAAATTTCATATGAACGATGAAAACTTATTGCTTCTATTTATCAACCATTTTTTATACATGCGGCAAGAAAATTATGCACTTAGACATAAATGATGGCACATCACTGGAACAGTTTCTTCGAGCAATAATTATTTATACACGTTTCAGAACGGTATCGAGAGCTTGCGATTAGAGCCATATAAACGCTGCCAGCGCAAACAAAAGTACGAAATTTCGGTATGTTTTTTTTTTCATTTAGATTCTTCTTTCCTTTTGCAAGGCAGCTTACGGTCAATGTTTTTATACAAGAAATATATTCATGTATATATGCATATGTGTGTTTATGCAGGACATGTCTTTTTTGGGAATAAACTTAGTGGCAGAGCTGTATAACACTGAAGGGTTGAATTATGTTGCAGATATATAGCAATGGTTTTATGAAAATGAAATTTGTTTCAAAGTTCAACGCAGTGAAAAGTGGAAACAGAAAGTATAACCTGGGCATTCCGCTTGTTTCGTGCCCTCTCGCCGACGTTGTTATATCACGGCCCATACCTATATACTTTAAAGCTGCCATGTGAGCTTCACAAATGCAATTCAGTCATTCGGCTCCTTGCGCTTGCAAAGCGTTCTATGACGCGGGACGTGTCAACATGAACATCCCGGTGGATGTTCAAAAGCGCTAATCCCGTGAGACGCTCCTCAGTCATCTTTGCCCGTAGCCACGTCTTCAAGCGCCGTAACGTTGAGAACCTGCGTTCCGCTGACGCGACGCTGACTGAAAGGGACGCTAGGATCTGCAGTAGCGCTCGCACATTTGGAAACACATCTCCATCACAGGCGTCGAGGGACTCAAGGGCAGTACATGGAACTGGATTATCAACAGCCTGTCGGAGGCTCGGAGCCATTTGGCGTTCCACAGCAGAAGTTCAGAACACAACGTTTTTGTCATTGTGGTACGGCTACTCGCCCCGAGGATTTGATGATACCGGTCTGCAAGTCTCTGAATTCGCACGTCACTTCCTGTGAACCCCTCCTTTATGAGGCTACGGGGCACGCAAATGTTCAAGTCATAAACTGAGAGCGTTTCGTCAGGAAAACGCGAATACAGGTCGCTGGCCACTGCTTCCAAAACCGGAATGAAAATTGCGCGCCGGTAGAAAGTATCAGGATCCTTGACGTCTGTATTCTGGCTCCGCATTTGGTGTTTTCGGGCCCGGGTTACCGATATTTCAACGTTTATAGGATGCGCAGTTACCTTATAATTTCTTCAAACAGTTCGCTGAACTCTGATGAGCACTTCTCTCGTTTAGACTTCAGTAAAACTAGAGTGTCGTGTAAGAGCTCAACTGCAGTGTGGAGGTCCAAGGTTTCTTTCATCCGTAAATATGTGAGTTCTAGCCGAATGCATTTTATACATGTATTCTAGCCCGATATGTAGTATTTCAGTGTGGGGCATTTTCTTCTTGGGGCCAATTCCAGGGATGCGACATTGAATTTGTAAGGGAGTAACGTTCCAGGGAAATTTCGAGGCATTATTTGTTTCGGCTGGTTTGGAATTAACAGGGGTATTCTGCCAATAGCTTGGGCGAATCCAGAGCTCGAGCAGCTTGAGGTTACCCGACTTAAACAGAGCATTTCTGCGGGGGGGGGGGGGGGGCGCCTTCAAGTCGTATGGATTACGTATTGGTTGTTGTTGTAATTGTTGTCTTCCAGCGTAGACATTGTCGATGAAGTCGATGGTGAAACGTGCCGTGAACCCCCTGCCGCGGCTACGACGCAAGGTGGAGCGGCTATGACGCAACGTGGCGCGGCTATGACGCAACACAATCCAACACAATCCACTTTAATCCAATCCAATCCAAATACAAGCCAATCCAAGCCAATCCAATCGAATCCAATCCAATGCCCCTCGCGAGAGAGTGTTATAGCGCCGAAATCGCCACCACGCGAACGCGTGATGCTGACGTCACGATCACGCCACAGATGTTAGCAACCGCAGCGCGCGCGAACGACATATGTGGTTTAAGCGCGAACCGACCGCGGCGAGAGACCGCGATGCGAGCGCCCCACCTGTTCTTGCGCGCGAACCTAACGCGGCGAGAGAGGGTGTTGCGCACGTCCCTACCTGTTGTGCGCCCGAACCGAACGCGGCGAGAGAGGGCGTTGCGAGCGGAGAGAAGGCGAGGAGGACGCGGGGGAGATGGCGCACCTCTGGCCGACGGTTGAATGAGTCAAGGATATAAGGCACGTTCGTAACGTTCCGTTCTGTGTCGGCTTTGTGGCTCAGTTGGTAGAGTACCGTGCACCTTGCGTTCCGCCCGCAGAGTCGTAGGATCGAAACCTGGCGCCGGCAAGTGTTATTTTTTTATATAGTGTAGGGGGAGCGATGCGGACGCGGACTACGGATGCCAACGCGGGTGACATCGTGAGTTACTGAAATGCTCTGCATTTAAAGGAGCCATGAAGAGAAAACACAAGTTTGGTTCATTCAAAAGATTGTCTCGTTAGAATCATACTGACACCACTTTTAACGTAAACTTCGCTCAAATAAGCTACATAATTAGGAAAAAATTCCCCCGCATTTCCCCGAGGGGGAGAATGTGAAAGTGCGAATGCACGGTTGTCGGCCAGCTTGCGGCGCTTGCGCTCGGCCCCCGCAGCCCACCGCCTCGCCGCCTTCTCTTCCATCTCTTCCATCGGGTTTGTAGTATCACGTGTACACCACGCAGTTATCAAGCCGCTATAACGCCGCTGAGTCGCCAACGCACGCCGCTGACGACGTAGTTTGAATGCGTTAAAGATATAAGGCGCGTCACTAACACTGATATCAGCGTCGCGTCCGTGGCTTGGTCGGTAGAGCGTCGCGCTGCGGCCGCAAAGTCCTCGGATCGAAACCTGGCGCCGGATGCTGTTTCTTTTTTAAATATAGAGGAGCACTGCGGACGCCGCCGCCACCGACGCCGCCGCCGCCGCCGCCGGCGGTAGATGGTTTGGGGTCGCTTATAAAGTTTTAAGTGCATTCCCGTTTTAAGTGCATTCGCACTTAAAACGGGAATGGTCATGCGACCCACCAGCTCATTTCCCGCAACAGAACCTCTGATGTCACATGGGCTAAGCTCTGCGATTGGCGGAGGCTGGCAGAAGCAGACGCAAATTAGGTAGAGCTTACAAACTAGACAAACGAGCGATTTGCGCTTAAATTTAGGGCACATTCTTTACAAAGCAATAAGAATGATGGGACAAACAGTGGAAGTTACGAAAGCACATTTAAACATAGAAGTACTGATGCGTTCTGCTGTTCGTACTGCGCACAGCATGCTTTGGTTTAGCTGCACAGCACTACGGGGCTTGGGGTTGTCTCAGACGACACTGGCCGATTGACGCAAGCAACGGTGTCTTGCGTGACCCCATTTGTCGAGCGAGCACTGTTTCAGGGAACGAATATTTTCTCCCAGAACAAAAACAAGCCAGGTTTAAATGCGGGCAAAAACAAACCAAACGCTTGCCACGGTATGGTGGCGCCATCTAGGTTACGGAACGTAAAGAAACGCGGGAACAAACCAACACCGCTGTACAGGGTGGAGACAACCTTTGAACGGTCCCGTGCCACCGCAATTGGGCCAACGGGCTCAACGCGTTATTCTTTTCGTTTCCCACGAGACCTAGCAACGCGAAACAGACAATATGATTCAAACTTCTTCAGTAAACCGCGTTGCGGCGATAATTTCAGCGCGGTTTTGACACTGACTTGCTTCGGCGGCGAGCGAGCAACCGAACATGGCGGCACCAGCGTTACGTGTCTCTACCCTGTACGGCGGATGCGTGAATGAAGGTACTCTAGGCTGCAGAGCGGTCGGTTCCCGTGATGTCACTTGGGACCACGAAAACGCACGATTGAGCGGGAAAATCAAAATTTTAACCTAAATTGTTTAATTTCTCAGTGAATAAAGCACCGTTTGTATCCGGACAAGCGCTGGGGGCACTATAAAACACGAAATCTTTCGAATAAAACTAACTTGCATTTTCTCTTCATGGCTCCTTTAAAAGTGATTTCTTGAGCCGATGCCTCAGGTGCACACGGAGAGTCTCCCGTTTTCTAATCACTTCAAGAGGCAAACAACGTGCTCTGCAGGGGTTCCGACGCTCGAAGATCCCTTCGGAAGCCCAAGATAGATGCGTAAATTGTGTTCCTTGCTGCCTCAAGACTCTTCTTGCTTGTGTCTGATATTCGTTGTAGGATAGGGAGGCTGTACCTCAGCACACCTTCCACATAGCCGTTGTGCAGCATGACCATTGAATGGCAATCGATGCCCCAGCGTCAAACCCGCGAAACATCTCAAAACCTAAGTGGCCGAAGAAATGCGGGCCCGTAACCGTTTAACCTCGGGTGACCAGTTCAAGTTGCGATCTATTAAATTTCCCAGAAATCTCTGAACTCGTGCATACGAGAGTGCGCGGCCGCCTAGAATCAGGGGATAAAATCCATCTTTTTTCGTGTGAAGGCCGTGGCTACACTCTTTCGGGGGACAGTTGAAGGCCACGGGCTGCGAGGTAGCTAGAGATGTTATGCAGGGCTTTCTGTAGGCGCTGCTGTGTAGATCGTCGAGAACGTGAGGCACACCAGATACAGATGTCATCTGCATATAGCGTGATCTTCACTCCACGGGGCAGGACTCGCTTGAGTGAAATGAGGGCTAGGTTGAATAGCAGTGGACTTAGTACAGCACCTTGCGGTACACCCTTTACTACAGCGTAGTAAGATGTAGGACCGCTTGGAGTAGACATAAAAAGCTGCCGTCCATCAAGGTAGTCCACTATCCATGCGTATATTGTGCCTCCGAGACCATGGTCTTCAAGAGCGCCAAGGATTGCTGCGTGAAAGACCGAGTCGAAGGCAGCTTTGATGTCCAGAAAAATGGCGGTTGGTGTACAGCCGGAATTGAGTGATTCTTCGATAGAAGACACTAAAGCGGTAATGTTGTCCATCGAAGATTTGTTTTGACGGAAGCCATTCATTTCTTGGGGGAAAGTTTTCCTGCTCTCAAGATACCAGATCATCCTTGAATGTATCATTTTTTCCATTAACTTTCCAACACAACTGAGCAAGGCAATAGGCCGAAAAGATGCGTAGCTTGTTGGCGCTTTCCCAGGTTTCAAAAGTGGTACTATTTTTGCAAGTTTCCACTCCGGAGGCACTTTCCCTCTTTGCCATATTGAATTATAGAATTCCAAAAGGCGCAGCTGAGAAGGCCGTGACAAATGAGCTATGGCCTCATAGCTGACGCCGTCATGGCCTGGTGTGCAGCGCTTTTTCACATCGAAGATGGCCGAAGAAAGCTCTTCAATTGTAAAAGGAAGGTCAAGGGTGGTTCCGACACTCCCGAGTTCGTAGAGCAAGACACACGCACAAGTCAGGGTGAAGGCGTTGATAACGTTGATAGAAGTCTGCAATATTCCTCGGAGACTTCTTTTAAGGGTGCGCGCTCGTGCAGCGAGGGGGCAGTGAACGGATGTAGCTGCTGGCTGCGTTTGCGCATTGCATTAACAACACGCCATATGCGTGTCAGAGGTTGCCTCGCATTCAACGTAGCACAGAAGCTCCTCCAACGTTGCTGACTTAGCTTGTTTAGGTAGCGCCTGACATGTCTTTGCGCTCGTCGGGAAGCTCGCAAGTCCTCCATACTTTTGGTTCGTAACGCCTTTCGCCCCGCTCGTCTACGTATCGCGCATAGCCTTTGATACTCGGGATCATTTTTTGGTACATCGGGCCGCTTTATTAGGCTGCGGGTCGTTTCCCGCAAACAAGATGCAATCGTGTCGATGAGTTCGCCGTCACCAGTTTGAGCTGTCACACATCTACTCGTAGCGCTAGTAAATGCGTCCCGGGTAGTGCAGTTCACTTTCTCAAGGCGCCTTGATTGCGAAGCGTCGAGGGCGGTTATCAAAATTGGGTAATGATCACTTCCTCTTGTTTCTATGTCAGTGATCCATGTAAATCGCCCAGAAAACTGAGCTGAAACGCATGACAGGTCAATGCAGCTGGTGACGTTCGGGGACGTGAGGTAAGTTATACTGCCGTCATTCAATGGCTCAACACCATGGCTAATTAACAGATCAGCCAGTTTCCTCCTTCTTGAGTTTGCGTGCGGTGCTCCCCCATAGTACATTATGGGCATTGAAATCACCGCAAATTATGTTGGGTGCCGAAGTAGTCCTAATAAGACTGTCTAGCCGTGAAGCGTCGAAAGCAGCGCTTGGCTCGAGGTAGGCGGATATAAAAGTGAAAGGTTGGCGGCCGATAATAGTAGTGCCACAAACATATTCGTAATTGTATCGTGTGGTGTGATGGCACTTTCAACGAATGGCGTGTCGTCGCGAAAAGCCATAAATAGTCTACTTGGTTTGTTAAATCGCCGCGAATGCAGTATTTGGTAGCCACTTATCCGAAACTCCTCACCCACACGCGATTCAGAGATGGTAATGAAAGGGAAGCGGTAAGTGTTCACAAGATAGCGAAAGTCCGCAAGCTTTGAACGCAAGCCACGTGCATTTCACTGGACAATGGAAGTGGCAGTCCGGGTTCTGTAGCTTGAGTTGTCATGACGTGCCTCCCAATGAACTTTGCAGCGTTGGGAACGAGGCGTTCACTAAGGGTCCAAAGACAAGACAGCTTCGACCTCGGGGAGGCTTCCGGAAGACGGTGGCGCACGGAGAATTGCCTTGATAGAGGTGAAGAGCACAGGTATCAGAACCTGTCCGAGGTCATCAGTGGTAGAGTTGCTTGTCGTCTTGTTTAGATGGTTGTTTCGTGGTCGCGAGGTCTGGGAGGTGCTGGCATGCTGAGGGTGAGCTGTGGGCTTTCATTTTGTGTGTTTTGCCAGCAGCGACTTGTGATTCTCCCGAAGAGATCATTGCGCGGGAAATAAAAAAAGTCGTATTTTGACGACGAACTTCAGTGCGATCATTATGCGAGTAAATACGGCAATATCCGCTATACTAGATATGGAGGCAAGAAATTATTTTCCTAAAGAGTAAACTTAGGTAAAATTTATCACTGATCATAGCATATAACATGAGCTTCGAAAATTTTAGCATATTAAAGTGCACCAATATCATCATCACCGTGATCATCATCTTTAGGGCCCCAAGAACGCAGTAGCCCCGGGCCCCAAAACTTCCTAATCCGCCACTGTGCTAACACATTACAACTTCGGCAGTTGCCGCTCACGTTCTGATGCCATTGGACCCGGGCTGCCGGTGTGCGGGCGCTGTTAGTTCCGAGCCGGTGCAGGACGGCCGAGCCTTGCAGGAGTTGCCGCCCGGGACCCGGGCCTGGAGGGGACCTATCTCCAGTTCCGGGTGTTTTAGTTCGATTGCACGGCGGATCAGGAGGTGCGCGTCCTCGAAGGGCAGGAGAGTGGATTTTTGGCTGCCGGCGTCTTCCAGGGCGGCTGCTGCCAGTTTCGTTTCCCCATATGCCGCAGTGTGCGGGCAGTCATTGGTACGCGAGGCCCCAGCCTTACCACCGTAGCTGGCGTGCTCTTACCACTATGCTCTTAGCAAGCCCGGGTGCTCGATCTGGGTTCCGCAGGTGGCCCAGAGCGGCTTATGAGTCACATAGGATGACGACCCTCTCTGGGTCAGCCGCGCGCCGCTCAAGCAGATCCAGGCCGAGGCTGACTGCAGTTAGCTCAGCAGTTTCTGATGAAGAGTAAAGCGGAAGGCGTTCTACTACCCTCGCCTCCTCGTCGCCTGTCACTGCTGCGGCTGCTGCCATCTGTAGCTCTGAGTCTACCGAGCCATCAGTGTAAATTCGGCGCCAGCCCTTCGTATTTGTCGTCTAGATGTCCTTCGGAAACTGTGGCGAGCTCTCTAAGGTCGAGGTAGTGCTGCTTCCATCTCTACTCGAAGTGGCCATCTAATGGTGGCGGGGCTGTTTGTGGTACTGGTTCTCCAGCGATTTGGTGGAGCAGGCCAGTGAGTTTGCCCAGTTCTGACCGATGCGTGTCCTTCAAGTGACTGCAGAGTTCCCTTTGGGTTTATTGCCCCGGGTGTCTCCGCGATGTCGACGAGGTGGCGGAGGGCTCGCTCAGTTGCTGCATTTCGGACTGGGTTCATACCTGTCTAATTTAACGTGTGCCGTGATGAGGCTGTCGGTGGTACTCCGACACAGACACTAGCCTCCGCTGTGCCCGTTCCAGGCGCGCCCATCACAGCTGGTAACGATGTAGGTGTGGTAGGGCGTGCAGGGGTCGGCCCAGTAGAGTTAGAGCAGGAGGCTTTGTGATGTGCCATGGCTCTGTCCCCCAGGCATACGAAGGATGGTGGTGTGATTGGCTTGAGGACATTGTTCACAGCGGGCTTCCACGTCGCTCTGTCGTCTAATGTTACACCAAGGTAAGTGGCTCTTTTTTGCACTGAAATTGGTATGCCTCCCTAGTGTAGTTTCAGTTGGAACCTGTGCAGGTGCGTTCGATGAGGTGTTGCACACAGTACGACCGATTTGCTTGCTGAGAGTGTTAGGCCAAGTGTAGCAATAAAGTGGCGGGTGTTATTCAGGGGTTTTTTGGGTTGCGTCTGAACGGTGATGCCTTGAGCTCCACGGGCGCTCGACCACAGTGCAATGTCGTCAGCATACACTGCCAGTTATACCTGGGTCTTGAGGCGTTTGTTGCTGGATATCTGGATGGCCTGTGGGAGCGCGGCAAACGGTACGCTAAATAGGAGAGGAGACAGCACGCTGCCTTGCGATACTCCACACGTGAGGTGCTTCGGGTTGCTCGTTTCTCCTGACGTTGAGAAGCCGGCAGTTCGGTATTTCAGGGACGCTTCGACGTAACACAGCAAATTTCCTGTGACTCTGCCCTGGCACAGAACAGCAAGGACCTTTTCATGTCACTGCGTCAGAAGCACGTGCGACGTCCAGAAGCACGACACCCGCCAACCAGCTCTTCTCTTTACCCTCCTCGAGGGTTGTGACAATGTCGGCGATGGCGTCAGCCGTACAACGGTGTCGTCGGAAACCATAGAAACAGTCTGGAAGTGCCTCTACTGTCTCGAGGTGATGTGCAAGTCTGCGATGCACCATACTCTCCAACAGCTTGCCGATACATGGTGTTAAGGCGATTGGGCGGCACGACGTTGGCTCAGATGCTGGCTTGACTGGCTTTAGGAGAGGGACCATCTTTGCCGTCTGCCAGCTATTAGGAAGCGCCGCGTCTCGCCATGCTTTGTTCAGCATCTCGAGCAGGGGTGGCCGTAGTTTGGGATCGATGTTTCGCAGGGCTACTGCAGTAACTCTGTTGGGTCTCGGGGCTGTCTGTTTCCGTGGCAGGGTGCGTAGGGCATGCTCCAGCTCCCCATTCTCAAAGTCATCGTTTCCCAATGTCATGGTCCTTGTTGTAGTCGGCGTCCATATATTCCATGCTCCGTACGGCGGGTCATCCACTGGGCGTAGGCTGGGTGGGGTAAGGAGTACGCCTGCCAGTATGTTAACCGCTCTCGTCGTGTTAATGCCCAAGGCAATGGCCAGATCCGCTATGGGTCTTTGTGGCCCTGGTTTGTTTGCCAGTGTTCGGGTCATGTGCCAGGCCCAGTCATGCTTTACCACCACTTTGAATATACAAAGGCCTCAGCCTGGCTTGGCTTGGCTTCAAGAACATCTTCGTTAATACAATGTTTCTAGCGGCGTTATTAGGTCGAGTGTCGATAAATATTTATTTATTTATTTATTTATGTATTTGACGTGCTTACTACCAGCGCTAAGCCTTCTCGGGTGATGCACTGGGTACATGAATATAAGGTATGCATAAAGACAACGTATAGAAAAGAAAATAGATTTAAATGGGCAAAAATAAATGAGTCGATTGTGGAGAGGGGGAATCGCGGAAACATGTGAGCGGGCGGCTAGGAGGCGTCGTCCCCCACACTCAGCAGCCAGGTCACATCATGGGTCACGTGGAAACCCGGCCGTCCAATGGGACGGCGGGACGGCTGACATGACGTCACTCGAAGAGGTGACAAGAAGCGCGGGAAGCCGCCGCCGGGGACTCGACGATGCCACGGCCAGAGGAACAGTAACGAAAGGAAGCGGTCCCTTCTCAGCTAGCCTCGACCAACATTGTCCATCGGTAGTGCCAGTCGAACGACTCTGGCCGCTCAAACAACGCACGACCCGTCGACAACGCAGAATACGGGAGGTTAGGGTGGTTTCGATAATAAACACCCCTTGAGGAATTCCGTCCGTTGGTTTTGCCTCTTGTCATGCCTCCCATTGCGGCGCCGTAACCACGGCTGCCGGGTGTGGAGGATGATAGGTGTAACATTAAGGGACAAGAAGAGAGCGGAGTGGGTCAGGGAAAAAACGCGCATTAAGGACATATTAGTAGAAATTAAAAAGAAATGGACGTGGGCAGGGCATGTAGTGCGAAGGCAAGATAACCGTTGGTCATTAACAGAGTGGATCCCTAGAGAAGGCAAGCGTTGCAGGGGGCGGTAGAAAGTTAGATGGGCAGATGAGATCAACAAGTTTGCGGGGATAAATTGGTCGCAGTTAGCACAGGACCGGGGTAATTGGAGATTAATGGGAGAGGCCTTTGCCCTGCAGTGGGCGTAGATAGGCTGGTGGTGGTGATGATGATGATGATGATGATGACGGGCATTGTAGTTCAGCCACAGTACGTTAACTGTCCTGAGGCCGGTGTACGACCACTGCATGCAGCGCAAGCAGATGACTCAGTCGCGCTGTGCAGCAGCACAAACCCACCATTTTGGGTCCACTGCGCTTTTATCAAAGTGAGCCCGCACGCTACCACTAGCCGGCCAGCCTTCAGCGCAGGAATCAAAACTTTATCAATCAATCAAACTTTATTTCAGGAATGTATACATTTACATGAATAAAACGTTACAGTACAGAGGAGATCCCGAAGTTAGAAAACCGTCGGGGGGACCTCCATTAGAGAATAAGTCTAGTGCAATAAAAACGCAGCAAGCAGTGAAAACACTTTGTACGAATTAAACAAAAAATGGGTAACATTTCATAAAAACAAGGCAAGAAAATTTCCGTGTAACAGCACGTGGTATGGTAAGTAAAAAATATACTAACATGGTATAAATTAGAAGCATGGCACGATATATGTTTAGCGAACAACACGTTTTGTGATCAGGTACCCTTTAAAGAGTTTGCGAAACGAATAGAACGTGGGACATAACTTTATTTCAAGTGGTATGTTGTTCCAGACGGATGCACCTGTAAATTTAAGAGTTAGTTTTCCATCATTGGTACGCACTTTAGGGAGAAGGAAATTGTGACAGGCTGAAAATCTGGTGTTATTAGTATTGACAAGATGTTGCGTGGATAGCCCTGAAATACATAGACGATGATAAATAAGGCGGTACATCAATATAGCTAACTTTAGAGTGAATAAATGATTAATTGGAAGCACGGAAAAATGAATAAAGAGTGGCGTAGAAGGCGATTGAAATGGAGCGAAGGCGATCAGACGTAGTGCCCGCTTCTGAAGATGTTGAAGGGGCTCTAGGTGACTGGCATATGTATTACCCCAGGATGAAATGCAATAGGAAAAATGGCTATGAATATAGGCGTAGTATAATGATAAAATAATGCGTGGCTGAAAATAAGGGTGGGCTTTAATGAGAACATGAATCCCAAAAGAAGCTTTTTTTAATATTGAGAGTACATGATAGTTATATTTCAAATGTTTGTCTAGTACTACGCCTAAGAACTTCACGTGATCCGATACAGAAATAATGTGGTTGTTAAGAGATACGGAAACTGGTGTAGGAAAGGTGTTTTGTGCGGATGAAAACACTACAAATGTAGTTTTTGAGGGATTTATATAAAGATGATTGTTAACACACCATTGATAAATATTAGAGATATCGGAGTTTAAGCTTCTTTCAAGTTCAGCACTTGTTTTCTTGGATGTGAAAATAGTAGTGTCATCGGCGTATAGAAGACAGTTAGTATGGTTAAGGGAACTAGGTAAGTCGTTAATACAAAGTAGCCTTGCTTAATTATCAGCGTCAGTTGACAGCAAAATTTATTTATTAAACAGTGATCACAAATGGTCATTCGTATAATTGCTGTTCCTGTTTTCTGTCGGATGCAGAAAATATTCATTTCTTTGCATATCTGGAAGTTGTATTGTCCAGGTCCTGATATCTTCTGTGGGGCGGCTTACCTGCAATAAACGGGGAAGGGGGGGGGGGGGGGGGGCGGCGGAAAGCGCATACTTTAGTGGGTTGAATTTCACAAAGATGAAAATGCCGCTTTTAGACAATTCCTTTTAGGGCAATCTTCCTGAACGCGTCCATGCTCTGAATAAATCAACTATTTTAGAGAAAGAGAGAGAGAGAGAGAGAGAGAGAGAGAGAGAGAGAGAGAGAGAGGAGAGAGAGAGAGAGAGAGAGAGAGAGAGAGCTCTTTATTAGATGAAAGCAGAGAGGTTTGCCAGCATGTTCCCGCCTACATGCTACTCTGCGGGGATCGGGAGAAGGCAGTAAAGGCCCTAAAAGAAGTAGGGCAGAAGAAAGGGGGAAAAGAAGAGGTTAAAAGAAAAAGTGACACGAAGCTTTGCGTGGTGAGGTAAAAGTCCGCATGATCTCACAGGTAAAGTTCTAAATTGTCTCTGCGACGCCGATTCCGCGTAAATAGTCAAATAAGGCAACCAACACTTTTCTCTGGGACGATGGAGAGGGCCAGGGTCCAAGGAGACCTTTCAAATATATAGATGCGTTGTTGAGGCACTCAATCTTTTCTGCGAGGTGATTTCTTTCTTGGATGTATGCCGGAACACATAAAACCGGCACGCATTCCATTACGAAGTGTTTTGGCACTCCACAAAACACTCAGGGGCATTATAGTTATTGACCATTTTTCTTAGAAAAAAAAAATTATACTCCATGAACTTTTCTGAGGAGCTTTCACACGGATGATTATAGGAGAGATCGAACGAGTACCTTCATTTTCAATCTATTATTTGATGTTTTCATGAGTTACGTGCACACCACTTAATTGTCCAAAAGAACTTAATTTTCCTATAATGTCATGCTGTGTTAAATTTTGTAGACGTGTTGCGAATGACGCCCTGGTTCTGGTGGCTGCGGTTCTATCCAACTTTGTACTCACGCATGGACAGGCGTAAGACTAGAGTTTCATGATTTGTTTCAAACCAATAACATATCAATGGTAGTATGCATACAGCAAATTTTGCATACTGCAACGAATAAAACAATAAATATTTCATTGGTCGAGTTTGAATGCGTAAGGCTCTCAACCCCTTGGAGGCGAACTTGCGGCTCGGCCCTATGTATACACACCTTCCTCCAGCTTTGGAGTCTAACATGGCATTCCTCGCACGCCCTTCTAAAGGAGCACCAGCCGTGCTTTGCACTCTAACCGTATCAGTGGGCATTATTTCGTACTTTTAGCAGCGTCAATGACTGCGTGTTAGTCCTTTTTTGTTACCGCAACTGACACTGAGGGAAAACAATTTTTGTATCCTGCTATTCCCATTGGCTAAAGGACGCCCACAAAGACGCACTTTTCAACGGGTCTTTATTTATTTATTTATTTATTTATTTATTTATTTATTTATTTATTTATTTATTTATTTATTTATTTATTTATTTATTTATTTATTTATTTATTTATTTGGTACCTGCTCTGCCTTTGCATGCATTACAGCAGGGAGATACATAACAGTAAGCATCAAATTTGAGAGACCAAATAACAAAATTCGTCAAAGCGCGGTGAAAATCATCATTAAAAGCAGTGGATACAATCATACGTGGAAGATAATTACACTCTTGTATTGATCTAAAAGAAAATGAATCGCTCAAGGCGTCACCTTTAAAGGAAAATTAATAATTTGCTTTAAGATTGCGGTCCCACTTTGGAATATGTAGAATGGCGCTTGGATGCACTTCTCCCCTTCGATTCCAGTTTTCGAATGATAGATATTACGAAAAAATTTCAACCTGAGGTTTCGTCTGTGATCTTTCACATCTTACCATTTAAGTTTACTTTTAGTTTCCCTCACGGTAATTTGACGGTCCCAATTACCTAAAACGAATCGCAATGTCCTATTCTGTATGTTTTCGGGCGTATCAACCAGCTCTTTGGTGTAAGGATCCCAGCAAACACATGCGTACTCCAACATTGAGCGCACATGAGCGAAATATGGTTGTTCTTGTAAGTTAGATGTAGGTTCGCTGAAATTGTTAAAACCAAAAACACGTGCAGCCGTAACTTTTATGTTGTGAACGTGCCCAGTTAACCTCTAACCACTCGTTAAATAAACTCCTGGTTATTTATATTATCCGCCCGTTCTTAAAGCAGCGTAATTTACGGTATACGTATTCAATTGGAATGAAGGTTTTCTGGTAAAGTGACGTTAACAAACTTTTTAACATTCAACGACTTTTCTGAATCAGCACACCAGGATGTTATTAAATTCGAATCATGCTGCAGGTATTCAGAATCACGTTTATTCGCTATAGTCCTGTAAACTACAGTCATTCGCGAACATTTTGAACAAAGATTTGAGGCCATTAGTAATATCATTTACAGTAGAATCTCGATAAACGGAAATCGCTTAAACGGAATTGCCGCTTAAACGGAACAGTAGCCTGTAAGTTGGTTGGTTTTGTATTTAAATAACGTAAAAAAACTCCCGGTAATCGGAAGTAAAATTTCTGCGTCACCGTTTACACGGAACCAGACTTGGAACTTCTTGTGATACCCATTGGCATGAGAATCAGCTTTTTACGGTTCCGGATGTATCGCTTTTTTTTCTTCCTCCGTGATTTTTTTAAGCCTCATTGGCCTCGTAAGTCTCGTCTCGTAAGTGGTTAGCCGTGTTGGTGCAACGAATGCAGCATCGCAGTTCTTGTTCCAGTCGTTCGGTCTTGATTCAAGACGCCGAGGTTACAGGGCTCAGCTCCTGCCGCCTCGTTCGTGCCATCGTGGTGCTATTCGCACTTCATTACCGCGTTGCCGTCTTCTAATTTCGGTGGCTCGTAAGCACTCGCGAAGTTTAGTCCTCTAGCCTCCATGAAGATGCAATTGCAAGGATTCGATCAAAAATAATTGATGCATTTTGTAGTGCTATAGTGCCTGGAATATACTGCCAGTATATTACAGGCACTATAGTAGTGCACAGCGACTCATTGTTGCCAAATCAACTTTGTGAATGCGGTGCCTCAGCCTCTTGAAGTTTTCTTGCTTTCTGAAAAACTATCAGCTACATTCACCTTCTGTGCATATATATTTCCATGAAATGCCATTAAGAGTGTGTACGCTCATAAATTTGCACCTTTGCACATCTCTCTCAGTAAACGGAACTCCTGCTAAACGGAACTCATCTTTTCGGTCCCTTGAAGTTCCGTTTATCGAGAGTCTACTGTATATATAATAGAAACAAAAGAGGGCCGGCAACTGAGTCTTGGGGACTGCTGTGTTAGAGAGAGATAATGGGCTATCCATGCAATAAGCGATCCATTCAGTTAATTTATAACCCGCAATGTACTAACAAGAAGGTCATATGGAACACCGTCAAATGCTTTTGTACTTTAAGATTATTTATTGCTAGAGAAAAATTATGCGTGAATTCCAAGAAAAACCTGACGAAATCCGTATTTGCTAGGATGCTGGCGATTATGTTTAACCAAACGAGTCATATCCCAAGTGAAGCTAAGTACACCTTCAAAAAACGCCACTAAATTAACATCCAGGCGTCGTCATTGACAAGGCTCTGTTGTTATCGCAAATTTCAAATAACACTTGTTTCAAAATAGGCAGTCATAAAATCCGATGAAGTAACATAGTGTTGAGCCCGAAGTTGAGCCTTCAAATGCACGAGCTTAGCCTCTTCTAAGTTGATCACCAAAAAAAAGTGCAACATTCTTTTTCGCAGAAGAATAGCCGAAAACTTGCGATTTTGCGCGCCCTTGCCTTTCCTTGGCGGGGAGTCCTTGACATGGCGCCGGTTGAGCTTCTGCGTGGTGGCCGCTTGCTCAACGCCCTTTAAGGCCAGTTGTGTTTGGTGAACCACCGCCATCTCGGGTCGGACATCTCTGCCGAGACGATGTCTCCAATGCTGTCCATTTCTTGAGGGGGTGAATAGCTTCGAGTTGATGAATTGACGAAGCCGGCAGGCGAGGCGTGGTAGCGGCTATGACTGGAGAGGCTTAGCTTACCCGTCGGTGTGGCACAGTCTTCTTGTGGCAATAAATGGCATTCCGATGGCCTCAAAGGTTACCTGGTGATGTCCAGTGAGTCCTTGCACCTTGCCCATTCACCTAGAACCACTCATTACTGTTTGACAAGTCGTTCATTTAAAACGCAGAAACACCGAACGGATGAAAAACGCGTCTGCGTCGATCGGCTTCCCAAAGGCTTTTTCTTCACTCAGGGAAAAACCGGTCCAACACCACCCGGTCTCCTTCTAACCAATAGTGCATGAGCTCCGGCGCCCAGACGCATGCCGTTAGTCGGCTGTACGCCGCTAACCGAAAGAATGACGCATAACTTGAGAGCTTACGTCTTCCTGAACACCGGTTGCCAGATATTCTGCGGCCGTTCGCTTCCCGTAATTCGGCCGAAAACCACTAACCCAATAAAAACCTATATTCTGGGGCCGTACGTCGGCCGGTCTCTTTTATAACACCGGTTGCCCTAAGAAAACCAATATTCTGCCACCGGACGCACGGTTCACCGTTGAAAGAGCGAATGCGCGGCAGCCACGCTGCAGCCGGTCTCCTTTCGAAGACCGACTGCCACAAGAATTCGAATATTCCGTGGCCGGTCGCATACCGTGCTTCGGCTGAAAACCACTTCCCAAAGGGAAAACGGATACCCTAAGGCCGCACTTCGGCCGTTCTCTTTTTTGAACATCGGCAGTCGAAAGTAAACTGAATATCTGGCAGCCGGGCACCTGCCGTTGTGCGTCTGAACACGGGCAGCCGGCGAAATACCGAAGCGCTGGTTGCCGAATGGTGGCTGTTCAACATATGATCAGTGGCTGCCAGAAACTGGATGCTGGCCGGACATGCCAGAAAGCGGCCATATATATAGACGGGCCGTTCTTTGGACACACTTTCTGTGCCGCCTAGGGAGCGGCTGCCTCGCGGCGACCGCTGAGCGTCCCCGGCACGCGCAGAGGCTTTAGCAAAAAAGAAACTGGTGAAAAACCCGAGGACCGCGAAAATGCCTAGCGTGGCCGTGAGAAGCTGCCTCGCGGCGACCACCGACCATTCACGGAACGCACAGAGGCTTTAGCAAAAAAGAAACTGACGAAACTCCGATCAGTGAGAAAATGCCGAGCGTGGCCATGAGCGGCTGCCTCCCGGCGACCGTTGACCGTCCCCGGCACGCGCAGTGGCTTTAGCAAAAAAGAGACTAGCGAAAATCCAGAAGAGCGCGAACATGCCTAGCGTGGCCGTGAGAAGCTGCCTCGCGGCGACCACCGACCATCCACGGCACGCACAGAGGCTTTAGCAAAAAAGAAACTGGCGAAAACTCCGATCAGTGAGAAAATGCCGAGCGTGGCCGTGAGCGGCTGCCTCGCGGCGACCGTTGACCGTCCCCGGCAGGCGCAGCGGCTTTATCAAAAAACAGACTGGCGAAAATCCAGAAGAGCGCGAAAATGCTGAGCGTGGCAGTGAGCGCGTGCCTTGCGGCTACCGCCGACCGTCCCCGGCACGCGCAGAGGCTTTAGCAAAAAAGAAACTGGCGAAAACCCCGAGGACCGCGAAAATGGCGAGCGTGGCCGAGAGCGTCGTGCCTCGCGGCTACCTCCGACCATACCCGGCACGCGCAGTGGCTTTAGCAAACTATCAACTGGCGAAAATCCCGATAACCGCGAAAATGCCGACCGTGGCCATGAGCGTCGTGCCTCGCGGCTACCTCAGACCGTAACCGGCACGCGCAGTGGCTTTAGCAAACTGTCAACTGGCGAAAATACAGAGGAACGTGAAAATGCCGAGCGGGGCCGTGAGCGCGTGCCTCGCGGCTACCTCCGACCGTCTCCGGCACGCGCAGTGGCGTTAGCAAAAAAAAAACTGGCGAAAATCCAGAGGAACGTAAAAATGCCGAGCGTGGCAGTGAGCGCGTGCCTCGCGGCTACCACCGACCGTCCCCGGCACGCGCAGAGACTTTAGCAAAAAAAATAAACTGGCGAAAACCAAGAGGACCGCGAAAATGCCGAGCGTGGCCGTGAGCGGCTGCCTCGCGGCGACCGCCGACCGTCCCCGGCACGTGCAGTGGCTTTAGCAAACAATAAACTGCCGAAAACCCCGAGGACCGCGAAAATGCCGAGCGTGGCCGTACATGAGTGGCTGCCTCGCAGCGACCGGCGACCGTGCCCGGTACGCGCAGAGGCTTTAGCAAAAAAAGAAACTGTCGAAAATCCAGAGCAGCGTGATAATGCCGAGCGTGGCCGTGAGCGCGTGCATCGCGGCTACCGCCGACCGTCCTTGGCCCGCCAGTGGGTTTAGCAAAAAAAGAAACTGTCGAAAATCCAGAGCACCGTGATAATGCCGAGCGTGGCCGTGAGCGCGTGCATCGCGGCTACCGCCGACCGTCCTTGGCACGCCAGTGGGTTTAGCAAAAAAAGAAACTGGCGAAAACCGCGAGGAGCGAGAAAATGCCGAGTGTGACCATGAGCGGCTGCCTCGCGGCTACCTCCGACCGTCCCCGGCACGTGCAGTGGCTTTAGCAAAAAAGAACTGGCGAACATCCAGAGAACCGCGAAAATGCCGAGCGTTGCCATGAGCGTCGTGCCTCCGACCGCCCCCGGCACGCGCAGTGGCTTTAGCAAACTATCAACTGGAGAAAACCCCGAGGAGCGAGAAAATGCCGAGCGTGGCCGTGAGCGGCTGCATCGCGGCTATCTCCGACCGTCCCCGGCACGTGCAGTGGCCTTAGCAAAGAATAAACGGCCGAAAATCCAGAGGAACGTAAAAATGCTGAGCGTGGCAGTGAGCGCGTGCCTCGCGGCTACCGCCGACCGTCCCCGGCACGTGCAGTGGCCTTAGCAAAGAATAAACTGCCGAAAATCCAGAGGAACGTAAAAATGCGCAGCGTGGCAGTGAGCGCGTGCCTCGCGGCTACCGCCGACCGTCCTTAGCACGCCAGTGGCTTTAGCAAACAATAAACTGCCGAAAATCCAGAGGAACGTGAAAAATGCCGACCGTGGCCGTGAGCGCGTGCCTCCCGGCTAGCTCCGACTGTCCCCGGCGCGCGCAGAAGCTTTAGCAACAAAGAAACTGGCGGAAATCCAGAGGAACGTGAAAATGGCGGGCGTGGCCATGGGCGCCGTGCCTCGCAGCGACCGCTGACCATCCCTGGCACGCGCAGAGACTTCAGCAAAAAAGAAACTGGCGTAAATTCCGAGGAGCGTGAAAATGCTGAGCGTGGCAGTGAGCGCGTGCCTCGCGGCTTCCGCCGACCGTCCCCGGCACGTGTAGTGGCCTTAGCAAAGAATAAACTGCCGAAAATCCAGAGGAACGTAAAAATGCTGAGCGTGGCAGTGAGCGCGTGCCTCGCGGCTACCGCCGACCGTCCTTAGCACGCCAGTGGCTTTAGCAAACAATAAACTGCCGAAAATCCAGAGGAACGTGAAAATGCTGAGCGTGGCAGTGAGTGCGTGCCTCGCGGCTACCGCTGACCATCCCTGGCACGCGCAGAGACTTTAGCAAAAAAGAAACTGGCGTAAATTCCGAGGAGCGTGAAAATGCTGAGCGTGGCAGTGAGCGCGTGCCTCGCGGCTACCGCTGACCATCCCTGGCACGCGCAGAGACTTCAGCAAAAAAGAAACTGGCGTAAATTCCGAGGAGCGTGAAAATGCTGAGCGTGGCAGTGAGCGCGTGCCTCGCGGCTACCGCTGACCATCCCTGGCACGCGCAGAGACTTTAGCAAAAAAGAAACTGGCGTAAATTCCGAGGAGCGTGAAAATGCTGAGCGTGGCAGTGAGCGCGTGCCTCGCGGCTACCGCTGACCATCCCTGGCACGCGCAGAGACTTTAGCAAAAAAGAAACTGGCGTAAATTCCGAGGAGCGTGAAAATGCTGAGCGTGGCAGTGAGCGCGTGCCTCGCGGCTACCGCTGACCATCCCTGGCACGCGCAGAGACTTTAGCAAAAAGAAACTGGCGTAAATTCCGAGGAGCGTGAAAATGCTGACCGTGGCAGTGAGTGCGTGCCTCGCGGCTACCGCTGACCATCCCTGGCACGCGCAGAGACTTCAGCAAAAAAGAAACTGGCGTAAATTCCGAGGAGCGTGAAAATGCTGAGCGTGGCAGTGAGCGCGTGCCTCGCGGCTACCGCCGACCGTCCTTAGCACGCCAGTGGCTTTAGCAAACAATAAACTGCCGAAAATCCAGAGGAACGTAAAAATGCTGAGCGTGGCAGTGAGGGCGTGCCTCGCGGCTACCGCCGACCGTCCCCGGCACGTGCAGTGGCCTTGCCAAAGAATAAACTGCCGAAAATCCAGGGGAACGTAAAAATGCTGAGCGTGGCAGTGAGCGCGTGCCTCGCGGCTACCGCCGACCGTCCTTAGCACGCCAGTGGCTTTAGCAAACAATAAACTGCCGAAAATCCAGAGGAACGTGAAAATGCCGACCGTGGCCGTGAGCGCGTGCCTCCCGGCTAGCTCCGACTGTCCCCGGCGCGCGCAGAAGCTTTAGCAACAAAGAAACTGGCGGAAATCCACAGGAACGTGAAAATGGCGGGCGTGGCCATGGGCGCCGTGCCTCGCGGCGACCGCTGACCATCCCTGGCACGCGCAGAGACTTTAGCAAAAAAAGCAACTGTAGAAAATCCAGAGGAGCGTGATAATGCCGAGCGTGGCCGTGCGCCGCTTGCTTGCGGCTACCGCCGACCGTCCCCGGCACGCGCAGAGGCTTTAGCAAATATAGAAACGGGCGAAAATCTGCTGAGCGTGGCCGTGAGCCCGTGCATCACGGCTACCGCAGACCGTCCTTAGCACGCCAGTGGCTTTAGCAAACAATAAACTGCCGAAAATCCAGACGAACGTGAAAATGCCGACCGTGGCCGTGAGCGCGTGCCTCGCGGCTACCTCCGACTGTCCCCAGCACGCGCAGAAGCTTTAGCAACAAAGCAACTGGCGGAAATCCAGAGGAACGTGAAAATAGCGGGCGTGGCCATGGGCGCCGTGCCTAGCGGCAACCGCTGACCATCCCTGGCACGCGCAGAGACTTTAGCAAAAAAAGAAACTGTAGAATATTCAGAGGAGCGTGATAATGCCGAGCGTGGCCGTGCGCGGCTGGCTCGCGGCTACCGCCGACCGTCCCCGGCACGTGCAGAGGCTTTAGCAAAAAAGAAACGGGCAAAAATCTGCCGAGCGTGGCCGTGAGCGCGTGCATCACGGCTACCGCCGACCGTCCTTAGCACGCCAGTGGCTTTAGCAAAAAAGAAAGTGGCGAAAACCCCGAGGAAGGAGAAAATGCCGAGCGTGGCCGTGAGCGGCTGCCGCGCGGCTATCTCCGACCGTCCCCGGCACGCGCAGAGGCTTTTGCAAAAAAGAAACTGGCGTAAATCCCGAGGAGCGGGAAAATGCCGAGCGTGGCAGTGAGCGCGTGCCTCGCGACTACCGCCGACCCTCCCCGGCACGTGCAGTGGCTTTAGCAAACAATAAACTGCCGAAAATCCAGAGGAACGTGAAAATGCCGACCGTGGCCGTGAGCGCGTGCCTCACGGGTACCTCCGACTGTCCCTGGCCCGCGCAGAAGATGGGCGCCGTGCCTCGCGGCGACCGCTGACCATTCCTGGCACGCGCAGAGACTTTAGAAAAAAAGAAACTGTAGAATATTCAGAGGAGCGTGATAATGCCGAGCGTGGCCGTGCGCGGCTGGCCCGCGGCTACCGCCAACCGTCCCCGGCACGTGCAGAGGCTTTAGCAAAAAAAGAAACGGGCGAAAATCTGCCGAGCCCCCGCTCGGGGCACCTTGAGCAATCTTGGTGACGGTACTGGCAATACCGCGGACCCCGAGCCCCCAAACATAAGCTGGATCCAACCGTGCCGATGTGTTTATAGGTGGTGGGTTAGAAACCAAGATCGGTGGCCGTCGGAGCCCAGGTCAAGCTCCGGCGGATGGGCTCCCTGTCTGTTCACCAGGCAGGGAGCTCCGGGACCTCTTTGACCATCAGGGTAAAGTCACAGAAGAAAGTACCCCGTCCCCTGCTTTTATACTATGATATATGGCATTTTCTACACCCCCCCCCCCAGACGTGATCGGCCCCCGAAAAGGGGGCGCACCGAAGTTTCATTCCCACCTCTGTCAACAACTGTCCTTTCAACAAACATGAATAACTATTCTCGTTTTCTTGTGATCCAGTCAGCTGACCCAACGAGACCCGTCGCTTCACTGTCGGTATTTCTTGGCTCGAAATTTCTGCAAAGCACATTAGGTGAAAAGTATGAAGCCAAAAAGCTCAGGACAGGAGAAATCCTTGTCGAACTCAACAATGAAAAACAATCCCGCACACTTCTTGCCCAAACTCGCATCCATGATCTGGACATCAGGATCACGCCCCACCGGAGCCTGAACAGCTCCCAGGGTGTGATTTCAGAGTCGGATCTCCTTACAGAAACAGATTCCGACCTTCTTGAAGGGTTAAAGGACCAGGGCGTCACAGCTGTGCGCCGCATCACGATGCGCAGGGACGATAAGATAATCCCCACCAAACACATTATCCTGACCTTCGACCGTTCGACACTTCCGCAATATATAAATGCAGGCTACATCCGATGCTCTATTCACCCGTACATACCCAACCCGCGCCGCTGCTTTAAGTGCCAGCGGTTCGGGCACAGCACAACCTCTTGCCGCGGCAAAACAACCTGTGCGAAATGTGCAGCGCAGGACCACCCCACTGACAATTGCAATTCTGACAACCTCACATGTGCAAACTGCAGGGGCCCTCATGCGGCCTACTCCAGGAAGTGTGAGAAATTCCAAGTGGAAAAGAAAATAATCCATCTATAAGTGACAGAAAACATCACCTTCCCAGAGGCGCGGAAGAGGTTCGCCTCTTTCCCCCTGGGGAGGTACGCCGACGCGGCTCGCCGGGGGGCGGAGCGGCGTCTGGTTTCGGCGGGGACCCATGTACCGCGAGTCGGACTTCGTCCCGCCTCCGCCCCCCCAGGGTTGCCTCAGGCAGCCCAACCAGCCTCTGGACCGCTCAATCACCCAGCAGCGGCTGGGGTGGCAACAACGTCTGTTGGGGATGCAGCTGCATCCACTGCTTCCTCTCCACCGACCCAAAGCACACGCAAGGGCACGGAGGAGATGGAGGCAGTCGCAGCGACCCCCTCCCCCGCCTCACTGCCTGTGCCATCTGTCGTGCTCCCCACGCCTTCGGCACTGGCAGCGCAGGCCAAGAACGCCCGAAAGGGTACCACGTCAAAGGGCCCAGTCCGCTGGGCACCCCCTTGCCATCAGATGACGACATGGACGTCGAGCCCTTCCGGCTTTCATCGCAGCGGAAGGAACGGGCTGCGACGTCCAGGTCAGTAGAGAAGGCCAGAAAACCCCTTCCAAGAGTCCAAGCCCCGAAAGACCCTACATAAATAATCACTCTCCAGTAGCTCTAACATCATAATGGGAAGAGAAAACATAGTTCAATGGAACTGCAGAGGCCTTCTGAATAATCTTGACGACGTGCATGAGATTCTGCATGCCAACCAGCCAAGTTTAATGTGTGTCCAGGAAACACATCTGAATTCCAAACACACAAATTTCTTGAATAGTTACCTGGTATACAGGAAAGACAGGGATGGCTGCACACACTCTTCTGGCGGTGTGGCCATAATCGCCCGCAAATCCTTAGCATGCCACCCTGTCACCTTGAACACCGTCCTTGAGGCTGTAGCCGTCCGCACAATAATTTTTAATAGGTTGATAACGGTATGCTCCATCTACATCTCTCCTGATCTTGCACTTCTGAGCTCTGACTTTGAGGCGCTGGTCGACCAGCTTCCTGAACCGTACATCTTAACAGGCGACTTCAATGCACACAATTCTCTTTGGGGCTCTTCTCGCACGGATGCCCGAGGTCGCCTGATAGAGAAGTTTTTAACATCCTCTGGAGCATGCCTTTTCAACAAGAAACAGCCTACATACCATAACATAGGACACAATACATACTCAAATCTTGACTTGGCTATTGGTTCGGCAATTCTCTTTCCATGTCTTGAGTGGGGAGTGGGCACTGACCCATATGGCAGTGACCACTTCCCCACTTCACTAACATATATAGGTAAAGGCCCAAGCAGTTCATCTTCCCATAATAGGTTCAATGAAGCACGAGCTAACTGGAACACATTTACAGAGACATCGAAACTACACCACACATCCATAGGATACCTACACGTTGAAGAAGCCACCCAACTCCTCACGGCGCACATCCTCGACGCCGCCGAAAAGTCCATTCCCCACGCCTCTGGTGCCCCGCGCAACCAGAGGAGGCCGTGGTGGAATGAGGACTGCAGGCGGGCGCGAGAGGCCCAGAACAAGGCGTGGGGTATCCTTCGTCGGTACCCCACGTCGGGTAACCTTATTTTGTTCAAACGGGCCAAGGCGTTTGGAAAACGTGTGCGCCGTGAGGCAAAACGAGAGAGTTGGCACACCTTCTTGACATCCATTAATTCATACACAGACACACACAAAGTCTGGACACGTATACGCAAGCTCAAAGGACAACAGACACACAGCCTGCCCCTGGTTAGCACAACAGGGGACACACTGGAAGACCAGGCTAACACACTTGCACAACACTTCGAACACGTGTCTAGTTCAGCACACTACACAAACACTTTCATGAAACACAAAACATCTGCAGAAAAAAAGCCCTATTCACTCTCTATGAGTTGAGGGCTGCCCTGAGCACGTGCAAACCTTCAGCTCCAGGCGCAGATAAGATTACATACACCATGATACAGCACCTACACCCAGACACTCTTGAAACACTCTTACACCTATACAATAAAATATGGCTTTCGGGGCACATTCCACGCTCTTGGAGGGAGGCCATAGTAGTGGCTGTCCTAAAGGAAGGGAAGGACCCTTCCTCTCCTGCCAGTTATCGCCCCATTGCCCTGACAAGCTGCCTGTGTAAGCTCTTCGAGAAGATGATAAACAGGAGACTTGTGTACTTCTTAGAGTACAATGGTCTTCTCGAGAGCTGCCAGGCGGGCTTCAGGGCGGGGCGATCTACCAACGATCAACTCGTTGCGTTAGAGTCTTATATCAAAGATGCTTTCCTCCACAAGCAGTACTGTATGACAGTCTTCTTTGATCTTGAAAAGGCGTACGATACTGCTTGGCGGTACGGCATCCTTAGCGACTTGAAGTCCTTTGGCATGTCGGGTAACATGATGAACACGCTTGCCAGTTACCTGTCTGAAAGAACGTTTCGCGTGCGAGTTGGAACTGCACTTTCTAGGGTTCATGTTCAGGAAAACGGCGTGCCGCAAGGTGGAGTTTTGAGTTGCACTCTGTTCATTGTAAAAATGAATTCTCTTCGGAAGGCGCTACCACCATCGATTTCCTGCTTCATTTATGTAGACGACGTTCAATTATCCTTTAAGTCTTGTAACCTGTCTGTCTGCGAGCGCCAAGTCCAGCTTGGTGTTAACAAGCTAGCTGGTTGGGCAGACAGCAACGGTTTTAAATTTAATCCAGGGAAGTGCACTTGTGTGTTGTTTTCCAACAGGCGTGGCATCCGGCCGGATCCAGACATTCATCTCAATGGTGTCTCGATTCCTGTCAAGAAAGAACACAAGTTTTTAGGTATAATCTTTGACGAAAAGCTCACATTTATCCCACACATAAAACAACTAAAACATAAATGCTTAAAAACAATGACTATCCTGAAGGTTCTGTCGCACATTTCTTTTGGTGCTGACAAATAACTTCTTTTACGTGTTTTTACCAGCTTGATAGGCTCACGACTGGACTATGGCAGCGTTGTCTATGGGTCAGCCACTAAAACATCCCTCAGAATGCTGGACCCTGTGCTTCATCTAGGGCTCCGCTTGTCATGTGGTACCTTTCGGACTAGTCCAGTCGAAAGTCTGTATGTAGAGTGCAACAAATGGAGCCTAGAACGTCAGCGAGCCTACACAGACCTGCTTTATGCTTTTAAAATCTCATCAATGCCTCACCATCCTTTTACATCATTTTTTATGATACATCCATATCTCAACTTCTTACTAATCGTCCATCAGTCTCTGCTCCCTTCGCTTTCAGAGTAAGAGAAGAAGCGTCGCAACTTGATGTCATGTTCTCAGACACCATCAAAACCTCCGCTACTGAACTTCTAGTACCGTGGCAGCTTCGCCCGATATCATGTGATGTATCTTTTATAAGTGTCGAGAAAAACAGAGTGCCTAGAAGCGCGATCGTGCAACATTTCTTGTCCCTGCAGCACAAATATAAGTGTGCTGAATTTTACACGGATGCTTCAAAAACTGCCACAACTGTTTCCTGTGCTGCGCATGGTGGCACCTTTAATGTCTGTAGAACTATGAATAGAAATACAAGTATCTTTACGGCAGAGGCCTATGGCATACTTCTTGTAGTTCAACATATTGTTCTAAGTCGAATTCCGAAATCTGTAATTTATACTGATTCTTTAAGTGTTGTGCGTACATTATCCTCACAGAAGTCTAAAAACCATGTGGTCAATGCTCTCATTAGTACTCTTATGTCTGTGCATGCGTTAAACCTTGAGGTGACCGTGTGCTGGGTGCCAGGGCACTCTGGAATTCCAGGTAATGAGACCGCAGACCGAATGGCGGCCGCTGCTGCCCTTACAACTACCGTTGACATAACAACAATACCCTACACCGACCTCAAATCACACATCAGACAACACCTTCGCACAACATGGCAAGCGCACTGGAATCAACAGACTGACAACAAACTGCACATTATAAAGCCACTCTTGGGAGCATACACCACTGATACTCACAACAGACACAACGAAGTTACCCTGGCTCGATTACGGATAGGCCACACGCATGCAACACATTCCCACCTGCTCACGGGATCTCCAAGACCCCTGTGTAGCAGGTGCGGGGAGGGCCTATCCGTAGTCCACATACTAATAACAAGCAAGGCACTTCACACAACGCGACACAAACACTTGAGAACTCTACAGACAACATATCCCACTACATCCATCGCTGTTTCTAGGTGACGATGCCAGTGTTTCTATGAAACGTGTGTTTGATTATTTGTCAGATGTTAACTTTTTAAACCTTATCTCATATCACGCATAATCAAATCTGGCCTTATACACCAGCCATAACCATTACCTTTAATTGATTTTACTATGTCCCATTTACATGTTTTTATACCTACCTTTTTGTGGTAATCACTTCGCTTCATTATATAACTTCTTTTCTGGCGCTCTTTGCCCTCGTTGGCCTTGCGCCATTAAACACCAACCATCATCATCATCAAAATCTGCCGAGCGTGGCCGTGAGCGCGTGCATCGCGGCTACCGCCAACCGTCCTTACCACGCCAGTGGCTTTAGCAAAAAAGAAAGTGGCGAAAACCCCGAGGAGCGAGAAAATGCCGAGCGTGGCCGTGAGCGGCTGCCTCGCGGCTATCTCCGACCGTCCTTAGCACGCCAGTGGCTCTAGCAAAAAAGAAAGTGGCGAAAACCCCGAGGAGTGAGAAAATGCCGAGCGTGGCCGTGAGCGGCTGCCTCGCGGCTATCTCCGACTGTCCTTAGCACGCCAGTGGCTCTAGCAAAAAAGAAAGTGGCGAAAACCCCGAGGAGCGAGAAAATGCCGAGCGTGGCAGTGAGCGCGTGCCTCGCGGCTACCGCCGACCGCCCCCGGCACGTGCAGCGGCCTTAGCAAACAATAAACTGCCGAAAATCCAGAGGAACGTAAAAATGCCTAGCGTGGCAGTGAGCGCGTGCCTCGCGGCTACCGCCGACCGTCCTTAGCACGCCAGTGGCTTTAGCAAACAATAAACTGCCGAAAATCCAGAGGAACGTGAAAATGCCGACCGTGGCCGTGAGCGCGTGCCTCCCGGCTACCTCCGACTGTCCACGGCACGCGCAGAAGCTTTAGCAACAAAGAAACTGGCGGAAATCCAGAGGAACGTGAAAATGGCGGGCGTGGCCATGAGCGCCGTGCCTCGCGGCGACCGCTGACCATCCCTGGCACGCGCAGAGACTTTAGCAAAAAGAAACTGCCGAAAATCCAGAGGAACGTGAAAATGCCGACCGTGGCAGTGAGCGCGTGCCTCGCGGCTACCTCCGACTGTCCCCGGCACGCGCAGAAGCTTTAGCAACAAAGAAACTGGCGGAAATCCAGAGGAACGTGAAAATGCCGACCGTGGCAGTGAGCGCGTGCCTCGCGGCTACCTCCGACCGTCCCCGGCACGCGCAGAAGCTTTAGCAAAAAGAAACTGCCGAAAATCCAGAGGAACGTGAAAATGCCGACCGTGGCAGTGAGCGCGTGCCTCGCGGCTACCTCCGACTGTCCCCGGCACGCGCAGAAGCTTTAGCAAAAAGAAACTGCCGAAAATCCAGAGGAACGTGAAAATGCCGACCGTGGCAGTGAGCGCGTGCCTCGCGGCTACCTCCGACTGTCCCCGGCACGCGCAGAAGCTTTAGCAACAAAGAAACTGGCGGAAATCCAGAGGAACGTGAAAATGGCGGGCGTGGCCATGAGCGCCGTGCCTCGCGGCGACCGCTGACCATCCCTGGCACGCGCAGAGACTTTAGCAAAAAAAACTGCCGAAAATCCAGAGGAACGTGAAAATGCCGACCGTGGCAGTGAGCGCGTGCCTCGCGGCTACCTCCGACTGTCCCCGGCACGCGCAGAAGCTTTAGCAACAAAGAAACTGGCGGAAATCCAGAGGAACGTGAAAATAGCGGGCGTGGCCATGGGCGCCGTGCCTCGCGGCGACCGCTGACCATCCCTGGCACGCGCAGAGACTTTAGCAAAAAAAGAAACTGTAGAATATTCAGAGGAGCGTGATAATGCCGAGCGTGGCCGTGCGCGGCTGGCTCGCGGCTACCGCCGACCGTCCCCGGCACGTGCAGAGGCTTTAGCAAAAAAAGAAACGGGCGAAAATCTGCCGAGCGTGGCCGTGAGCGCGTGCATCACGGCTACCGCCGACCGTGCTTAGCACGCCAGTGGCTTTAGCAAAAAAGAAAGTGGCGAAAACCCCGAGGAAGGAGAAAATGCCGAGCGTGGCCGTGAGCGGCTGCCTCGCGGCTATCTCCGACCGTCCCCGGCACGCGCAGAGGCTTTTGCAAAAACAAACTGGCGTAAATCCCGAGGAGCGTGAAAATGCCGAGCGTGGCAGTGAGCGCGTGCCTCGCGGCTACCGCCGACCCTCCCCGGCACGTGCAGTGGCTTTAGCAAACAATAAACTGCCGAAAATCCAGAGGAACGTGAAAATGCCCACCGTGGCAGTGAGCGCGTGCCTCGTGGCTACCTCCGACTGTCCCTGGCACGCGCAGAAGCTTTTGCGAAAAAGAAACTGGCGGAAATCCAGAGGAACGTGAAAATAGCGGGCGTGACCATGGGCGCCGTGCCTCGCGGTGACCGCTGACCATCCCTGGCACGCGCAGAGACTTTAGCAAAAAAAAGCCGCCCGCCCGCATCTTCCCACGGGGGGAACTCGAGTAAATGCGTCGCATAGGGGTGGTTGTATTGCGTGAAAGTTGCGTAATTGGGGAGTTCGTGGTTACCGTTTGGATGTGGGGAGGGTTTGGAATACTTAATTATTTCTTTCGTCTTTATTATTCTTATTTAATGTTTCGTGATTTTCAGACACAGGAAGGACAGGTGAAGGTATTGTCATCATGGTGGGGTAACGTTGCCTTCAACGAGTAGAGTGACGCTGCTGTTGCATTGTGTCGCACTACTTGTTGACGGTACTGTTGCTTCCATCGCTTATACTTCATCTGGAGCCAAACGAAAGGCAAGTAAAGACGCACTTGACTGAAGTTCGAACGCGCGCTCCTCCGCTTATATACACTGCGTGCGCTGTCGAGGGAGAGGAGTATGGGGGAGGGACGCGAATGCGCGCACTTCCGTACACAAGCGCGCGACCTTTCCACGCCCTCCACCACGCTGTTGTCACGCAGCTGTCACGCCGCTAGCACGCCGCTATCACGTGTACACCTGCCGCTGTTGCTGCTGAGCGCGACGGAGCGCACGGGGTAACTACTGCGCATGCGCGCGCAGACGCGTTCCCCCCGCACCGCCGCAGCTGTTCTTGAGAGCGAGGAGGGTACGGGGGAGAGGCGCGCACCTGCGCCTCGACGTGACGTCATGAGCTGCGGACGCCTAAGGACGGAGGAGTTGGCGAGCCTAAGAAATGCTCCGCATTTAAAAGAAACTGTAGAAAATTCAGAGGAGCGTGATAATGCCCAGCGTGGCAGTGCGCGGCTGGCTCGCGGCTACCGCCGACCGTCCCCGGCACGCGCAGAGGCTTTAGCAAAAAAAGAAGAAACGGGCGACGAAATCTACCGAGCGTGGCCGGAGCGCGTGCATTCACGGCTACCGCCGACCGTCCTTAGCACGCCAGTGGCTTTAGCAAAAAAGAAATTGGCGAAAACCCCGAGGAGCGAGAAAATGCCGAGCGTGGCCGTGAGCGGCTGCCTCGCGGCTATCTCCGACCGTCCCCGGCACGCGCAGAGGCTTTTGAAAAAAAGAAACTGGCGTAAATCCCGAGGAGCATGAAAATGCCGAGCGTGGCAGTGAGCGCGTGCATCGCGGCTACCGCCGACCGTCCTTGGCACGGCAGTGGCTTTAGCAAAAAAAGAAACTGGCGAAAGCCCGGAGGAGTGAAAAATGCCGACCGTGGCTGTGAGCGGCTGCCTCGCGGCTACCTCCGAGGGTCCCCGGAATGCGCAGAGGCTTTAGCAAAAAATTACCCCCATCTCCCCGCGAGGGAACCCTGGTGTTATGCGACGCATCTGGGGGTTCGATTGGCGTTTCCATTGGGTTGATTCTCTAAATCGGGTGAAACGTGTTGTGAACGCGTAGGATGCCTTTCCATCACATGCGGGTGTTCCCATACGCGGGACGATGGTGGTAATTTTCACAGCGCCTGAAGGAGAGGAGACAGCGGAGGAGAATCGCGCATGCGCGCAAAGCGAGCGAAGCGCGCGCACGCAGCTGTTGTTTATGATAGTGAGACTGGAGTGAGAGCGTTGCGCACAGCTGTCGGAGAGAAGAGCGGAGGAGAGGCGCGCATGCGCAGGTGGCGTGCGGACGCCGCCGACGCCGACGCAGGAGGGACATGCCTCAGAGCAAGAGATGCGTCGCATCTAAAAAGAAACTGGTGAAAACCCCGAGGAGCGCCTTCCTAGCAACCAACAACGCCACAGCTGGCGTAACATCTGCGTCATGGAACCTAGCTCGACGCGACTCCAGGAACGCCGCCCATGGTTCGTGCATGTACGCGTCGCGCAGTGGATGTGGCTGGCATATGATGGGTGGAACGCGCGCGCTGTCGCTATTTCCCAAAGAAGGGACCCGGAGCCTCTCGTCGTTGCCACTTCAAACGTGTGGTTTTAATTATGGCATTATACGAGCGGGCTGTTTTAGATGCAAGCCGACAGCGTGAGATAATGTAACGTAGAGTTTTGGGGAGCTTGATGCCTGGTTTAATGCGCTCACGTGAGTTGAATCGATAAGGTGGTGAGAACTTTTATCGCGATTGATGCATAATAAATAAATCGGTAGGGTAATCTATCCATCGCCTACCTCAAGATTTCTTGACAATGTTCGCTTGATACCATCTATATATACACGTACTTGGCTGTCCACCCTATGCTGGTAGCGTGTGTTTCAGAAACTGACTTCACGATGCAAGCGCGATATTGTCATTTGCAAGGGGTATATTTTTGCTTCTCCTGTTTTTATTTGATGCAGATATTCTGTTATACGTGTGTTGTATAGGGAAAGGGAGTTCTGGTAAGTTTCTCAACAAGCCGGTTTTTAGGGTTGGTAAGTGTTATTGAGCTACTAAAGGTCATGGAGACAATCCACTTGCCCGTGGCTTTTCTGGTATAGTAATTAGTGAATCAACAGAAGCAGCCTTTTGTTGTGATACATTTTGTACCCCACATATCTATATTCAACATAACTGGTCTTATTTATCGCATGTAATAAATATGTGCCGAGCTTTGCTCTTTGCAGTTATCTGACATAAATTTTGGTGCAACTATCCTGTTTCCGAGAAACTGGCGTCACACCAGAGAGGCCGTTCTGGTAGGTTGAACAAGCGGGCTTTCAGTGTAGGCGATGCTGTGGTGCCACTAAAGGAGGTCCACATGCCCTAGGAAACAAAGCGGATTGGCGTTTTGGTGACAGAGTCAGTAGAAGCAGCTGTGTATTGCAATAGCCTAAATGAGAGTGTATTACTTCCATTTTTTGATACTGTGTATGTCCTAGCTGTTAGGTTTCATTTGTGTGGTCCTGGATTCACACGAAAGTGCCTTAGTGGAGTGAGGTATTTTTCAGGGTTTCTTGTTTGTTGTGAATTTAGTCCTGTGGATATAGTAAAAATTGGTCGTGCTTCTTCTGAGGTCATATACGCATGCCGAGCGTGGCCGAGACGGTGTATCTGCATAGTACTCATGTAAACGTGTGAACTTTTTTTTGACCAAGTTGGTCTGCTAGACGGGCGAAACGCAAAAACGCTCGTGTGCACGAGATTTCGGCGCACGTTAAAGATCCCCAGGTGGTCAAAATTAATCCGGAGCCCTCCACTACGGCGCGCCTCATCGCCTGCGTTGCGTCGGCGCGTTAAACCCTACAATCAATCAATCAATCAATCAATGGTCTGCTAGACGCCTCAATTTCTTTATTTCAGACTTTCCTGATGAGTGCAATGTGCTGAACTGGTTTGGGATCTTTTTTAGCGTTTTTTTAGTAAATAAATGCGCTGCAAGAAATGCAACATCTAACTAAAAAAATTGTCTCTGGTCAAATCGCCCTCACCTGATATCAATTAAATTTATGGGCAATTTAATCGTAGCTGAATTTTCTTCTTCTTGACATTCAGGATCCATCAAACAGTACACAGCATGCATTGTTGGAGTTTCGGATACCCTGGATACGTACCCTATTCGTACGTGGTTAGGAAAAATGGAATTAAGTAATTGTAAATTGCGTGACATCTGATCATTGAAATGCACTATCAGACGCCGCATTACACGCTTGTGCAAATTCATATTATCCTGGGCCGTCATTTGTTATTCAAGCATTTTGCTATTGATTAGCATGATCCAGCTCAAGTCAAGGAGTGCCTGAACCAAAAAGAAATGCTTAAGACTCCTCACTGTTTTGTTTACAATAGCAGCACGCATATTAGTTTTTTCTGACTGCGGTGCTTTTGGTAATTCATATTTACGACGTAAACGCGCGTTGTGCGGTGTGTGGACGCGTCTGCTTGAGATCGTTCGCGTTGATTGGTGCCGCGCGCATGCTCCCTGGTGGGGTTTATGAAGGAGCCGAAAAACAACCGCGCGATGAAGCGTATCTTTCCAACAGCAACAATATTAGGACGGTTCCCACAAGCATCCTTCCTGGTTGAATGAAAAAAAGAAAAAGAGTGCGGTCATGGAGTGCGCAAGGCCTTCAACCCTGCAATAGCGGTATACGTTTGTATTTTCCATTCCGGATTTTGTGTTTTATTTATTTATCTATTTTATTTCTCTATTTATTTTTTATTTACTCTTTTATTTGCACCGCAGGCCACTATTTAGGCCCATGCAGGAGGGGCAACAAAACAACACAAAAAGACTAAGCAATACGAGACTGGCATCATTTAGAAAGCAGGAAGTTACATCAAAATTCATCAAAGTACATCATTTCCATAAACAATATCGTGCGGTGCTTGCATAGTGTAGTCGGTTTCTGTAGCATGCGCTTCAAGGATATGGTGCACATCCAAGGTCGTCAATGGTATCAAGCGACCATCTCATGAAAGCCCATATGCTAGCACCGATTAGCCTAGCTACGCCCTACGCATATCGAAATACGACACGAATCGTCAGATCAGCTGTTCGTACTAGCTAGGCAGAGCAAAGTGTGCCAAATTCCCTGAGCTCCACGTTCGAATTTTTAAAATCGCGATCGGATATGCGGCGGCAACGCTTCTCGCTGCCGGCGGCGCGTTTCGACGAGCAGCGTTGAGCGTCCTCCCGTCTGACTCCGGGGCCGCGGCGCGCGACAGCGGATGCATGAAAGCAGACGACGCGCATCCGTTGCTATGGCGACGGGGCGCATGCTCAGAGAGCAGTTGGGGGGAGAACAAGTGCTAAAAACCAACTTCGGCAATGAAACATTGAGGTTTGCAAGAAATGCGACATCAAAGTGATTGATTCTTGTTAATAGATTATTTGTGATCCTTGGGCCTCATATGCATTTCCATTTTGCTTGTCTTTGAAGAAAATTTGCAGAAAAGACTGCAAGAAAATATTCTTTTTGCTATGTAATGTTTGCAGCGACAAATTCGCATAAAAACACATTCTGCAAGAGGCGCCTCGTAGATACAGAAGCACTGGAGAGGCAAAATCCTGTTTAAAGAGACAGCCGCATCCACATCCGTAGCTGTCCGTAGCCACTGCACTAAAATGGCGTCTAATTCCTCGCGTGCCCTCCGGAGAGGTCTCCGAAATGTGTTGCATAGGTGAGTTTTCTGAGCTTTTCGGGACAAATTGAGATGGTTTGGCTAAAGCTCGTATCTTTTGTCCCTTCTGATTGCTGTTGGTAACTTGTTGTTTTCGAACGTGTGGGTGAAGTGGACTTTTGTATCGATGATGCAAAAGGACGCTCGTCTGCACCCGTCGTACGTTGCCTTCTTCACTTTCTTCAGCGTGTATTGGCAATTCGATCGGCATTCGTACTGGGCCACACTGTAGCAGGGGCCAATTATTGTTTCCCAATTGTCAACGCTTACTCAACAGCTCCGAAAGTGCCGCAAACTTGCGTTTTCCATCAGACTGGAGCAATCTCTCGCGCAATGCTCCTGGGCATCATTGAAGCCGGTGGCGGGATGAGGAAGCATTATTCTCTGGGCGCCTGCACGGTGTCTCGGATGCCGAAGCGTTGGGATCTAATCGAACTAACGAGGTCGCCAATTGGTTTCTCTTCCGCAGTGAACTGCCGTGTGCAGAGGGGATTTGAGCGCGTCAAACAAACACTCAGCTAGTCGGAATTTGCCTAAAACGTGGATTGAAGCAACGCGGTCACCTTCCCGCGGCAGTCTGGATTTCCCAGTGCCCTCGTGAAAGATGGGCGCGGTTTCTATGGTGGAAGGAGTCAAGAACGTAATGGGCTGGTGTGTGGTGGTACCTCACTGCGTACAGCAGAGGTGGCCGAAATGTTCTCTCGTCCGCTGAATAGTGCACTGTGCCTGGGAGTGCATCGGAGCGCTGCAAGCGGGAAGGCGGTTCTGGTAGTCCATTGGCAAGGCTGCCTCTCGCAGAAACCATGGCTGTGTGAAATTATGAGACGCTGTCTCCTTTTAATCCCGAAAGTGGCCGGAATCGGGCAGAGACCGCGTTCTTGCCGCCAGGCGTGGGTGCACTGGTCTCCTGGGGAAAACTCAGTTCGTGAGTGACCGACATATAGGGCTGTCCAAGGACGAGCCCATATGAAGGGAACGGGGAGAGAGAACGGGGCAAGAAATGATGCCCCAAGTGGTTGCACATTCCAAAGGGCCTTGCAGTGTACAGGCACAGTATTCGGGACATGCCCTCTGTGGGCACGGCTGTCAGGACACACATGATGCGTAGGCATGCAAGCTTCCTAGCTTTCGGCAGCCGTGCTCTGATTGTCAGTAACGTGCCACGGGGCGTTGCTTTTGTAGCATCCCGTGCGTGCCAATGATACATCTACAGGCATTGAGTACGTCCCGATTGAGCAGGCATTCGCGCATGTTTTCTCGGTGTGCTGTAGTTACTCGAAATGTTTTTTTTTTCTTTGGTGACACAGGCTTAGCCTGCTGACTGTATCAAAAGATTAAAAAACCTTTCTGAGGGGCGATTATACAGAAGACGAACAACAAAAATGTAAAAACCGCTAAATTGGCCCGTGTGGCCTTAGATTGGTTGTCGCAGCAAAAGGAATGGTACAGGGGTGGTGCCTTACTGAAGATCATAGCAAGGTTGCTGAAAGCTAAATAACTTGCGTGCCTGTGATTACGGAGGGACGCGCAAGTGCGCCGCATTGGTCTCAGCAGCAGAGTGCACAGCGGTGGTTTTCGCCACGCACTCGCGTAGTCCGGAATATTGTGTCCATTCCCGCATGTGCAATCGACAGGAACACAGCAGTCCTAACCGAGGCCTGCAGAGCAAGCCAAAGGAATTGGTGTCTGCAGCCCATACTTTGGGTTGTCTGCTTCTGTGGTGTGTGGTATGAATGACAGGGAGACTAGGGCGCGGTCGGGGTTCATTTCCATCTGCGATAGCCTAGCCATGGTAATGTTTACATTAGAACAAGCCCATTTTTCCACGGTGGGCACATGATAAACTAGCTATGCTGCCATCAATCGTGTAGCAGTTGTTGAGTACAGCAGGTACGACTAATAGAAGCCTTTGCTTTCGAAGGGGCCATTGCAGGCAAAATACGCTTGTTGAAATCGAAAGATAATCTGTTTTGTAGTGCCCCCAGCGCTTGCCTGGCAGCGAACGATGCTTTAGTCACTGAGAAATTAATCAATTTAAGCCAAATTTTGATCCTCTCGCTAGATGGTGTGTTTTGTGACGTCTGCGATGACACATCCAGAGCAGGCGTCCAACAAATGTTAGTGCGCTGTTTAGTCTGCAGTGCACTGTGAAACGCCTTGTTACCGTTAGCCCTCCTAGATGGTGCCACCATACCGCCAGGACTGCTGTCCGCACCCGCTTTGTTTCCGACCGTTTTTGCACCTGGCTTGTTTTTTGTTACGGTTGGTAGTAATCATTTCGTGAAGCATTAGGCATGCTTGACAAACAGGGTCACGTAAGACAATGTCGCTTACACCAACTCGGCCAGTGTCACCTGAGACGACCCAAAAGCTCCGGACTACTGTGCAGCTATAACAAGCATAGTGCGTGCAGTACCGTCAGCAGTACGCACTCACGCTTCTATGTTTACATTTACTTTTGTAACTTCCATTGTTTACCCAACCATTCTTACTGCTATAAAAAGATTGTGTACTAAATTTAAGCGCAAATAGCTCGTTTTACAAGCTTATAAGTCGTGCCTAGCTTGCGTTTGATTTTGCCGGCTGCAGCCAATCACACAGATGCCCATAATACGTCATAGGTTCTAGTGCGGGAAAGGAGCTAGCAGTTCGCATGGCCATTTCTAATTATATAGCTTATTTGAGTGAGGTTTGTGTTGAAGGTGGCGTCACTGTTATTGCAGGGCCCGCCCCCGAAAACCTTGAAAATCCTTGATTTTAGCAGTGTCATTTTCAAGGCCTAGTAAGTCCTGGAATTTTTCAACAGTCCTTGAAAACACTTAATTTTTTTCACGGTCATAATCAGTGGTTTGTCATTTCACAAGAATTTAAAATGTTTCATTGATTTGAAGTTTAACTAATGTAAAAATGATGTAACAGTTATGTTTCAGTGTAGTATGCAAAATTACAACACATTCGGCAGATTTTTTTTTAAAAGGGTCATGAAGAGGTTTAAAAAAAAATTGTGTTGTGTGGGTGCTTATAACTGGAGCCTTGATAAACAAACCATGCATACCTGTTTCATTGGCCGATATCGGCAAACAGGGGAAAAAATGCAGTTACGGTTTCACTGAGGCTTTTCTCCTCAACTCGTGAAGTGGTGTCTTGGTAAGAAGCCAATCACAGTTCCACCTCGTCTTCACAACATGTTGGCGTAGAGCAGGCTCGCAAAGGGCCAGATAAAGCTACAACATCGGCGCCATGACGAAACTGGCCCTGCAACTGAACGGAGAGACATCTGGGGCGGTATTCTCGTAACTGTCCCTTTTGAAAACGTCTCTTTTGCGTCCCTTTCATCGTGACGTACTTCCGGTTAACCAGTGGGTCTTGGATTCAAATAGCGTAACTGTTCTTGCAAACCCATTTTAAATAACTGAAACCGTATCAGATATCTTTTATATGTTTATTGTTCCGCGAGCGAACCAATAATGAGGCGACAAAAAATCGTCTGCTCCAAATCGTCTGCTCGGAGTAGCCGCGGCTCATAGCTCTGCCGTGCTTGCATGACGTCACATCCGGGTGTTCGCTTTTAGCCAATCAGGGCTCGCTCAAAAGGGACACTTTTGAAAGGGACACAAAAGGGACAAAACACGGGAATACCGCCTCTGATCTCTGATACGACTGATCAACTTGGTTGAACTTTAAGTCAACAAAGTGAGCGAGTGGTGCCACGTTTAAGGTAAGCTGGGTATTTGTAAACTGTTTTCTGCGGTTTCGCACGTGTCTAAACTGACGTTCTGCTAGCTGGAATTCTCGCACAAGCTTATCGACGTCTGTCTCGCGTAGCCTGCAATGTGAGTTGCGCGAACGTGAAACTTCTGACCTGGCGAGATAAATGACCGAAAGCTTAAAATGAGAATTTACTGCATAAACATGTTTATCAAGGAACCTCAAGTAGTCAGAACTTGAAACCAACCCGTCATTTACTCATCAAGTGCAAAAATGACTAACGAGAAGCAGTGATACAGCGCCGAGTCGCAGTCGCACCATCACGCAGTTTGATTGCTTTCCTGTTTCTTCCAATAAACAATGCTGTTAACATTGTTTCGTTGATTGGGTACGCTCCGCTTTGGCTTACTACAAAATCGTTCACCAGTAAGTTGGCGGTTAAAGCTCTGGGTTGATTAGAATTGATGAAAACACACCGGAGTGCTGGGTGTGTTGTCGAAGCAGCCTTTATACTCCAGTTTTCTGACGTGCACGCTTCTCATGTTGATACACTTTCTCCCGCCTGGGAGAAAGTGTAGGAAATGAACACTGGATGGGCCTGCAGCGAAGTTTGCCGTGGCTGTGATTCAGCACTGTAGCTGATGGAGCTAATAATGTCCAGACTTTAACCTCTGGTTCTGTATGTACGCAGTAGGAAGTAGGGGTTGCTGCCTGAGGTTTGTCTTTTTAAAAACATGCGCCCACAGGAGTTTTAGATGTTCCCCTTTCCCATTTCACCATGCATTTGCGGTGTTGCACATGGTAGTGTGTGAATGGGCCTGTCTGTGAGCCCCCTTGTGCGTTAATGGGGAGTGCTGGGGAGGGAGCCTTCCCTGACGCTTCTCCCTGCACCCCGACAGGAGGGCCCTGTCCACGGGGGATCGGGTGCCGCTGTCACAGCCGCTGCCCGGCGTGCCACAGCCCGTGTACGCGGTGCCCTCGGCCCAGGACCAGGCCACCGAGGTGACCACGCTCGCCAACGGCCTGCGCGTTGCCTCCCAGAACAAGTTCGGACAGTTCTGCACCGTGGGAGGTGGGTAGCCACGTGCTTCCACTGCTGCTGCTGCTGCTGTGCCTCTGTCGTCTGTCGGTTTACATCAGGCGCGGCAGTTGCAGCGACACATTCGCACTGTCTCGCTTAATGCACTGAGCACATGTTTTCTCGGAGCAGCAAAAGTGGCTCGTTCATAGTGTACCAGCTCATTTTAAAGGCCAAGTGCACTCAAATTTGACTTTGCCCAAATTTCATCTACAGTCGAGTCCACTTAAAACAATATCCGAGTGCCAAGGAGATCCTGTCGTTACAATCGATAATTGTTTAAGGGGGTTGAGAGAAAAAAAAAAAAAAGACGAAACAGAGCTTACGTAATTTTATTTGCACGCAAGCAAGGACGTATTACTACTTACTTGCAGAAACGAAGCCATAGTCGGTCAGCTTTGTTTTCTGCATGCGAAGCTGGCCACATCTTTTTTTAAGAGCATCTATAGGGACTCCACCTAGCTGAGCGAAAAGTCCTTGGTGGAAACGAAGTCCCTGAGGGACTGCATTATGCTTTAGGCCTCCTGCAGAAGACACTACCTCAGTAGGCTGCACAACCACATTGTCAGAGTCGTTGCTGTCACCGCTGTCTGCAGCGGGTATCCGTGCAACAATCGCCTCTTCAATGAGGCACTCGGATGTTTCCAAAACATCTGCCCTGACGTCCCATCCGCGAAATGACGGAGGCAGTTGAAGAGGCATCCAGTCAAATTCAAAATGGTACACACGTGACACAACAACCGAATGTGCGAGCGAGCGGCACTAGCTCGCGAGCAGGTGCGGGGACGATGCCAGAGCGGCGGCACCGGGAGGGGGGTTATTGAAGGAAATCTGCTCTCCTTGTCCCTCCCTTCCTCGCAAGCGGTGCGGTCGACTTGTTTTCGGTGGGGTGGAAGGGATGAGGCGCATTACGGCTCGCAGTGTACAGTCAAACCGTTATAGCGAATTGCAATATGCACCGCGATTAGTTCGATATATCCAATAGTTTGATATAGCCGAACCCGCCTATAACGAACTTATCGTTACAAGTTCGCAATCCGCGGGAGCCCCCCTCGCCCTCCTCAACTCCACCATCCCCGCATGCAAAAATGAACACAGTAAAGTAGCCGTTACCATACCCAAAATAATACATTTATTGCAAGTATTAAAGCTACTTTCTGCCTAAACTGCCTACTTTGCAAAGAAAAAAGCAGTGATTTTTGTTTTCACTTTCGTTTTGGCGGCTTCAACTAGCATAGCATTCTCTACACGAAACATTATTTGCACCAGTTCGAGTCCACGTCCTCCAAAATCTAAGAAGCATTGGCAGAGCATGTTGACTGCCGAAAGCGCTTCATTATAAGCGTTGGACGGTTTTCACTCGCGACATCGTCGGTAATGTGGGGGAGCTCTTCCCACAGTTCACCGATGCTGGTGTCTTGGTCCGGACTCGCTGAGTGCGCGGGTTCCGTCGTTAGTCCCGCGCGTCGGAAAGAGTTACGGAAAGTGTCGGGCGTCATGTTGCTCCATGCGAGGCGCAATGATAAGTCTCAACTCTTGCTCCGTGGTCGCGGCCAATCCACATCTCAATCGCCGCTCCGAGACCATGCATTTTGGCGGCCATTCTAGGCGCGCAGAGTTCGATATATCGGATGTGAATTTCGTTATAAGGAATATGTTTCCCATGTATTTCCGTAACTGAAATATTTTTGTTCGATATATAGCATAATTCGCTCTATCCGGGTTCGTTATACCCGGGTTTGACTGTATGCCATTGGCCGGTGGCAGCTCACATTGTTAGTGCACGCCGTGGCCGCATGCAGTTGTTATATCCGATGTTGTGGCACTGTAGCCTTGTAATAAGCGGTCTATTTTACCACAGAGAGCATACAAAAGTGGACGGTGCCATACTTGTTTATCGTTATATCTGATATATTGCTATAAATGGTATCGTTTGTGGGATTCAACATTTCACACACCAGTGATTTCCCACCCCGCAGCCATCCGCGCTCAGCAAACATGCCTTGCGAGCGCCGGCTGCGGACGGGTCCGTTGCTTGCGGAGACAGACAAAGGCAGGAGGCGGCGAGGGCAAAACATCAATGACAGCATTTATTGCAAAGTGCAAATCAAATATTCTGCATACAGACTAATCGTAGGCCATAACGGTAACACTGGGAGCGAGGCATTAAACAACGCTAGAGATCGAGATGGTTCGACTCACCGATGGCATACCGGAGCAGCGGAGCGCTGCAGAGTGCGAGCGCGGTTGCAGTCTCCCAGCTCGTCCGGACGCGTCCTTTGTGGGGCGTTCCCCAGGTCAGGACCAGCGCCCCGAAACGTCCGCGCGCTACCGGATCCCCAAGACAAGAGAGCGTCCTCACGTCATCCGACAACCCACCAGACCTCGCCTTTTTGGTGGCGCTAGTATCGAGGAAGAACTGATTCTCGGGTAAGGCAGAGGGGAAAAGGGTCAACGCCTTCCACCAGGGCGACAACACACCGTCCGGTCGCTGGCGCCCTCCCTTATGGTTCCCGTCGCGTGAGCGAGGCGCGTTTTGCACGCCGGCCGTGATGGGAAACTAGCCAGAAAGGGGTTCGCGTGAAAGTCGCGATCCCCACACGTTATAAGTGGGCTCGACTACCCGCCGTGGTGGCTCAGGGGCTAAGGCATTGTGCTGCTGAGCACGAGGTCGCGGGGTTCGAGTCCCGGGCGCGGCGGCCGCTTTTCTGATGGAGGCGAAAAGCAAAAAATCGCCTGTGTGTACGAGATTTCGGCGCACGTTAAAGATCCCCAGGTGGTCGAAATTAATCCAGAGCCCTCCACTAGGGCACGCCTCATCGCCTGTGTAGTGTCGGCGGGTTAAAACCCTACAATCAAGCAACCGCAGCCAGCTTGCCTTCCCTTTCCACGACTCCTCTTTCCTGGGCTGCATATAGTTTCTGGATACCTTTAAGTACACCACCTCCCTGCACCGTCCTCGTAATAGTAATAAATCACGACTTTTCTTCTTGCCTAACACATTTTGCTAACGACGCATGTAGCAGACCATAGCAGTCTACAGCCGAAACTGACACTGTCAAAGGTTAGTAGTGGCCAGAGTTGCTCAATATACACCAGTTGGAAGCTTCCCCATAGGCCCCCCCATGCATCAAAAGCCGGTCCCCGGTTGCACTGCGGCAAACGGGCAAGCAGGGGCCAGTTCGACGAGCCTGTCGACTGTTGGCAGAGTCTGTCATCTGTCGTCGTCTGTTGTCTGTTGGCTGAAGTAGTACTCACCCGTGCTTGCGGCTGCTGCCATGAGTCATAAAAGGAAAAGCTCTGGAAACACAACTAAACGTCACCTAATTCAGTGTTCCTCTAACCTGAAAAGCAAGCTCTTGTTTACTAAGTGGTGTTATTAGGTAAACGTTTGGCAAAGTGCAGTTTTTGCCATCCCCTAGATGCCGCGCCGGTACACTGGCACCTCAGCTTCAACAACAAAGCACGGGTGCTCAAGCCGCCCGGATTATGAAGCAGCGGAGTTTCGCGACTGGTGCATGTGGAAGTAGTATTGGAGGCGCTAGTGCCATCTGGTTTAAGCGGGCCTAACTGCACAGTGTAAATGGTCTATGCCTTGCGGTGCCCCATACGGTGAATTCTTTCTTTCGTGCTGACGTGCAAGTTCATGGAACTGTAACTGGAATTTCTTTTTCATGAAGGAATTGTGTTGATAGCTGCAGTTCAGCGGTGCAGTTATACCCTAATTGTGCTACTACACGAAGCACCTGTAGTTGGGGTCACCACATGAGGGGAAAGTTGCCCCCGTAAAAGTTGCCCCGTGCATTTTCATCAATTAAGGTAAAAGGTAAACGCAACGGGATAGCTTCTGTATGTTTGTTTTATGCCACACAAAAATTGTGCGAACCCTTTAGAGCAAGTCTTTTGCTTTTGCACATGTTTCTGAAGAAATTCTGTTAGTGTTCTTGTTATATTAGCTTCATTTGGCAACTCTAGGAACTGCAGGGATGAACGTGGCAATCGCTTTGGAGCCGAGAATAACTGTTTGCAGCTCCTATAAAGTGCGCGCGTGCTCTGTGCCTCTTGCCGACCCCTGGTCTCGCCAAGCAGGGATGGCCCGCCACTTTCCACCCATTGTTTCCCCCATGGGTGCACAAAGGCGTCGCTTTGAGGTGCATGGAAGTGCGTTGACTGATGATGACACTCGGGCGCTCGCAGAGGACGTGCAAAGAGGTGGCGCCGGGGTGGATACGGGTTCGCGGGTGCATGCATAGTCAGGGCAAGCCAAGCCGGACTGCCACAGGGGCTCGGGTGGAGGGCGCCTTTGGTGGACCCATGGCTCCCACCAGTGGGCACAGGTCGGGGTGGTTCCGTGTGTGCACTAAGGGGCCCTCTGTCCTGTTGCAGTGGTGATCGACTCTGGCTCGAGGTACGAGGCACCCTACCCCAGCGGCATCTCACACTTCCTGGAGAAGCTGGCGTTCGGCGTGAGTGCCTCCTGGCTTCCCTTGGGGCCTTAAGCGTCTTTTGCCCCGGCTCGAATTGGTGCCTCGAGCTATGTCGTACAATGTCTGGCTCGTCTTGTTGGGGCCCCTGACAGGTCACTAGGCAAAGGCTTCCAGAGCATCGGCGCTTTTTTTTCCCCATTGCTCAGTGCCGCTAGCACGGCCATGAGTCAGTCTGCACCACGTGGCATTTGTTTGCCCATGGGCACTGCTGCCATTTTGTTTCTGGGCACCTCTGTCGGCAGCGTGGAACCTGTTAGTAGTGTGTATTAAGCTTGGTAATGTCAGCAAAGCAAAAATAGCTCACGATTCGCTTTATATGCCATCTAAAAGCCAATTAACAGCAGCTGCTTCGAGATGACACCTGGTCATCCGCTCACTCGCGTTTAATTGATGCATGTTGCGAATCTGCCTTGCCATCTGAAAAGGGCACAGGCAGTGGCCATGAGCCAGTCTTCTTCTGGCATCATTGCTCGCGAGATAGTGAGGCGTACCGCAGGCTTGGGTGAAACTTTGCCATGTTTGGTTTACTGTTGTCGATGGCCAGTACATCTTTTCCACAATTTCACGCTAAGGTAATTGGGCTTTTAACATTTCAACAATGCTGCACTGTTGTTCTATTGGCTGCTTGAAAAGAAAAAAAAAATTGCCTACTGCTGTCTACAGCTTAGCTAGCAAATGTTTTTCGTGTGTCGTGATGCCTCATTCATTTTTGCTGATTGCATCACAGTACGCTTCGAGATATTGTGGAGCACAGAAAATGCGCAGGTGAAATTTGATCACTAGCGTAGTGGATGAAACCAGTGCAAATAGCTAAGAAGCTGCGAAGGTCACTGTCGGACACGTGCCTTATCTCGTTGCTGCCTTCTGTTCCCCACCAGCATCTGTCATCTGCTGTTGTGTCCATGACTGTACATGGGGATTTAATTTTGTTGTTCGCCTTTTTTTAGAACTCAAGAGTGTGTAATGCTTTTGTGGTAACGGTGGTTATTTACCAGGTTAAAAAATAACCAAACGGAGTTTTGCTTGCTCGAATGCTTCTCGGAAGCAGGGGAATTTCTGCGCTCCTTTTGGTTGGGTCGGAGTGGCCAGTCCCAGCAGCAGGCGTTGGGGTGACCCCCTCCTCCACCATCTCAGGTCACCGGGGTGTGATGGGAACGTCATTTCAGTCAAGTGCCTCTCCCCTTTTCCGTGGTGTCCGCACGAAGGTGGGGGACGTAGGACAACCGCTTGTCAAACGAGTGGGCTGGGCTTGTTGCTGTGTGTCGCAGGGGTGGGAAGCAGTGAGTTGGCATAAAGCAGCCAGCTTATTTCCTCTTAGTGAAAAGTGGGAGGTGGAAGCGGAGCAAACTTTGCTTACTGTCAAGGAGATTTTATGTCAAGGGGTGTCCGGCATATTGTGTGCGCTGAGAGTGGCAGTTTGAGAGGGAAACTGGGTCGTGCGTTGTGAATCGGGAATTTTAGTAGGAGTTTCAGTGGCAGCTAGGTAGAGTAAGTGTTTTGCAAAGGAAGAAATGAGTGCCTGCCCATGCGGTGGTGCTGTGCTGTTTCCTCGGAAACTTGGCCAGTCCCAAGTTGAGCTGCCAACGAATCCCCGTAACCTTTCATCGAGTTGCGTGTGGTTGCCACAGGCGGGGACTGGGAACTGCCCGCTTGATGGGGAACAGGTTGGTGGAGCTGCCCAGAGCAGCACTGTGGTGCTCTGGCCCATGTGAGGTGTGAGCATGTGCACTGTCTTGTGCGCCCAAGGCTGTTGGCCCCTGGGTGAGGGAAGGCCTCTTCCTCGCAGTCGACGCGGGAGTTCAAGGACCGCGACGCGGTGCTCCAGGAGCTGGAGAAGCAGGGCGGCATCTGTGACTGCCAGGGCTCCAGGTGAGAGTGTTCCTCCCCTCGTGGACCTGCTGCTCTCCAGCTATGTGTGCCCTCGCGGGATCTGCACACACTTGCTTTTTAGCCAGGCTTATGGGAAATGCTTTGCAATTCGGGGGACGAATTGCAAAGCATGCTTTCCACACTGGACGAACAGAGTAGAACCGTGGGCCTGAAAATTAATATGCAGAAAACCAAAGTAATGATCAATACCTCGAGACAGCACAGCAGTTTGGGATAGGGGGAGAGGTAGTGGAAGTGGTAAGCGAATATATCTACTTTGGCCAAGTTGTGACCCTGGATCCCAACCGTGAGGCAGAGATAATTAGAAGGATGAGAATGGGGTGGAGTGCATTCGGCAGGAATTCTCAGATAATGAATAGCAGCCTACCATTGTCCCTGAAGAAGAAAGTGCATGAAAGCTGCATCTTACCGGCGCCCACCTACGGGGCAGAAACTTGGAGGCTCACTAAGAGGGTTCAACTTAAATTGAAGACGACTCAGCGGGCAATGGAGTGGAAGATGATGGGCATAACATTAAGGGACAAGAAGAGAGCTGAGTGGGTCAGGGAACAAACGCGTGTTAAGGACATATCAGTAGAAATTAAGAAGAAATGGATGTGGGCAGGGAATGTAATGCGAAGGCAAGATAACCGTTGGTAATTAAGGGTAACAGAGTGGATCCCTAGAGGAGGCAAGCGTTGCAGGGGGCGGCAGAAAGTGAGATGGGCAGATGAGATTAAGAAGTTTGCGGGGATAAATTGGTCGCTGTTAGCACTGGACCAGGTTAATTGGAGATTGGGAGAGGCCTTTGCCCAGCAGTGGGCGTAGATACGCTGGTGGTGGTGGTGATGATGATGATGGGAAAATTGCACATATGGTGTGCTGTGCTCCCCGTGTCGCCCGAGACAACCCGTAGGGGCATGTGCACAAACAAGCAGACTTTGGCCGAGCAGGCCCAGTGATACGCGAGGCAGCGCGTGGCTGCCGCTCTCTTCATTCTTTGCTTGTCTTTTCTCTTCCCTAATGGAAAGAGCATTTGGAGTGGTCAGTGCTGCGGTTTGCAAAGTGTGTGAAGCTTCGAATGTTTGCCCGCCTAGCCTCACGGTTTTCTGTTGACTGCTGCTTGCACGCGTCAGGGAAGCCAGTGTGTGTGTGAAGAAGCCAGGCGCATGTTTCCCTTTGGGTGTAGCGGCTCTGTCCGTTGCCCGGAGCAGGGTCGTGCCGGGGCCCGGCTCGGATGTCGAGGCGCACCCGGTGAGGAGGGGGACCCCTTGTTGCAGGGACACGATGATCTACGCGGCCTCGGCGGACGCCCGGGGCCTGGCGCCTGTGGTGCGGCTGCTGGCCGACGTCGTGCTGCGGCCCCTCTTCAGGGACGACGAGGTGGGCCAGGGCTGCTCTTGGCGGGGGGGAGGCCACTGCTCCCTCGCTGTAGCGATGCACCAGTGGGGAGGGAGGGAAGGGTCAGTCCCCCTGCGTGGCAGCCGGGCTCACAGGGGACCGAGGGGGCTGCGGGGTGGGCCCTTCCGGCCATTGCAAGCCCCAGCTGCTGCTGCGGCTGCTCCCAGTGGGCATGGTGTGCTCCCATCTGACACCATTCATTGGCAATGGTGGGCAGTGGAATGTCCACGGTGCCAGTTTCCCGGGGCAGCGAGAAATGCCAGGGTCATTTAAAACCAAAGGAGGAGCTGATTAATGCTGTCATCGGAAAACAAATTCAGGAAGCGTAAAGGCGTGGCTAGTTATTTTTCTCTGCCTGCGCCTGCGGCAGCCTGTAACGCTGCCTATCACCGAGCATGCATTCTCGAGGGTTCGAGCAACAGGCATGGGCTCCTTCACTAATTGTGTTAGCCACACAGTAAATGTTATGCGAGGGGAGTCTTTCTTCGCCGAGTTTTCCCATCCTTTCACGTTGTGGGACACGTTCTTGCGGTTCACGGCGAGCCTCATAATGTGGGAACATGTTTGAGGTTCCTGATGTGTGCAGTTATGCCATATTGGTTTGTTCTCGCTACTCACGTGTCAAGTTTGGTTAATGTCGAACATTACCACACAGTGAAAGAGGCGTTCCGTAAATCGCATTATTTTGTTGTATTTTTTAAAATAAAAATGGCAACTGTTAGTTTTCCAGGGGTTGTTTAAATCTGCATACTGTTCATTCTTGGTGTGTCAGAAATTGGCAGCAAGTGCTGCATTTTGACACCATGTTCACGAAACGTGGGCAAACTGGCTGGACTGCCAGCAAACTCAAGACCAAATGGGTATGGTGCTAAATTATGGTGGTTTTCAGATTTCGGTTTACCATACTACCAAGCTATAGGCAGTAGAGTAGAACATCGTTACAAGAGACTCTTGGTTATACCGTGTTTGCCCGGTTCTAATGCGCACTTTTTTTCGCTAAAGGTAGCTTAAAAATTTGCATCCGTTACAATCAGGCTTAAAACCGAAGTCAGCTTTCAACGTTTCTCGCCTTAGTTTTAATGCCAGCAGGAGCTGGACAAGCAAGTTTATGATGCACAAAGAATTTTTGCTGCTTCAGTTGAGTGTGTGAAATAAAATGTTGTTTGCCAGGTACGTGATGTGTCTTTTACATCTGCGCAATTGAATTGAAATCAAATTATTTTTTCAAATTTTCATAAGTAAACTTACTTGCGCGTTACAATTGTGTGAATACAGTAAGAGACATTTGAAAACAGTTTGGCTTCTTTTCCTATGTTCGCCATGTGAGCAACATTCAAGAGACACTCCACTACTAAGGCTTTGTATCCAAAAGAACGCAGAGCTTCTGGGATTTTTTGAGGAATTTCTGTCTGCTGTGCTGTGAGTAGGTTATAGATCATGTAGTCCTGGCGCAAGTAAATGGTGCCTTGGAGGGTGAACCAGGGGAGGAGCATGACGATGAGGACATTGCAGGCAAAAAGTGTCGGCAGATGAGGCTGACCAACATTTAAGAGCACTTTAATGCTACTGCGAGCAACAGGAAGGCTTGCGATGGGAAGTGCCTCTTCACTTACAGAAGTCGGGAAGGAAGCTATTATGAATGCCTTCTTCAGGCCATCCTGTGCTGTTTCCTGTCTAAATGCACTCTGGTGCTCATTTATAATAAAGCTATGTAGTAGTTGGTGTTTTGGTACTTTTGGTTAGAAGAGAGCTTGGTTGCAAAAGGTGTTTCTCGGATAGCGAGGTGTTATCGTCGCCAGCGCCCAAGGATGCCAGTGCTGTGGTGTTCTCCAGCGGGGAGGATGGGTGGGACAGTGAGTGTCGGCCCCCTGTGCCGCAGGTGGAGAAGACACGGCAGGCTATCCAGTTTGAGCTGGACGACATCGACTGCAAGCCAGACCAGGAGCAGCTGCTCTTCGAGATGATCCACGCCGTGAGTGCTCGCTCCGCTTGTCTCGCTGCAGGCTGAAGGGCCAAGGGCTGGGCCGGGCAGGGCCACTACTACTGCCTGCTTGATGGTGCTGTCGCTGAGGGACAATTCATCTGGGTGAAGTGCTCAAGTGATTTCTTGCTCTCACTATGCAAGGAGGTCAGGAAAGGTGTTGGCCATTGTTGGCGTCATCTCTTACTTAGGCTGGCCAGTGGGGCTGGGATTCCAGACAATACCCAAACCAAATCTAAGTGTACTGCAACATTGGTTACAATGTTGCGACCTCTCTGGCTAAAAGCTGTTACAGCAGCTTGATGAGGCCAGAGAGCCATGATACTCGAGCAAACAACACCACATGACGACACTTTGAACTACTCCTGAAAGTTTGCGGTGCAATGATAGAGAAAAAAAAAATTGCATTCCGGTACCAAGATTGTATAAGTAACTGCCATACATAGAAAAACTTGTGATGCTACGTACAAATGAAGACGTGCACTAATAAATATATCAGGAGTTTTTTTTTTTTTTCAAAGTTAGTCAAATCCACATACCAGAACTAAGTCGGATGAAACTATAGTTGTAAGAAAAACTCTGCAAATTTTCCCTAGAAAAGAAGCTGCAATGAAATAGGTTAGGTAAAACCCGGTGAATGTACAGTGTAGACCGCTTATAACGTATGTCGCGGGAGCCGCAAAAATCCGCACTATAAGCGGTACCGCACTATAACCAAAACGTGCGCGAATTCAACCAAATCGCCACATACCTCTCAAGTCATCCTAAATTTTTATCACCCAAACGCACAGATCCTAAAAACGAAGGAAGGCTTTTTATTTCGTATTATTTTTAACATCAGCCGCTGCTGCCGGGTCTCACACATTGCAAAAGCGCGGTCTTACGTACGGCGAGTGCGGCTTTAACTTGCGTTGTGTTTGTGTTTTAAAAGACCATGGCTGCGTTTTTTACGTCTATGAAGATGTCGCAGGACATGATAAGAAAGGCCAGCCGGTTTTTTTTTTTTTACCACACTTTGTGTTCACGATGCCGAAGGCGGCTGCTTATCAGCGCAACGTACTGGTGGTGGAAATCTTCGCGCGGCTCGCTTGTTTGGAGAGAGCGGTGGCTTATCTGCACAACGTTCTAAAGCGTGAACCGCATGGAGCGATTTCTCGCGAAAACGTGCAGCGCACGCCGCAGACGCGACGACGCCGGCGTGGATACAACTGACGTAATGTGTGCGGCGCGGTAAGAGGCGGCAACATGGCTGTCGGCACTGTCCGTGAAGCGGTGCAGGCAGCTCCAGCGACCACTTCTAACCGCTCGCTGAAATGCCGCACGAGGCGCAAGCGAAGATGCTCATGCAAGAAAAGAGCTGATAATGTGACCGCAAAGTGGAATATAAACTGCCATCCACGCTGCTTGTGAAAGCGCCCATCAAAAAATACCGCGGTAGTAAGCCTAAAGTCCCTTCATCTGATCGAGGGACTTTAGTCTAAACACCTCTGGCGCGGCTAGCCGGCTCGGAGCGCTTCGAATCTCCCGCCATTAGGTGCGCGTCTTTCCATTGGTGCAAGTCGTCAGGCTCCTCCCACTGCCACGCGAAGAAGCCACCGCGAGCGCGGAATTGTAGACGCGAGGCATGAAAAAAACGCACGCGCAACGCCGATGGCACAAATTCGTGTGCGAAACAACGAGCCATGCGGTTCACGATTAATAGAAACAACTTGCCAAGCGCGGACGGGGAGCTGGTCGCTATCTTCGAGGTGCATCAAGCAAGGACAGTGTGGTTATCGTACGCGGCGAACTTAAAGGGTGCCCTATTTTTTGCTTCTGTGTCGAAGTTAGAGGAGAGCAAGGGGTGCGCGCTGCGTCAGATGGCCGATTTCATCATTTCTTTTTTTCTTTGCTACCCTAAAACGATGCCCCAGCGCGCCGGTCGATGAGCAGACTCGCCGAAAAACCGCACTATAAACGGTATTGTGCTTCGGCCAACCGCCATCTGAAGCGGTATGCTTATGCATTGAGTTCTATGGGAGGCAAACCGGTGGTCACAAAAAACCGCGTTATATCCGGTCCCGCACTATAAGCGGTTACGTTATAAATGGTCTACACTGTATACATAGATCGTATATTGTATCGAAAATGAGTTCGATCCAGTTGAGGAATGGATCAAAATGAGCCAAATCAATTTGCCCAATGGGAGTGTGCTTTCAGCGTGACAATTTGTTTGCTACGAAACTCATAAATGCTTGTTAGGTGGTCTGACAGACGTATCATAAGCGTATTTGTATCAAAATGAGTCGATCGTTGTGGATGGATGCAAAATTCTGACTGCAAATCATATTCTCCATATGCGGCAGGACAATGATGCTTATGGAAGCGTGAAATATTGGACTGTTTTGGGGGTGTGCATTTATTTGACTTTTCGGAGCTGGCTTATCTAGCATGTGCTTGTAAAGGAACCTTATTTGCTACGAAACTCATAAGATGCTTGTTGAGGGGTTCTGACAGAGCACGTTCAATAAGCGTATTTGCCTTCAATAGTTGGCTCATGCGGATCTGTCGCACTTATGCAAATTCTGACTGCATCGTTTATATTCTTCCATATGCGGTCAGGACGAAGTGATGAGTTATGGAATAGCTGATAATAGTTGGACTTGGCCTTCTGCAGCTTGTGGGTGAGTTTATTACTGAGCCTTTTAAACGCTGTGAGTGTGGGCACTTGTCGAGTGTTCAAAAACGAGCGATAGAGTTTATTTGTTTCATCAACTGTATCTGCTCAAGCCCAATCCATGGCTTTCTTACTGTATTACAAGTGCTGAAAGGTGTAATTAAAAAAAAAACAGCAATTACACTGCTCTGTAAAGATTTGCAGAAACTTATCATATACGCTAGTATCTGTCGGCCGTTCAGCAAGAACACCGCTCCAGTCTGCATTTAGGGTTTTGTGCCTAAACAACTCTAGTTGTGGTCAGTTGTTCTCTGATAGTTTAAGGCAGAAGGTGAAGGTTATGATGTTCCAGTGGAATGCATATAGGCAACAAACATTGGACAGTGGTCACTTATATTAGGGTTAATGGTACTAGCAGCTTTCACCGGTGTTTCAGTACTTGCTGTGAGCAAGTCTAAAAGAGTTGAAGTGGTTTTCATAACATGTGTCGGTGTTCTAATTAGGTTGTGAGAGCCACAAGAAGTGATTCAATTCTCAAGTTGTCTAGAATGGATGTTAACCACCAGGAGATAAATATTGAGGTTGCCACCAATTGTTAAACGCAATGTGTGAAAGGAGGCGTATTGAAGAAGACATACAGGTGTACTCACGAAGTACATATTCAACGGCGAATTCAAGAAGTGCGGGCGAACCCACCTATATATAGCAATACTGGCTACAACGTTGTATCGATGTAACAATGGACAGCTGGGTCACAGTCAACTACTCCACATGTAGTAGGGCAAAGTTCGCATAGTATTGCAGTAGTCGTTTTCCTCCTCATTATCGGCCAAAACATCGCAGCCAGTCAGTATCAGTGATGGGAGGCCTGTGCCATACCTAGTGTGCAAGCGTGCAAGGGCCCACTGGGGAGAAGAGAGATACATCAGTAAAATGTGCTGTTGGGCTAGTTGGTGCATTATGAGTTAGAAAAATTGTGCTAAACGGACCTACAGAGGAAGGAGGACGGACAATGCGCAAAGAAGAGCCGGCATCCGGCACCTGTGGCAGCCTGACCTGGCCACAGGGGCCGGGGGCATGGGGAGAACAAAGTGGTTGGGTGTTGTGCTGGGTGGGACTGGAACCCAGGGCCTGTGCAGTGTGAGTGGAGCAGGAGGCTGCCTGGCTCTAGATGACCCAGTGAACGTGGAAAGGTGGTGGCGAAATATCCCGAACTAACGGGATGCATGTGTCGCCTAGTCGGCGTCCCGTTAGTTCGCGCTCTTTTGTCACGTTTCAACATGCACCAACCTGCCCATTTACTCCCTATTCGAGTCAGTTTTGTGGCATTCTACTTGGAAAGACTCCACGGCTGGAACGCATAGCTCAACAATGCTTGGCATGTTGTTAGGGTCAGCGTTATTCTTTACAAACACAAAGATTGAATGCACAGAGAACTAAGGACAAGGCAAAGAAAGGGTACTGGGTCCTCGTCTTTGTGAGGCGCTTCTGATTTCACTGTTCTTACGCCTGCCTCCACCGCAATTGGCCTGTGTCACGAGGCGTGCAGAGGAAGCCGGACATAGTTTGGCATGGGTCGGCCCTGTGGCCTGTGTAGCGCAAGTGTGCAAGCGGGTTAATGTGCTGTTCATTGCAAGGGACGCTCTCAAGTTCCATTGCCACAATGCGGGCTCTCGGCGAGGAAACACTAGGGTAAACGAATGCAGTGGAAACCAGCTAATTTTGATCAGTAGCGGCTGGCAGTGTGAAAACTGTTGGTAAGCACTTCCATTGGAACGCGCCTGGGAGTGAGCTGCAGGCGTAGAGGTGTGTGAATATTCACTACTTTGAGTACCGTATTTACTCTCGTAATGAACCCACTCGCGTAATGAACCATCCCCCCACTTTTCTTCTTGAGAATTTACTTTCTTTGTCGCATTGAATAAAAAATACAGTGGGAATATGTTTCTGTCTCAGCATGGTTGCTGATGCCGTAGACGATCGCAGTAAATTGATACCACGCTACAGAACGTGCAGAAATGCTAAAAACGCATTCCAACAAAAAGAAATCTCAACAGTGGCTGAAGACGTGAGCGCGAATGCCGTGGCTCACAATTTAAAAATTGCGCGCTTGCGGAGCGCCACCTGCTGAACGCAAAACAAACCTTGCGCCATAGAAACGTCACAGAGTGCAAACAAAGCACTAAACGTACTCTGCACTCCTCTGTTCTTGCTGTTCCTCGACGTCGCCGTTACGCTCCATGGTTTGTTGTTCAGCTGTGTTGCGACCTTTTTTTGTGCTCCTGGTGTGCGCCGTACGATGGGTCAGTGCATGGGCTGCACAGACGGTTTCAAACTGCAGGTGGTGGGGCATGCGTTGATGCACATGGAAACTGCGGAGCGCTTCAGCGTTGACCCAGTGCGTGTATGCTAAGGGTGAAAACGAGAGGTTTTTGGGCGAACAGGGATCGCCGTTTGCTTCTTGGGCCCATAGAGGGGAAGTTTCCCGTGGTCAGAAAAGATATTTTGGAGTGCCTTGACCCCAGAAGACTGTGCGCTGTGGGCCGACAATAAATGTGAAGCCGCACGCAACTTCAGTGCGGAGGACAGCTTCATGACTAGCATCTTCGGAATAAAAAAGAAATTTGATTACATAATTACCTTGCGTATTTTTACGAAAATGGTAAGGCTCTGAAAGCGCTTCTCTTAGCAACTTTACTGTATGAAATTTCAACTTTTAAAAATCTCTTGCAATTTTGTCCCGCATAGTGAACCTGCCCCCCAAATTTGTGCCGAATTTTCTGAAAAAAAGTGGGTTCATTAAATACAGTACTTTGCAAGCAGGGTTTGCTGTTTGATTCGATTGGCAGTGCAGTTTTACCATTTTAAGAATTCGAAATTTACAAATAATTGAAAGTTGACTCTGCTGCACGAGATGCAAGCTTTCAATCCTCGCCACTTGCTTGCCTTTGTGGGTTGGCTCTGCCGCACGACACCAAAGTTGCGCAAAAAAGTGCAACACATGTAAGCCATGCGCAAAACCAGCGCTTACCAACGCTAGCTGAAGTGGAGCTCAACTCTTGAAAATCGGTGAGCTCAAATTTCTTGTGAAGGTAGGTGCATGAGTGGGGAATTGAGTGATGGCTTGTAGTGAGGTCGTACCAGCCACCACCCTAGCTTCAGTGACTGTAGGGACCAGTCAGAAATGTACTGCCCATGTTCACAGCATGTTGGTGCGCCAACATTTCTTACTGGCAACATCTGCCAAAACTGTGCTCCCCCATCTCGTCTTAATGTTATATTTCTAATTTTTCTTTCACCATTTTCTTTCCATTTAACTTGCCATTCTGATGTGTTGAGTTCTGACTGCCTACTTGCCTGCAGCTTTGTGTTAGACGCCCTAAAGCAAACTTATTTGAAAGTGTTTGATTCTGTTGGTATCTGATCGGCCGAATGGGGGACAGCATTGGTGCTTGGCCCCAGGAAGGCAGCCAGGCGCAAGCCTCTGCACGGCTGTGCAACGTGTGCTGAGCGGGTCGTGCGTGGCCGCCCCCGTGCAGGCGGCGTACGCGCACAACACACTGGGCCTGCCCAAGCTGTGCCCACGGGAGAACCTGTCCGCGATTGGGCGCCAGGTGCTGTACACCTACCTGAGCCACCATTTCACACCCAGCCGCATGGTGGTGGCCGGCGTCGGGGTCGAGCACCAGCCACTCGTCGAGACCGTCCAGAGGTGGGTGCTGCACCCGAGGGGGCTGGGGTCCCCTGGACACAGGCAAGGCGCTCACTGCCCCTGCTTCGTGTAACCAAACCCCGGTAACACTCTCTGGAAGGGAGCCTGTACACCGCCACAGTGACGACGCGAGTTTGCTGTAGCACCAGTTGGCATGGCAAGGCTTTTTGTGCGTCTACATTAGGCGTGGTGAGCCTGCAAGGGAACAAATACCATTGAAATCTCTCTGCATGTCTGCAGACATTGGAAGGGTAGGTGTAGAGTTCTTCAAGGCGAAAGCGTAGCGGCACTTGTTAACCACTCTGACTATATTGGCGCTGTATTTGCGCCTCTTTCTTTGCTTTCATTTCTTTGTCTTTTGGTGCCGGTTGCTTTGAGTGGCTTCTGTTCTGCTGGGGCCATGCATACAACAAACATGTTTGTGCTATTCAAAAGATTTAGTCTTCTATAGTGCCCTCAGCACTTGTCCGGCAGCAAACGATCCTTAATTCAGTGAGAAATTAAACATTTTAAGTCAAAATTTCAATACTCCTGCTAAATCGTGTGTTTTCGTGACGTCGACAATGACATATTCAGAGCAGGGCCTTAAAACTAAAGATAGCCTGCTGACCAGGGCTGCTACCATCTCACAGACGGCCATTTGGTTCTTTTTTTATCGGCCACTTTCAGTGATGGTGCTGCAATACCACTAAAGTACCACTGTTCGCACCTTGCTTCTGGCTGGACTTTATACCTGCTGTATTTTTATTAGGGTTCATACTAATCGCTTCTTAAAAAGTAAGCTATGACTCGACAAACGTGGTCATGTGGTCAGTGTTATGTCAGACAATTCCAACATGTCCGACGGCTGTGTTAGGCAGTGTGAGCCGGCACAGTGCCGCACTAACTGCTTCAAGGTTTACATGTTCGTTCATAACTTTAGTTGTTCACCCCACAATTCTTACTGCTATAAAAAGATTGGGCCCTGAATTTAAGTGCAAATAGCTCATTCAGCAAACCTATAAGCCCTGCCTAATTTGCGTTTGCTTTTGCGGGCCTCAGCCAATCGCACAGCTGGGCATATGACATCATAGGTTCTGTTGCAGGAAATGAGCTAGTGAGTCACATGGCCATTCCCTTTTTTCCTAATTATATAGCGTACCTGAGCGAAGTTTACGTTAAAAGTGGTGTCAGTATGATTCTAACGAGGCAATCTTTCGAACGAACGAAACGTCTGTTTTGTCTGCATGGCCCCTTTAAGGCAGCAAATGTCATTTCAGCTTTCATAGTGGAAATTGGAAATTATCTGCTATTACTAGAAGCGATTCAAGCAAGAGCGTGGTGTATTTACTCGGAAAGCAAAAATACTTGCCTCCTGCTAACTAAGAATCTCTGGCACTGTTGCTGCTCGCCGCCACGGAAGGCACAGGTTCGCAAAGCGGGCTTGAAGCCCCAGCAGGTGGCGCCGTGGGCTTAGCGCAGCCTGGGCACTGGGCGCTGTTATGGCTGAGGAAGGAGTGCTGGCCTGCGAGGTGCACAGTGGCTGCAGGAGTGTGGGTGGGTGCTTTCGCAGGTACTTCGTGGAGCAGCCGCCCCTGTGGGAGGAGAACCCCGAGCTGGTGCTGGACAACCGCATGGAGCCCGACCGCTCCCTCGCCCAGTACACGGGCGGCCTCGTCAAGGCAGGTGGCCCCCCTCTCCTCTGCCGCTTCACAACGGGCACGGCTGGGCTGCGCAGGCTACCCCTGTTGCAAGTGGCCGTCTTGGCTGTGTGCATGTGCCCTGCTTAGTGACCCTGGCCGCTGGGTCAGTCAGTTTCTCCAATTTGGGGCGATGAGCTAGTCAGCTGGGTCCTGGCAGGTGGGCTCTGCTCCAGCGTGACTGAACGAACACCTGCGCACATACCCGTGTGCCAAATTGATTAATATCCAAGAAGGGCAGTTCTGCAGCACTTCTTGTCGCTATGGGAAAAATGTCAGTGTGCAGAATTTTGCAGCGACGCGTAAGAAACTGCCGCCTCCACCATGTCCTCTGCTGTGTACGGGCCCAACTTTCATGCATGCACTGTCATGAGCGAAATGCGACCATTTTCACAGCGGACGTGATATGGCAGTTTTCTTGTTCTGAGTCACATTGTTGAACGTCACATTCCAGTGTCTATCATTTATGCAGATATTCCGAGTGTGGTGTGTGCATTTAAATTGTGCGTTGTATGAAGTATGTGCTTTGAATTTGAATACAAATCGATTACAAATACAGTTAAACCTCGATATAACGAAGTCGTACTTGGGGCCGCAAATTTCGTTAAATCGAGAATTTCGTAAAATCGAGGTTTCGATTTTTACAGTTCATTTAACCAGTTATTGGGGTTTTAACACTTCGGCCTCGCCAGGCAACAACTGCTATGTAGTTACCTCTCCAATTAAAGCGAAATTTGTACTAAAACTGGCCGCGAAAATTGTGTGAATTAGAGTTTTCAACACCTTGGGCAATGGAATTCGGATAGCGACGGTAGTTCATGTGTCATCGTAAAACCGGGTGCTTTTTTCGCAACGCCTTATTAAATATGATAGCAGACTAGGTTTCCCACTTTTCTTTTTTCATTTCGGTCACTACTAAATGCCGCTGTTAGTCAATTGACCACCCCGCGTCCATGTCCCGTGAACTTCACCCGCGCCGAGGTGCTTCGTTCGAAGTTACGCCTCTTTTCGTCCATTCAGTGGTAGGGCTTAGGCGCGGCGGGCCAACAGCGGAAGGCTGCTGTTGAAACTTTCGAAAGACTTTTTTAATGTACAAAGGCTCTGCAGTATGGGCGCGTGATTGATGCAACACAACACTCGAGATAAAGCCATGATTGCGAGTTGAGCGGGTACACGCGGACCGCTTCACTGTGTGGAGCAGCGCTTACGTGCTCCGGAAAGCGGAAAGCTTACATTAAAAATCTTCCGGCCAAATTCGATTAGCAATTACTTTTTATGCCCACTGAGCCTTACGAAATGATTTCTCCGCACCACAGCTGTCTAATGAACGCTGGTGAAACGAAGATGACCAACGTTCAAAGAGAGCAATTTATTGCCACCAGCACTCGATGTTCAAGCCGTAGTGAGAAGTCCGTAAGCAGTGCTTGGCGTTTCTTGACCATGGGGGCTTTACGTGACGCTCGTATGCTGACAGCGCTAACAAGGTCTTAAACATTCGTGTGCACCTGCGTGCCTCCGCAGAACATCGATTGGTATCCATCACACTTCGGTGGCTGTCAGTTTCACCGAACTTCCTCAGGCTCTTGTTCGGAACACTTTTCTTTCTCTTGGAGTGCTCATGCTACTTACAAGACTCAACCTAACGATGCACAAACAAATATTAATTTGGTTATCAGCGAGCACACCTAGGGCAGAAGCACCGTGAGCAGTGACGCGTAGAAAAAAAAAGCTTGAAGTAGGCTTCGGTAGCCTAAGCATAGAGGGCGCTGGCGTAGGCAACGATGGAGACGTCAAAATAGTGGCCCGCACTATTAAACCGTATATGACCGCTAGCGGTTTGTGCAGCTTCGTTCTTCGCTTTTAATTGTTGTTAACCGTAGATTTCACGCTTTTCTTTCATTTTAGCCTTCAAGAGTCCAATTTGAGTACTGAATTTTTTCAATGTAGGGGCCTGAGAGGCAAAATAAAACGTGCCTCGACCGGAATTTCGTTCTTCCTTTCTTGCCCGTGCTTCGTTAAATCGAAAGCGCCGCACAAAATTACTTCGTAAAATCGAGACAAAAATACATGCATTTAGCAAAATTTTGTTAGAAAACTTGAAAAAATTCGTTATACCGCCGAATTTCGTTAAATCGAGGTTCGTTATATCGAGGTTCAACTGTAACACAAAAAAACTGCCTAAGAATATCGAGTCGAATATCGAATATGTGTGTAGAATTAAAAAATACTAAACAAGAGGCTACAATAGTTTTTGTTACCTGTTTTAAAATAAATTGTTCTATAAATAGATAGATGTGAGGCAATGCAGTTGTGACAAATTATCATACAGGATTAAAAGTAAACTCCCCGTCCCGCGATGTGTTGTAGGCGTACTGCTGCCACATGTCGACGGCACATGCACCCAAGTGGAGCAGCAGAATCTGCCACCTACTGAAGTTTGAGACCTCTCAAGCACCAATCGATGTAAACACAGCACGGAGCACGCCCAACAAGCATGCAGCAGCCAGTCGAGGCCAGGCTCACCTTGGGTGGATTCTCCAGCTCTTACCATTCCAAATTTCTCTGCTTGGTTTTGTGGCACTCTGTGTGCTTCTCTTGGGTGCCTTGTCCGGGTATAGCATGACAAGTTTGTTAGCTCCCTGCGGCTTTGAGTGAGTACTTCACCACACAAAACGCATAGCAGTTTGCTGCCGGTACTGTTGGCAGAACCAGTCTTCAGGTAGCTTGCCTTGTAGCCCCGTACTAACTTCGCTGATACACGCCTTGCGAGTTGGGCAGGTGAGACTTTGTGGCACAGCTAGCGATGCCGGTTAGAAATCATGACGGGATTTGACAGTGCAGTACACGTAGTTGGGGAGAGGGAAAGGAGTCTCTCTTTCCGCCGTGGCTGTCACAATCGTGGCCAAATTGTGTGCCCATTTCGTCTCTCTTTTGCGGGCGATGGCTTTGGGGACACAAGCACTGGACTAGTGTTGGTGTGCAGGCCCGTGCAACAGTGGTGAGCCCCCCCCCCCTGCGACCCGCAGGTGTCCAAGGACCTGTCGGACGTGAGCCCCGGCCAGACGGCCATCCCCGAGCTGGCGCACTTTGTGCTGGGCCTGGAGAGCTGCTCGCACCAGGACCCGGACTTCATCGCCTTCTGCGTGCTCAACATGCTCATGGGCGGAGGGGGCTCCTTCTCGGCGGGGGGCCCCGGCAAGGGCATGTACACCCGCCTCTACACCAACGTCCTCAACCGGCAAGTCTCTCTTCTCTGGCTGGAGCCACTGGGGCACATGTGCGGGGCAGCTTTGCAGAGCCTGCGGTCAGCTCTTCGTGCACCCGGGGCTTTTGTCCCCTCGCTGCTTAATTAAGGGGGGACGCGGCTTTCAACTTCGGAAAAATGACCAAAACATCGTTTTTTTTGAAACCCACATATTCGGCTTTTATGTTTCCTATTCTGTGCGTCTGCAAAGTTTTTACGCTGAAAAGCGTCGCAAAGTGGCATAAAAAATACTTTTGTCAGGCGCGGTGACAAACTATCAGCGCAAAAGGGCGAAAAAACGGCAATTTTCGGAGCGCTCTATCTCCGCAACGGTGCCACCGGGCGCGGCCATTTTGATATGGTTAGATCGGCCGAGCGATCGTCTTTCCGGTTCTGCTCGTCTCTTTTATCTTCGTTCATTCACAAACGCACAAACGGCAGAAAAGAAATGACGCACAAACGAAGCTAGAAACGAAGCTAGACCTACGTTTCATCGTCACAACCAAATAGATGCTGAAGCGCTATTGGTCCTCCGGTCGGGGCGCAGAACAACGACCCTCCTGATTGGATGTCGCGGGTGCAACGCAAGATGGCGGCCGCCTGAGCTGCGTAGCGAGCGGATTGAGTTCATTTTCGCCGCTTCGCTCGGCCGAGTTTCTGTTCAATCTGTGGTATTCAACACGGACGTTATCGCGATGGGAATGCCAGAGATAACGAGCCAGATTACGGGAAGTTGTGTGGCTCGAAAGGCGGAGGTCATCGAACGCTTCGTGGTGCGCGTGACTCTACCGTCGCCAGACCCCGGAGGGTGACGCGGTGTGCGCGATTGCGATAGCGGTTCGTGAAGTGAACTTTTAGTCGGATTTGCGATGTTTACACGCTTAGTTATTGCTGTGTTTTGACTGTGGGCTCGCTAGCCTTGAGAAAGAAACGGTCGACGCGTCAAACGCTGCGGCGCGCACGGCATAGCCGACGCGCATTGGAGCATCACATGACGGCAACCGGTTACGATTGAACGCCAGTAGTTGTAATTAATGCCTGCGACGTTAGATTTAATCTTAAAAGCGACCTGACCAGCCATATCAGGTATAATCAAAGTTCGATATGTCGCGGTAAGCGTGCGCTGCGATGCGCGCGAGCCATATCGCTTTCTTGCGCAACGTTTCCGTGCACTTGTAATTTTCATGCAAACAGGTTTGAGTTAGTAATATAGGAATAAAAATATGCTCTCTGCGTTAAAAATGTACGTTACTGTGGCAGCATTTAACAGTGATTTTTTAAGGGAAATTATTAGGGATGGGCAAATATTCGGTATTGTCGAATATTCGATCGAATAGCTCTCTATTCGTTATTCGCTTCGATCCGAATGCAGGTATTCGATATTTTCGAATTATTCGATGCTCCCGAATAGGCAGCGAAAAGCCAAGCTTTTCGGTCAAGCTTTCCGAGAGTTACCCCAGGCTTGGCTCAAGACCCACCAACGCGGACATTTCTGTTATCAGTGCCGGCACTGCCGAGTTGCTGCCTTGCCTAGAGGTTCGACGAAGCCCTCGGCCGCCAGCACACTTTTGGTTAAAAAAAAAAGGCGGCACTGAAACGACACCGCTCCGAACATAGCGGCACCAAGCCAGCAGACTTGTACATGCCGCCATTTTGAATGGGCATGCCGCCATTTTGAATAGGCTCGCTTAGTGCGGCATAACGCCGCACTAAGCGAGCCTATTCAAAATGGCGGCCAGCCACTTGCGGGTCTATTCGTTTCACCTGCACCACGTGAACCAGTTCAGGCGGTGCGGCACTTCGCCGTTCGTTTCAGTGGTGCAGCTCGCGGCACCTGAACCGCGCCGTTCGATTCACCGGTGGTGCCGACGGGTGCAGGACGAGTTCATGGCTTTGCCTGCACTTCCTGCCGAGGAGGTGCAGAAGCAGACGAAAAACGTGCAGGGCTGGTTCCGCCGATGGCGGAACCCACTTTGCACCGCTGTGAACTGGTTCAAGAGGTGCAGGCTGAATCGAATAGACCCGTGCTTTGCTTGGCTACGGCCGAGGATACTAGTGGCTACAATACTTCTTTTTTTAGCGGAGCTTCTAGGCGGCGCTTAACTCTGCGAGTTTCTAGGCGGCGCTTAAACTTGTGAATGAGCAGCCGGCGGAAACTGCTGCACCTAGAGCATGTGGCGCAACAGGCATTTCTTCATGAAAACTTGTGAATACAGCAAAAGAAAGCTGTGTGTAAGATTTTGCAATAAATGTTCAACTGGTAATAGTTTTACACAATGCTAAAAAATTGTGTACATTAGTCAGGTCACAAGTTGCTCATTTGTCTTTGTGATTTGCAATGTGCACTATTCGAACTATTCGATTCGAAATTATTCGACCAAATCACTATTCGCTTCGAATTCGCTTCGAACCTCAAAATCTATATTCGCCCCATCCCTAGAAATTATTGATACCATTGCTCAGGGTAGAGTAGTACACTCTACTCAGGGCATACTGGCTGTGCTGCGAGAAATATTGGATGCCTTGAATGTCAAAAGTAGTAAAAAAATATGCTCTTTCATTGAAGTTGGGAGTTATGCAGAATACTCTACCAAGCTTCAAAGTAGCTCATTTTCATCCTTGTGGTATGCAAACTTTTGGCAATGAACACCTGCACGTATGAGTACTAAGTTGCTGTGCCAGGCAAGATAAAACATAAAAAAAAAGCCAAAAATGTTCAAATTTAAGTAAAAAAATGCTTGACTTGTTGCCATGGTGACAACACTGCAAAAGGAGGTTGTCCAGTGCAATACAGCCAACCAATTGCAACTAACCTACTTTGCATTGAAAGCCCATTGAAAACCCATCTCCCCTCCGTTTGGTTGCAAAGGGGGGGTATGTACTCTTCACGGAGGAACTGAAAATGATGTTTTCTGGAAAGAGAAAGGCTGTAAAAGGCACTCCAATTTCAAGGCAAGGCCTTCCAGAAGCCCCATGTTCAAAAGGACATGAAAGGCTACAACTGTGACGACTTTTGATATGCGAAACCTATGTTGCAACTTTGGAAGCCGTTTTCTCAAAACAGCTTTTTTTTTGCCACCTCTGTCGCTTGTACCAGGGATTTCTACATGACCGCTGGGTCTATTTTGATTCCGTTTCTTGCATTACATTCCTTGATGAACTGTTCAGGTCGTGACACTTTTGGTTTTCCAGATTTGTTTTTTGTGATTTTTTTATTCAAATAATCGTTCACAGTTGACATGCCTGTTGAAATGAAAACTAAAAAACATTGTGTTGTAAAAAAAATTCTAGAACTGTCACGACCTCGTCCATTCATTTGGGAATGCAAAGCACTTCGAACAAGTTTTCTATCGTGTTTTATAAGCCGCTCAAGCTCGGTACAAGCGGAACAGAAAGAAAATTTCATACATAAAAACGTTTTCAAAATATTACTTTGAAATTTTTATGGTGATATCACAGAAGCATTTCCAGTAGCTGTGCCAATTTTCATCAAAATCCACAAAGAAATAAAAAAGTTGATTTTGAAAGCCACGTTCCCCCTTAAAGTACTGGCACGAAATTTTCGTGTTACGTTTTTTTCACTGCTATGGGTGCCTATTAGCCCACTAATCATAGAATGGCACATTAGACGGTCGATCGCAGCGTAAACAATCATTTAGGGTGTCATTTATTCGTGTCAGTTTCGGTTGCGACAAAACGAACGCCGAGCGGCCGCCATGACAGGAGGGTGCACATGCCGTCACCATTCTTGTCGCCCCGCTGACAGTCTGGATGTGTGTGCGAGCAAGCGCACACGCGTGCCCAGACGCCCGAGGTCTTCACCATCCCCACGCGCCCGGGTAGCATGACGTCAGCCCAAAACCATGACGGGATACACACAGCATAGCACCGCGCGCCAACCGCAGCCGGCGCATCGGCTACGTCACAAGAGCCCCGACGTCGGCAGTTTGGGGCAAGGAGCAGATGATGTCATGCTGGCCCGCTCTGGGCTTTCTCGTGCGGGCAAAGATTAAAAGGGATTTTAAATACATTTCGCTGAACAGTTGCTGTTGGAACTTGCTGGGAGATAGTATCTCCTCATAAAAAGGAAGCAGTTTAGATAGTTATCTCAGCTTTGAAATTTCGTGTCACTACTCCTTTATGCCAAAATAAGGCTCCTGCTGTGCGGCCAAGCCAAACAGGGAACGTTTCTAGCAACAGCTCTTGCTTCCAAATTTTGGAATGTTACAGATTCCCACACTTGAGATCGAACTGCTGAGTGTACACTATCTGCAAAGCTTCCAAAGGATCGAATATCCACAAACCCCTAGCAATTGTTCTCTGATTTACCCACTTCTTTCAAGAACATTCCCGACGGTTGCCCTATTCTTGTAGGTGCCGAAAATATATAATATACGCGACACTTCGTGGCTTTTCTGCTGCCCGGGCAGCCTGTTCATCTGCGCTGCACCCTGCATAACCGGATGCAGCAAGTAATGTCAAAAAGCAGCGTTGAAAAGCTTGCCGTTAGACGTGACACTGCCTGTGCCCTGTGAGGTCACCCGAGTTGCTGTGCGAGTGACCATGTGCCCTTGCCCTGCTGACAGGTACCACTGGATGTACAATGCCACTGCGTACAACCATGCGTACGGGGACTCGGGCATCTTCTGCATCCACGCCAGCGCAGACCCCTCGCAGGTGGGTGGACTGGGCCACGGGTAGAGAAGAGAAGAGCACTGCCACAGGGCAAGCGGCTTCCCCCACACCGCGGCTGTCTGGGCCATTTTGAAGGTGGGGAAGAAAGACGAAGGAGAGCCTGCACACTGGACTAGCAGCTGACGTGTACTGGAACGGAATGGTTACAGCATTACTAGAAGGACTACCACTGCTATGTCAGTCGACATTGAAGGCTACTCTTATTCTGTGCCATTCGGGAACTGGTTGAGGAAGCGGGTGGGGTCAAGTTTCAGAACAAGTGTGGTGTCAGTGTCTCAGCATTCCTCGGGTGGGTGGCGTTGTAACTCTCGGGGATAGAGACCACACTTTTATTCGAAAGAAAGGAATCTCTATTGGCCCTGCTGTTTTGTGCAAGATTTTTCATGGTCTGGTCAAAAGCTTCAGGATGTCACCGCTAATGTCGCCAGTGTGGACAATTTTTTAATTGTTTTAAAGCTTGTGCCCTACCGGAATGTGTCGCTTGTATCTTATTCATGAATCATGACGAGTTATGTGCAGGGGGGAAAATAACAACCGTTTATTGCGCATCAGTTATTTATACGGATAGTTGGAGAGGGGGACAAGTGCTTCCCAGATGCACATGTGTATCGATAACCAGCACAAGCTGTTACCACACATGCACGGCATTTCACATACGATACAATACGAGGACATTTTAACGCATTTTAAGACGTGCTCAGGAACTCTGTTTTACCTTTCAACTTGCCAAGAACAAAGCCATGAGGTCTTTAACACTAACTTTTAAAGATGCCAGCCACGTTCGCAGGATTTCTTCCCTTTAGAACACAGAAGGCATTGCTCCAGAGAGAATCAAGCCACTCAAAATTCGTAAAGAGAAGCACGGCCACATAATGTTTCCGCAGTGCGCTACAGAAAAGCTGTGTCCTCGTAATCCAGGAAAGCCTTGACTGTCGGGCTCAGAGGTCGACGGCCACAGTTCTTTCAGCACCAGTGCTTAAGGTGGTCACTGAGTGCCTGTGTGTTAAGCTTGAAAGGCAAAAAACCAGGTGCAGAGAGGCCCGATGTGAAAACAAGGAAAAAAGAAGAGTTGAAGTGATGCCGTATCATCATAAAGTGTCGCACAACATAAAGAAAAATGCTTCGCGGCTTGTTCAAGTAGTGCTTTCTGCACAATGTCAGCTGTCCGGGGTTTGCATGTGCATTGAAAGTGGAGGAAAAAAAAAGAAATGCACCTGGAAAACAAAGCATGTCAAGAAATATGTAAAGGGGGAGGAAAGAGTCATTTACAATATTCCTTTGAGGTATGGGAAGATCTGTATCGGCCAAACGGGCTGATGCATCAACGATCAGTTACGTGAACACTGTGCGTTCACCAGTTCTCAAGGAGCTGGTCATCTTCCCTATCACTGTTGCCAATGCAAGTGTGAGCCACTGTTTGAAAGGGGGACGGTTCTTGTAAAAGAGGCAGGACAAAAACAGAGGGAAATACATTGGCCAGCAGCAGGATGGAAATTGCATCAGTGTCCCATCCATCTCCCTCAGCGATGAAGGAATCACCTTCCTACAAGGCTGAGCTAAAGAAGAATAAAAAACGTAATGTAGAATGGTAGTGTTTTTTTCAGAACATGTGTACTTGGTGGTACATGTGTTGGCATGGGCTGTTGTTCGCAGGTTGTATTGTTTTTTTCCAATGCCTGTCAATTGGTAGTCCGGCTCGTCTCTTCTCCGCACTGTGCTTGCATTTTTTTTTTTGCTGGTTTTTCCCGCCTTCAGAGCTGTGGCCATGCCAGCTGTAGTTTTACCTCCTGAACAGGTTCTTGCTCCGGGCCCCACTATGAAGGTGTGACCAACCAATTGAGGGCCCCCTCCAGGTTGTGGGACTGACACATCAAAGGTGCACCAGGCTCAATGGGTGGGCGGGGATCACTTGAGACTGGATGGGTGCCCACATCTCAGTGCGTGAGCGTTTCCGGTTTTTGCCCGTATCAGATAAGTAACCACCACAGCTGAGATTGAGCTCATGGGCTCAGCACTGAGCCTTGGCTGCGGGGCCGCCGGGCCAGGTGAGGTGTGCTGACTTGGAGGACGCGTCTCCATGGGCGAGTTGCACTCAGATTCTCATTGCTGTGAAGATGCAGTCGTTTAGTTGTACGCATAAAAAGAGTGGCAGCTGCAAAGTGCGGCACTTGAAAACTATGGTGCAGGTAGCTCGTGTAAACGGCCGCCTTCTGAAATGGAAAAAAAAAAAAGGCAGCCACGATTGGTAGCTAGACATGACGTACACTCAGCGTGAACCAGACCGAGCTCATGTGTTTGTTGATGCCAAAGTGGTGGCTGAACGAGTAAAAACAAAACAAAAGACAAGCAGGAATAATGAAGTACCACTCGCGGTGACCTTGGTGCAGTGACGTGCAATGAGCTGCCATTGGCTCGATGCAAGCGGGCGCAGATGTTGAGCTTGAACACAGAATAACACCTCCTCCATAATCGCTAAACGCTTCCGTGTTTTCGCTTGCACCCTGTGCGAAAGCTAGCCCCCTCTCCTTTGTTAAACGGTTGCGACACTCGTGCTGTGCTGTGTGGGGTGCCAGGCAGTCTGGACGGGGCTAGTGCCCTGTTCACTGGTCTTCTGGTGGCGGAGCGCGTGCCTAACCTACTGGCCCCCTCCGTTTGCAGCTGCGGGATGTGGTGAACGTCATTGTGCGGGAGTTTGCAGCCATGGCCGGCAGGGTGTCTGACGTAAGTGCTCTCCTACCTCCCTGTGAGCTTGTCGGGGGACGGCTGGGGCAAATTCCTCCCTTGGTACAGCAAGCAAATGCCACCAAGGGAGTGCGCAGCTGCGCTATCTGGCTGTCCGATTTAGAAGCCCCGGGCATGCACCGTTTTCGCGGGCTATTCGAGGATACTGACACGGCCAATCAGAGGAGTGGTGCTGCGAATTTGTTTAGTTGCACCTTCTTCCACCACTGCACTGCCATTTTTGGTCCACAGCGTGTATTGTGTCAAATTTGTTTTTTCTTCTGTGTTTTGGGATTAAAATGAACCAATCACAGCCTTGCACTTAACTCCGCTTTTGAGTAAATGGGCATCAGCAAACAGCATCACTGCGCAAACCTTATCGATTGTGATGATCTAGCCCCGCAAGAATTTTGAATGGATCTTGTTAGATGGGAAGGATTGGGTCCATAATGCGTCCTTGCTCAGCTGCGCAGTGGTGTTCGAATGCGCAACTCAAGAAGTATGCAGCAGGTGCCAAGCTTTCAAACGTGGCAGACCCCTGGGTGGTTCATGTTTGTTTGTGTTGTCCCCCCTGTGCTCATTGTCTGATGCGTTGCTTCGAGAGCCCTCTGTGGCTGCTTCTGTGAAGGTGAAACCAGAGCTGCTCTTCCGATCTTGTCGAGGGTCATGCACGTTGGCTGATGTGAAGAGCTGCACGTGTAGTGGGGGTGATGTTTGCCGTGGAAGTGGGCACGCAGTGAACGTTCGAGGTGAAGAAGCAGGTGGTAAAATGTGGCGTGCTCTCTGCCACATCAGATGGAGCTGGAGCGGGCCAAGACACAGTTGCAGTCGATGCTGCTGATGAACCTGGAGGCCCGGCCGGTCATGTTCGAGGACATCGGCCGCCAGGTGCTGGCCAGTGGACACCGTCGGGACGCCGACTACTACATCGCCCAGATCGGTGAGTTGACCTCGGCACGGGGGTGCCTGGCCCTTGTGGGGGCCTCCCCCACTGGCTGTGGCTGGGGGAGCAGGCTGCTAGAGGTAGAGGCACCGCGCAGTTTGTTTGCTCGAACGGGTCGCGGCCATTTACAACTGAGTCAGTCCGATACGTTACCAAGTGGGAACAATAGTGCGAGGCAGCCAGTGTGTAAACTGCAGCTGGGGGCCTTTCTCACTGAGTGAGCATAATGAAGTAGCACCAGAGGCAGAGCAGGATACCACCGTTGGTTTACATGTCCCACTGCGAGGCAAGTGGCTGAAAGAGGGCCGTAGCAGTGTGGCGCCCGAGAGAGGATACACAGAGCGTGTGTTGCCGGGCCACTGCTGGGCATGCACAGAGCCACGTGGAGGAGCGGAGAGTGCAGTGGACCGAGAGCGGGCTGCTTGGCTGCAGCTGTGCTCAGTGACACTGCTGGTCAAAGTGGTTAGGTTGCCTCTTAAGGCACATTCCCACTAGCGGTTCGCCTCGTCGCGCGACGGCGCGCTTCGCGCGATGAGGACATGAGGCGTACGCACTTGCGATCACGATGATGCGACTACGTTCAGCGCAGCTGCTTCCTGACTTGTACGACCTCCTTGGTGCGTCAGCCATTCGCAGTCAAAGAAAATTATGTTACACGAGCGTGACAAAAGCAGGTAGACATCAAACTAAAACACATGCTACTAACCTGGAACAATGCCAAAAGCATTGCGGGTCGCGGGAGGAGCAGAAAATGACAAACTCAAGAAGGCTCTTTTCAACATATTATTGCACGAAGAAATGCACACGCTTGCTTTCACGCCACAACACCGCATCACGGCCCACAAATTTCACTTCTTTTCACAGGCGCAAAGTTCTGACGCATCCGAACTCTACGCGTGTTTACCAGTCGCCGATAGAACGAAGAGGCTGCAAGTCAACCTACCGTCTCGCTGTCCACCTAGCTCTGTACGATGATTACTTGCTTTTACAATCCGCACACGCTTCTCCACACTGATGAGTTCCACGCTATTCGTTGATTAGTGCACGCGTACGCTGAAGCTTGCCAGCCCGACCCGGCGGGTACAGCCGGCGATAGTGGGCCAAGCGCTGGCCGAGCGAGCCCGGCGGTTGCGGCTCGCCCGCCCGCCACTGTTCGCATTACCAGATGTAAAGAAACATTTCATTTCCGGCTACGTCAGCGTACTCCGCGGCCATGATTGGCTTACCGGTTTTGCGGGGCCGTCGTGCGACGAGGGAATTCGGACCGAGAGCGATGTGCTCCGCCGTCGCAAAGCGAGGAAAAGCGACGGCCGGCTCGTCGCTTTGCGACGTCGCTTTTCGTCGTGCGACGAGGCGAATCGCCAGTGGGAATGTGCCTTTAGGCTTATCAGAGTGTTCAGACACATACCGTATTTGCTCGCATAATTTGCGCACTTTTTTTTGCGAATTTAGGGCCTCAAAAAGGGGGTGCGCAAATTACGCGGGTATATTGCGAAAAGTCCAAAATAATGTGTAAACGGTCCTAACGCGGACTATATAAATAAGAGAAAATCGAGTATGATAGTAAAAGTGAACGATACTCGTTTATTTAAACGCGTACACAGTCAAAAGTACACAGAAAAGTAGTTGAAAGTACACAGTCAAAAGTACTATTATGAGCAATATGAAGGGAACACAGGAACGCGTGGCAAACAGCCTCGAAACAGACTCGGAGCGATATGCGGATGGCGCTGTGAAAACCAAAGGGGGAAAGAAGGGCGCTCTTCCACTAACTGTTGGCACTCCCACCACGCTGGCATTTCTACAAAGCAGCAGCTTACGTCATTTCGCCGATAATATGGTATCGTCCGACAGCTGATAAGACGAACGGCGGGAATGGGAACAGTTGTTAGAACAGCGTCCCCCTTACCACTTTGTTTCCGACGGCGGCCGCTGCGTATCACTTACAGCTGGGTCTGAGGGTGTTTTCGGCGCGTTCCTGTGTTCCCTTTCATATTGCTCGTAATAGTACCTACAAAAGTCCAGTCTGGTTGTGGTCTAGTCGGAATCGCTCGTCGAGAAATCCGACTCCAATTCGTCGTCACGGCCGCCATCACTGCCGTCCCAAAGCGCATCGTCCTCAGTTCCGTCGAGTGCATTCGACAGCCCCGTCTTTTTGAAGCTGTGCTCCATGATGCTGGGTGAGACCATGTCCCACGCTGCCACGATCACTCGCAGACTGTCTCCAGTGGCGGTCGCTTTATCCTCCCAGTGGGAGTGAGCCCGTGCTCTCTGCTGGCCATCCACTCGACGTACATCTTCGCACGTAGTCCTTGAAGGGTTTGTTGACCGACACATCCAAGGGCTGCAGGACAGATGTTAGGCCACCCGGAATAACGGCCAGGTGGGTCCGCATGTCGCACAACTTCTCCTTCACACTCTCCACAAGATGCCCTTTGAAGCTGTCGAGCACCAACAGCAATGACAGTCGCAGCAAAGCCCCCGGTCTCTTCCCCCAGACAGTGTCGATCCAGTCCTGCATCAGCTCCTCGTTCATCCACCCATTTTCTTGAGCACGGATGTGAATGCGGGCCCCCAGCTTCATTTTGGGCACTGTCTTCCTCTTGAAGATGACGAAGGGCGGGAGTTTGCGGCCATCCGCTGTCACGGCAAGCATCACTGTGCAGCGTTGTTTTTCGCAGCCAGTGGTCTTGATGGGCACAGACGAGACGCCTTTCTCGCTCACTGTGGTGTTGGGCGGCATGTCGAACGTCAGTGGCGTTTCGTCAGCGTTCCCAATCTGGGACATGATGAAGTTCCCCGTTCGGCGTAATCCAATCACGAAGCGGTGAAACAACACAATTTTCTCCTCGTAGTCCTGCGGTAACCGCTGGCAAAGGGTCGTTCTCCATCTGAGAGACAATTGGTGGCGTCTCATGAAGCACGTCACCCAGCCTCTGCTCGCCTTGAATGCCGCAGCAGGGATCCCTTTCTCGTGCGCAATCTTCCGTGCTTCAAACTGTAGCATCTCGCACGACACGGCAAGACAGGACGACCTCATCTGTCGAACATACTTCAACAGCTCTTCTTCCACGGCAGGAAACTTTCCTTGCTTTGGTCCCCGAAACGCCCTCCTTTCAGGTTTGGTATTTGGAGGGAACTCTTCTGCTTCTTCCAACACCGCACGTGGCTCTCGTTCACGTTGAAGTGCTTTGCGGCGGCACGGTTCCCTTTTTTCTCAGCAAACTCAATGACACTGAGTTTGAATTTCGCCGTATAGTTATTGTAGCCCATCGCTACTGTAGCAAAAGGTGACTGACTGACGGCGACGGCAAAACGTGAACACAAAGGGAGGATTCCGTCGCAGCGCGTACGCAGGAAAGAGGCAGAGGGTTCTCTCGCAGCACGAATGGAGGAAAGAAGAGGCGGCAAGGCGACACCGCGGCAGGGCTGATACGTCCTCTCACACCTCCGATGCAGAAATTAGGGCTTCCGACTCCGCGTCTGCCTTTGTGTGTGTTGTGTGCGAGTTCTCTCGGCGCAAAGGAAAGGAAAGGAGGAGGAAGGCACACGCTCGAGCAGTTCCGACTCGTAGCGGAAAGGACGAGAGGAAGGGTGTGCGTGTGTCGGGAAGGGCAGAGCAGGGGAATGTAGCCGGGTAGGGCGCCTGGATGTTCCTCCTCGCCTGCGCTCTGTCACGGAAGGGCGGAGTGGAGGCGCACCCAGACACGGAGAAGGGAAGAGTGAGAAAAGAATGAAGGGACTATTGGCGCGAGCATCGTGTATCACTGCTCTCCCATGCGCCATGCCGCCGTCCAAAGCGTGCTTGTTTGTGCGCACGTGCCAATGGGTTCTCTTGGGCGAGACAGGGAGCGCAAAATATGCGAGTAAAATTTTTTTCTCTAAACTTGGAAAAAAACTTAAGGGTGCGCAAATTATGCGAGGGCGCAAATTATGCGAGTAAATACGGTATTTGCAGTGCCACCAGCTGCACTCTGCCCCGAGGGGCTGACAGTTTCTGCCGCCCTTTGTCGGGCCTTTTCTGACAATCCTCTGCTATCAGCTCTGTTACCACAGCACACCCCCACTGCTTATGGGGCCATTTCATAACGCGATCATATCTGCCGTGAGGCAAGTCTGGATCAGTGCAGCGGTCACCCCCTAGTGCAGCACTAGTGAAACATCAAAATGCACCCACGAGGCGACAACACACTAAAGCAGGACTGGTACCTTTAGGTGCAGTAAGCTCATACATGGGCTGCTGCGAGACTTGAGCGCTAATTTTTCGGGGCATCTATCTCAACCTATTTCGGACTATGGTCCGAGTCCCAGTGCTTGGCAGAAATTGACTGCAGTGTTAGGACAAAACATCTGTTTGGTGTATTGCACCCTTGCTGATTGGAGTGTGCACTCCAAGCAGCACCACCACTTGCTGGAACCCTACTTGGGACATGTTGAGCAGTCTTGTGGATAGCGAGTGGCGACTCCGCTCACCCTGAGCCCCCGCACTTTTAAGTTGCGACAAGTAGTTCAGAGGGAAAGGGTAGAAGCCTCAAACGGTGGCTGTCAAAGCCCTGGTCAAGCTCCAGCTGATGGGCTCCCTGTCTGTTTACCTTACTGGGTGGATATTAGAAAAGGCAGAGTGGATTCTGTTCCCCAGTCCTCAGCTTTTATTTATCTTTTATTTATGGTCTTTCCAAAGCCTCACCAAATGATAGGGCCCTGAGAAGGGCTTGTGCCGACGCTATGTTCCAACCTCGACCTCACATTAACTTCCAAAGCTCTGAAAACTTCCTAATCATGCAATCACTAAACCTGGGATACCAGTAACTATTTATTATCGCAAAATTCATCAAGGGCATTGTTAGACAGTCCTGCAAAGCCAAAAAACTAACATCAGGACTCATACTAATCAAAGTCGCTAACAAATCATGAGAATATTCATCACGATCAGTGTACACCAACCGATCGCAAGGCGTCATCTCTGAAACTTGCCTCATCAGTGCAAAAGAGAAGCCGATCTTTTCGAGGGGATGTGCGACGAAAGGGTCGCAGCAATTGGACCATGACGAGGCACTAGCATTCGGCCGAGCCCTCTACCAGAGTCAATCACTGCAGGCTGTCTCTGATGCCAACCTGTCCACACGTTCCGAACCCTCGCTGCTGCTGGGGGTGTCAGCGGCAGGGGCACGGTACCGACCCCTGCCATGTCTCCTGGGGGGCTGCGTTGATGGCCCCACCAGAGAGCCCGATGCATGCCCAGGGATCGGCACTGCTCTCGTGAGTGGCAGGGAGAACAGCCGTGGCCAAGAGTCGCAGTTCAGCCATGCCCAGCTCCCGTAGAGGGTTACACATGCATGCACCAGAACATCGTGCACTCATGAAAGACCAAATCGTGTGGGAATGCTGGCCCAGCACTGCACACCTTCATTTATACTGAACACAAACTTCCTCACGCTGTACTTATTAAGAAGGACAGAAACTCATTGGGGTTTGGCTGTATTGCACGACTTGTGCAGAACCCATTGTCCTGTCAGAACCTCTGTCCAGTTACGAACCTTGAAGGAGTTGCAGTTGGGACAGTCCTCCTGAGCAAACTTGTAACTCTTTGCACACCTTTGCACACCTTCCCCGGGGTGAACCAGCCAACAATTCGAGCCATACGCATTAATGGGGGGCCTAAAGGCACTCTTTGAGGCTCTGGCTACAACAATGCGTGTGGTCCCCTTTTCTCATGCCATACGGAGCTTGTCCAATTTGACCAAACACAGGTGGCATGCTGCCCAGTACAACACTGCACACAGCACCTACTGACACGTAGGTCTGGATCTCCTGTTCCCTGGAATGGGGAAATGGCGTCAACCCTCATGGCCAGCGACAGTGGGGAGGTGTTGTGACCCTTAAGTGGTGGTATATCCTCGCAGAGGCAGTTTTCAGAGTAGGGGTAAGGGGGGGAGGGGGGGAGCATTCAAAGTGGGGTTGCAGGGGCCCTAGGGTGGCCTGGAAAGCTAGGAGGGCAAGCAAGGGTGATGTGTTGGTCAGTACTAGTGGGAATGCTGCCTGTGACCTTTGTGGCCATAATGTCTGTGGGGGTTCGGAGGGGGAGGAGGTCCTTCCAAGGTTTGCCGAGTTGCATGTATTGCTGTATGTTTTGGGGCATTTCCTGAAGTTGGAGGGAGAGGGTTATCATCATCTCGGTGGTGGCGAAGCTAGTGGAGGTGTGGAAGGTTGCACAGCAGTGGTTGACCGTGATATGGCGGGTGGATGACTCGTCTCAGGGCACTATAAGGTTTGGTGGTTGGTGGCATACCGTATTTACTTGGGTAATGAATGCACTCACGCAATGAACCCGCCCCTTGTTTTTCTTTTTGCGAACTTGCTTTTGTGTTACCTTGCATAAAAAATGTGATGCAAAGAGAAAAGTTACTGTGCAGTGTTTTTATCTTGGCGTGATTGCTGACACCGTCGACAATCGCAGTAACTTACCGAATTTATTCGAATCTAGGCCGGCCCCGATTCTAAGCCGACCCCCGAAAGTCCGAAGGCGCGAAAAAAAAAAAAAACTTACCTCGAATGTAGGCCGAACAAAAAGGCAGGGCCAGCGTTCACAAAAAGAAAACACGTTTATTGAACATGAAGATGCGGTGCTGGAACTCAATCAGTTTCTCTTCAAAATCACCGGGCAACTTCTGGGCGATTGAGGTTCGACGGCGGAGGCTAAAGCCGAAGTGCTTCATGAATTTCTGTAGCCAGCCCCGACTGGCTTTGAAGTGTGCCCGCGATAAGCCTCGTTCCCTTAAGGGGGGACACTGGTCTTGAGGACTGAAAATTTGCCAAAAAATCAATTTTCTGTATTAATTTTATTTGCAGTCTACAGGTCCCAAAGAATGTACCTGCAAAATATCATAGCTGTATCATAAGTATTTACAAAGCTGTCGCCCTTTGAAGTCGCCTAAATGACCATTTTTGCCTATGTTTGCAAACTTCGTGCCCTGTTTTCTCGGAACCAATTTTTTCCCCACATGGTCAGCTGTCGGGTACAATATCTTGGGATGTACTGGTCCGATTTACATCATTTTTGCTGCATTCGAAAGCTTATGAACTGAACAGTGCAATAAAACTACAAAAGTACAGATTTCTTTTGCTGGCACAAGATTTTGTGCAGATTAGTTTTACAAAAACATTGTAAATTGATGACCTGACATTTACGAATTTTACAGCGTTTTGCAGAAACCATGCTAAAATTACTGCATGGTATATATTGCCACCCCCTGGTCCTTCTAGAGCACAAAGGGATAAAAGCTATTCGAGTATTTCATAGGTACATAATGAAAAACTTGCCCGAAAACGGAGTGGCATAACAGGTTTGCACAAACTCTAACTTACCACCCCATAGACGACAACTGGACTGCATATTTGTGCTTCAGGATGTTGAAATACACTCAATGTGTATCTCATCTCAAGCACATAGGTAAAAAATAACAAAAATGTCCTCAAGACCAGTGTCCCCCCCTTAAAGATCCCGTGCTTTTTGCCTGGAGCACTTCCGTCCGTTACTGGAAGGGCAGCTTGCTCGCTGCGTCCTGAACGAAGTCAGCCAATGCCATCTCCATTTCATGGTGACGGCATTCTCGTGGTCCGGTGATTGCCACCTCGTTGCGGCGCACGCAAAATCCTCTCCCGTTGCGTCCTCCAACGACGGACATTTTTTTCATCCAGCGCCGAAGTCCCGCCCGGCCTTGAACGTTCGAACGACAACTCCGCAGCTAAAACAACTTTTCTTTTAAAAGCGCACTATAATGGCACCGCTTCTTTTTGCTCTCAAAACCAAACGCCACACCGCACGCAGGCCACTGTCCCACAGAACAGGGTCCGCACAATTCAAAATGGCGGCCTATGGCCCTTAAGTGGCTACTGGCTCGTCTAGTAATGGCTACAATACTTTCTTTTCTGGGTGGCGCTAGCTGCGCGCCACTTAACTTGGAAATTGGCGCGTATTTCAAAATCCTCGAATCTAAGCCGACCCTGGAGTTTGATATATCAGTATTTCAAAAAAACTATCGGCTTAGATTCGAATAAATGCGGTAACATCGCGCCACTACTGGCAGAAACACTAATAAAGCATCTAACAAAAAAAAAAATTGTAAGAGTAGCCGGCGACACGAGTGCAAAGGCGAAACTGAAGTTAGTCTAAATAGATGGATTGGCATCCACACAAAATGAATATACCAGACTCGCATGACGAACAACAGAACGAGAAGCACGCACACAAGCTCACAGAGAAACATGTAAAATCTTTCTTTGCATGTTCACTTTTATAATTCAAGCCAACGCCGCCTGTATAATCATTGCCTAACATGTGAGCGAAAATGGCCAAACAGACACTCTCCTGTTGCTCTCTCCTACCCTTTTCCGCTCCGTAGCCTTCCTGCGTGCTTTCATGTCCGTCGGCCAGTGCCACTTTTTGGAAACTATGCATAATAGTTGCCAGTTTGTTTAGTGTTCTCCAGGCGGCGCTCCTACGCCTTCTTGTTTTTCACCATGCCTGTCTGTCTTGGTCTAACACTGATAAAACCACCTTTGCCACGGATGCAGAATCACTTGTGCTGCCGCAGGCTGATGCCGACTTTGCGCACTCACCTACTTGGATCACGGGCCCCGAAACTTTCTGAGTGGGGCATCCCCCACTCTGTCCCCTCCGCATTTCGGCCTTGTTTTGTCCCTGCTGTTCGCGCTCTGCATCGGTACGATCGTTTAAAATTGAGGACTGTACTGTAGAAGCGCCCGGACAGCGTGGCTGGGCCGTCAGCTGCTTATTCTTTTGTTTTCTATAATCTTCAGAAATTTACAAGCTTGTGATATTTTTGGAAAGTAATGGTGATGAGTGCCTGAACAAAAACTGTGCACACAATTTTTTGTTCCCTAATTCCTCCAGAGAGACAAATATCAGTACAATAATTGCCGTACCATCCAAAAATATCGTTTTTCTGTTTGCTATTTGTCTAGCGAACAATTAATATGTTCTTACACTATTTCAGTTCGTCCTGCGTGAGTCATTTTTCGAAAAATGCCGCAGGTGTGAAGCGAGTGACACGCTGAACGAGATCCAGAGCGCGCCCCAGAACTAGCGCCCTGTTGCGTCTATGTGAGCGAAATGGCTCTTGAAACCCAAGAGGCAAGCTGACAGGCACACATGGTAGAATTGGGTGCAGCGTTTGCGACTCGCGAACAGTGATGTAAGGCGGGGACGTCCGCCGGCGCGCGCCACGTAGCGGATGAGTGCCTGAACTAAGCGTCCCTACCCTTCCCATTGAAAAGCGCGCAACGCACTAGGCAATGTTTATACAGGCGGCGTTGTTCAAGCTGTGCCGACCTTCGCAAGCTGCTGCGCAGGTGGCGGTTGCGATGGTTATTGCAGGTGTGCCGTAGTCATGCGTCTGTTACCTCCTTGTTTACGTCATGGTGGCAAGTAGCCTGTTGGCTTTTCACGGTTTCGCTCTTCTGTAGACAGTAATTTGCATCTGATAGAGCAAGCTTTTTGCTCCCTTACGTAGCGCTGTCTGCCCGAATGAAGTTTTGCAGCCAGACTGGCAGCCAAAGCTGTGTGTGTGTTGTGGTCGCGTTTGCTTCGCGATAAAATATCACGGCGTGCTCCTGTGGGTTGACTGTGCTTACTGTGTTGTAATTATTGCTATTTTATTATTTGCCATAATGTGCTGCAGCGCCGTTATCCACTCACTGCTGCCACCCAATGCATTTCGAATTTCCCGCCTTCGCAGTGCTCGCACGCCCCCTGCCTGAAACATCGCCAGGGGGAGTTCTGTTCTTTCTGTGCTTGATTTAATTTTGTTTGGTGGAGCTGTTTTATGTCATTTCGAATGCGTTATTTTTTTCTTGCACAGCCGCTGTTTTCGCTTACTATCGTAAAAAAACAACCCAACGAGCGTTCCTAGCTAAACGAACGTAGGGGCTGCCGGTTATATTCACAGATTTTGCCTGAAATGTACCTGCAGTTTTCTTTGCGCTAAACAACGGGGAGATGTATGACATGCGCCAGCGGTTCACAAGTTTCGAACGGTTACGACTATTTAAACCGCGTAGTTTTTGAAGCCTCAGCGTGACCCCCTGACGACGGTACATCAGGCTGTACTTGGGTCCGTTATCTCGGTGCGCCGCCTGATTCCGGCAGTCGCATCGACCGTTAGCGAGCTACGACGACAAGGCGAGCCTATAAAGTGCTCTGCACTTAAAAATGTCACGTGACACGAACTGACCAATGGTCACGGTGGTGGCACGGAACAATAGGAGAAAAGAGTGCCGGTACTCTGTAACCTAGACACTAGAAATGGCGTTAGCGACATATGTGAAACTTGCACTGGAAGTTGTCGTCAGTGTCGGAGCTGCCATATTATGGGTGAAGTGGTTGGTGTGGGTGGAGTAGTGAGTTCGACCCCTGGTGTGCCCTGCAGGCCAGATTGGGGCGGCGGACATCGAGCGGGTGGTGCAACGCATGCTGGGCACGCGGGCATCGGTGGCAGCGCTGGGCAACATCCGGGGCCTGCCCCCCGTCGAGGACATCGAGGCGGGCCTGCTCAGCAAGGACGGCGCCCTGCCCCCCCGCCGCTTCTCCCTCTTCGGCCAGTGACGCCCCGCCCCCTTTCCTAGTCTCTGCCTCCACCTCCTCGAGAGAGGGGGTGCTCCAGCCACCGTCGAAATGTGAATTAAATAAAAGTGCAACAGTAGTGCGTGCAGTGTTGCAGGGGGGCGAGTGCACACGAAGCAACTGTATGGGCTGTGTGTAGCAAACTGCCGCTGAAGGACTTGTTTTTGAAAAATGACCTCACAACCGGTGTCACGTTGTGATTCCTCTTCGTGCACAAGCAAGGCCAGTCGTGCCTGCTGGTGTTGTGGGAACAGAATGGCAGTGCGAGTACCATGCAGTCACAAATTTAGTCACTCTGAGTGGAGCAGAAAAGGCGTGCTCTGGATGTAGGTGTAACTGACTTGTGACGGTGTGGTTGCCGTGGCCTTTCGTTCGTATAGGGAGACTGCTAGGATGACCGTTCACTCGTCGTAGTCCAGCCGGCGATTTTCTCACAGGGTTCGTGCAGCATTTCCCCCCACCTTTATTTCTTTTTTACCTAGGATGCGAAAGAAAGGTGCCTACATCTGCATTTCAAGTAAAACTGCGTTTAGGGGGCACACGGGTCCTTGATCAAAAACTTTATTTTTACAGTTATGATGATAAAAATTGGGGACACGTGTAGGTTTTGATTCTCATTGTAGATATAAAATTTGTGTTAGTGTAAAACGACTACACATCCAAATGTATTTGGATTTTCAGAGTTGAATTTTTGACAGCTTTCGTAAAAGAACTGCTGGAGTGATGCAGCTGAGCCACGGCACCAGTGAACTGTGCACAAATCAAGGAGTGCAATAAGACTAACAGTATCATTCTATCTGGTCCGTAGCAGAAGTTACGACCGTTTGAAGTTTGGGCTTGGAAGGTGGAAACCAGAAAAACCGGTTTTGCATTCCAAGCCCAAACTTCAAACGGTTGTAACTTCTGCTACAGACCAGATAGAATGATACTGTTAGTCTTATTGCACTCCTTGATTTGTGCACAGTTCACTGGTGCCGGCTCAGCTGCATCACTCCAGCAGTTCTTCTACGAAAGCTGTCAAAAATTCAACTCTGAAAATCCAAATACATTTGGATGTGTACTCGTTTTACACTAATACAAATTTTATATCTACAATGAGAATCAAAACCTACACAGTGTCCCCCAATTTTTATCATCATAACTGTAAAAATAAAGTTTTTTGGTTGAAGACCAGTGTGGACAGCCAGGCAAGTTGCTCGGTACTGGGATCACTCGGGAATGTTTCCTAGCGCAAAACACCAGAGGAGAATGGGGACGGGACTGATGCTAGACTACATCATAATCATCATCATCACCAACAGCCTACTCGGGGCCCACTGCAGGGCAAAGGCCTCGCCCACGGACCTCCAACTGTTCCAGTCCTGCACTGCTCGAGTCCACTGTTGGCCACCGAATTTCCCTATTTCACCCCTCCATCGTGTTAATGGCGTTCTCCTGCTTCCACACCCACCTCTTGGTATCCACTCATTTAGGTACTCTAGTTGTCCAACAGTTGCCTATTCGTCTCACTACAGGGCCAGCCCAACTCCATTTCTTTTTATTTACTTGAACTATGATATCGTCAACTCTAGTTTGTCCTCTGATCCATGTAGCTCGTTTCCAGTCTTTAAGTGTTACTCCTAACATTATTCGTTCCGTGGCCCGTTGAGCTAACCTAAGTTTGCTTTCTAGTTGTTTAGTAAGGCGCCAGTTTCAGCTCTGTATGTCCCAACTGGCAGTGTGTACTGGTTGTAGATTTTTCTTTTGAGTGACACACTTGGCTTACTTTTCATTATTTGGGAGTGCTCACCGAGTGCTCCCTAGCCCATGCTTATTCTGCGCCGGATAACCACCTGTCGGAGGTAGTTATATTCCTTTACTTCTTCTAGCGTTTTGTTTCCTAAGCTGAAGACGGTGCTTTCGGCATGCTTATTTTTCGTGCTTTATATTTATTCATATTTATCTTTATCCATATTTATTTTTATTTTTATGCTTTCTGATTATAGTTCCTCTAGCATTGTTTGCAGATGTTCTGCAGTCTCACTCAGCAGGGCTATGTCGTCCGCAAACCTCAAATGACTTCAAGTATTCTTTGTTTATCCATATTCCTGTGTTTTCCCAGTCAAGCTTTCTAAATGCCCCCTCCATACATGCTGTGAACAGTTTTGGCGAGATGGTATTTCCCCGTCTTTCCCTTTCGAATTGGGAATTTATTGCTTTGCTTGTGAAGTGTTATCCTGCCTGTACAGTCCTTATATATGTTGTCTAGAAGGTTGATGTAGGTTTCTTCTATTGCCTCTTCTTTTAACGCTTTTAGCTTGACTGCGGTGTGTACAGAGTCAAACGCTTTCTCATCATCTATAAATGCCATGTAGAGGGGTTTAGTATACTCTGCGGATTTTTTTATCACTTGATTGACAACATGAATGTGATCCATGGTTGAGTACCCTTTCCTAAATCAAGCCTGCTCCCTGGGTTGTTGGGAATCCAGGTTGTCACCTATGTGGCTAACTATAACTTTGGTAAACAGCTTGTAAACAACTGAATATTACACAGCATTGAGTTGTAAACTCGCAGCGCCCCCACAAACCCATGTTTCTGTGCACATCACCTTCCTATGCACAGTTCTTATTTAGATAGCCGAGTTCTTTTTTATTTTGACAGTGCCAGTGAAGGTCTGCATACACATCTCTCTGCCTCATTGTTAATTTGATATATTTTACCAAATTAATACTCAGGCCACCAAATTAATAATGAAGCGGAGAGGTGTGTTCGCACGCCTTCACTGGCACTGTCAAAAAATCTGTACAAGAACTGTGCATAGTACTGTGATGTGCACAGAAGCATGAGATTTTGGGGGCGCAGTGAGTTTACGATACTATGCGGTGTAATATTCAGTTGATGTAGTGTAGCGCCAGTCCCGTCCCCATCCATCTCTGGTGTTCTCGTTTTTTTTTTGTTTTCCCCCGCCAAGAAACATGCCATAGTTATCCGTGTCGGGGCTTAGTGTCAGAACTGGCGTGAAGTGTGAAACAAGACGACACACCCCACTTACTTGACTCTGCTTTGCTTTAGAACCTCACGTATTCAGCATTGAAAAACATTCCTTCACGAGTACGCAGCTTTACAACACGCTCAAGAGTCGAGCGGCATTGCATTGAAGGGAGCATCCAGAGCATGCACCTTCTGGGTTTATTTCGATAGCCCTTCAGTGTGGTTCCGAGGGAGGTTCTCATCAAGAGAGATATCCGCACACTTTTAGTTGTCCTGCTACTCAGCGCACGTCAGCAGTGGGGCACCAGACGCAGGAATCGGTGCCTGTCAACCCCACTCTTGCATTCATGCAGTGCAGTCAAATGGAACCATAGGCCCCACCACTACAGTCGCACCATCGTGTTTCTTGGCGGCCGTTGGTTGCGCCAACTTGTCCCTGGGCCGTCACTGGGGCAATGCAAACTCTTCCATCGGTTTCCTTTTAGTGTAGCCTGATTGTGTGAAGTTTTCATTGGGGTGGCAGCACTTGTTCTGGCAGCCATTCCCTGAATGGGCCAAACGTGTCTGGAAGTGCCTGCTGTGGGGAAGAGGGCAGGGTGGCCTTGTATGACCTCCAGTTACACTGACTAGATACCACGGCGCAGCAGCCAAGGGAACCTGCAGTAATGTCAGTTGCCAGATTTGAAAAAGAGCAAAAAAGAAAACAAGGGTGGCTGTAACAGGCGTGTCTCGCTGATTATCCCCCTGCCGAGACTTTTCCCTGCAGTAGAAGGTGCTGGGCCGGCGTTTGGCCTCTTTGGCTGGTGTTCTGGGGACCCCAGTCTCAGTAAAGTGCCCCTTTATGAGCAGGGTGACTAGAGTGGTTTATGTACTGTGAAGGACACTGGTTCTGTGTGGTGGGGCCAGGCTGTGGCTGCGATTGGCAGTTTGGCTGTGTAGACACGATTGTCAATAAAGGGCCACCACGTCAGGTGGCACTCGGTATTTTTTTTTATATCGTGTGCCTCGGGTTTCTGTGCGCAGTGGTGGAGCAAAGCCTGCTTGGTGCTCTTTTAAAGCTTATTTCAAAGAATGCTACTTCAATTACTCAATGCTAACGCGGACTGGTTTTCCAGGAAAGCCTTACAATCGAGAACCAGCTGAAACAGTGCTAACCGCTTGTCATTATTGACAACCGGGCAACCATAACTCTGCATTTCGGGGAGCAAAGCTCAAAAGATTGCTGGGACTGTGGCAGCGACCACTTGACGATGGCAACAGAAAAACGATGCAGAGGTTTGTCTTTCCACACAGAAGGAAGGCGCCTGCTGCGTGCAAGGTGTTTCACACTACGGCAACACACCCAGGCAGCAAAGATGCACATGGGAGGCATCTTTCAGGTGGGTGTGGTCGCATGTGGCCGGCGTGAGGGGCCCTAGTTGTGCCCATGAAGATTCACAGGGGAACCTAGCGGATGGCCCCCTTCTCAGACAGGGAGCCCGCTTGCTTGCACACTTTAACCCGGCCAAGGAGAAGGAGCCCTAGTGGCAGCATCCCTGCAGGATGTTGCCACCTGAGGGTTCTTGCATTCATACATAGCTCGTCCTGAAAGAAAACTTGTGCACGTTTTTTTTTTTTTTTTTTTTGTACCAGACCCAAAAATCGGGTGCACGTTACATTCGAGTAAACATGGTACACTTAAACCTGGATATAGCGAAGTTGACAGAAATTTGTTTTTTTTTCATTACACGCAGGTTTCGAGTTAAATCTCGCGTGAATGAAGCAGAAACAAAACCAGAATGCTACACATCAGCGATGCTGAACTCGTCCTTCAAGTGTTTATTTCACACTGAAGAACTACGTGATTTGCGCCAGCTACACAGCCCCATATTCACGAACATAACTTAAAAGTATCACTTAACGCATTTCAAGAACCAAACTTATGCTCAAAGGGCGCCTTTTCGCGAACTTGATGCTCTTTTCCACACTCAAAACTTAAGGAGATGCTAACTGGGACACTGTACCGGCGGTGACCTTGTTTCTCGACAGCGGACTCAGCATTTAAAATAGTGAGCTTGTCTTGGAATAACAAAACTTCTTGTTTTCTGGCAGCAGTACTCATCACCGACGAACCGACACCACAGGTAGCAGTGAAGACGCGCGACCACATGGCGACAAGCAGGCCAAGCACCTAACTGGCACCGCACTCACTATTGGAAACACAGGGCAGTCTGTGGTGCGGGCGAAATTCTTTAAAGTAGTGCGTTTCTCCAGCCAATTTTTTAGAAAACGGGCAAAAAACATTGACTCATCATTGTAGCGAATTCGTTGCATCAAGGTTAACCGTCGCAAAGCAATCATCTTTGTGCAGTCTTCAAAGGAAGCTGCAGTAAGACTGCCAAAACCACACTGAGCTGTCGCTAGCTGCAAGGTAAGAGTGCTGCCATGGCACGTGGGCAAGAAAGCAGTGAGGCGCCAATGATGGCTGGCACCCCACGGACTGTGGGCGAGTCAAGATCACTGTTGGCCGCAAGGTTGCACACGTCTATGCAGGGGCAAGACCATAGAAATGGCTCGTGACCTGTACAGGTATCATTCAGTTGGGCTCACCATGGTCCGTGCTTCCCAGCATTTGTAGCATCATGAAGCTTGCTGCATGTTTTTCGATGCAAAGCCTGGACTGTATGTCTGTCCAACACTCCACCTGTCATGCTTTTGTGATGCATTGTGGTGGCAAATTTAAGTATATTGGTTTATTACATCCTCAAATTCCGTTAGGGAGGGGTGGTCGATCTTTGGGAAGGATACGTTTGATGGCCGGTTTGAAATTGGCGGCACTGGACTGATGCGGGCATAGACGCTGGAACGAAGATGTGCACAGGTATGGGCATGCGGCAAGTAAACTGCTTTTGGTTCATTGACACAACGGGAGTGGCGGTGTTGCAGCAAATGCATGCATGCCCCAGCTTGGCAATTTTGAGCTGTACCCAGTGCAACTTTCTTCTTGTATATCCTCACTAAGCATTTGAGATGCATCCCGTCAACGAGGACGGGCTGTTCTACGGTATCGTCAATGGGCGAGAAATTATTGCGAGTGGCTCGCAGGGAAGTGAACTGAGGCATAGCCCCAGTGCCACTGCTGCACGTGCACTCTCCCAGTTTTGTGTTTTTCTGAACCAAAGTGCTGACAGCAGGGCTGCACAGCTTCCTGGCCTTTGTGTCAGCAGGTCTGGGTGAACCCTTTTGTCCCCGAGTCATTTCCAGACCCCGGAAGGGGGGTGCTGCTCACAAGTGTCCCACCAGCGGCACAAGCAGTTATAGGCATGTCTACACTAGTTGAAGCAGAACAAGTGTGAGCCCAGCAAGGCACTGTTCTTGGAGCCAAGCACTGTGTGGGAACTTGTTGCAAAAGGAGGCCAAGCCAAAAAGCACTGTGGGTGACTGTTCCTGCTTATTCCACGAGGTCCGATTGGACTGGGAAGGATCTAGGCCTGACAAGTTCTATTACTTCTGTTACATCTGTGATGCCATCAGGCAGTTACAACGTAGTCCCAAATTATGCGCCTCCAACGAACTGGTGTCCGAAGGCAGTTGCGGCAACGTGGGTCGGGTGGCCAGAGCAGGGTTGCTGTGCTTGGCTGGCACCTTTGGGCCTTCAAGCCACAGCCGCCCAAGCCATTTTCGGATGCCTGCACCCACAGCGGCTGACATCTCGGGGAGGATTGGCCCTGCCCAGTGTATCCAACACGGGAAGGCAAAGAGGGGAACCGACAGTGTAACCAACGCCCCCCAACAAGCGTCTGCAAGGACCAAGAGGCTCAAAGGATCAGGTCAAGGGAGCAGCTCTTCAGTGGCTGCTGCTGTGACCATGTTGGCACCACCAGTAACAGCAGTTGGTGGGAAGCTTCTCCAATGCCCTTGGCAACGTGGGCATGGCCACCAGGCTCGGGCTGCAGTCCCATTCCCCCGTTACTCTGCCATCTCAGCAGATTGTTCCCTATGTCGAGCTCCAGTAACAGTGCAGGCTACTTTCTGTTGCAACTCGGGAACCACCGTTATGCATACTAATGTTGCGACCTTTGATTAAACCACTTCGGGTAATTTATTTGTCTGCTGGTATCCTGGAAAGATCCACTTTGTGAAACTGCCAGGAAAGAAATAGCAAGCTCCTAAGCAGGGTTTAAATCAGTGCTAAAGCAGTGGGCTAATGAAATACCATCTCAGCACACTGGTTGGACTTTATTTACAAACGGAGACTTGCAAACTGTGCTGACAGCAGGGCTGCACAGCTTCCCACAGCCTTTGTGTTCACAGGCCTTTGTGTTGACAGCAGGTCTTGGCGAATCCTTTTGTCCCCGAGCCGTTTCCAGACCCCAGAAGGCGGTGCTGCTGCAAAAACACTTGTGCCAGCATCACAAGTGTCCCACCAGCGGCACAAGCACAGTTTATAGGCATGTCTACACTAGTCATTGCACAGGAAATCGGTCGCATACTATTCGAGGCAGAACACAAGTGTGAGCTGAACAAGGCACTGTTCTTGGAGCCAAGCACTGCGTGGGAACTCGTTGCAAAAGGAGGCCAAGCCAAAAAGCACTGCGGGTGACTGTTTCTGCCTGCATTCCACAAGTCCGATTGGATGGGAAGGACCTAGGCCTGAGAAGAGTCCACTCAAAAGAAAAGGAGACGGGACAACACACGACACACATGGAACACGCCGGACTGGAGGAAGCGCAGGCCGTGGAGGGTAGTTGCTGCTTCTGCTTCCTCAGGGCTCACTCGGAGCACGCTGGTCTGGAGGAAGCGCAGGCCACGGACCAGTAGTTGCTGCTGCTGCTTCCTTGGGGTTCACACAGAAGGACATCGCAGGCAGAACACACATCAAGCACACGGGGTTGAGTAGAGCGCAGGCGACGGGGTGGGGGGGGGGGTGGGGGGGGTGCGTTGCTGCTTCTGCAGGCTCAGGGCTCACTCAAAGGGACGCCACATGACACGGCCGGAGGAAGCGCAGGCCACAGGGGGGGGTTGCTGCTTCTGCTGACTCAGGGCTCACCTGAAACAGAACGGGATGCACAGGCTCAGAAAAGGCCCCATGATAAGGAATGGGGAAAATGTTGCCCCTGGTCAGGGGTGGTGGAACAGTAATGTTGCGGCCCCTGAGCAAGGGCACGAGCAAGGATGCGGACAAGACGCGGGGCATAGTGATTGCGAGTAGCTAGCAGGTAAGCTAGCATCAGTCCGGTTGGTAGTATGTGGCAAGCTGTCCTTCGCAGCGTGATTTGACGATGACTCTTAAAGCTTAATAAAACCTGCTGCTGGGCTAGTTGGTTCATGATCATAACAACTGGGATTAGCGCTTTAAAGAACAGGACACACGTAAGAAAAAACGGAGAGGACTGGCGCTAAAGCTCAGCTAGTGCATTCGTGAACACACCTTAGTATTCTGCCAGTCTGTTCACGTGCTTCCGTTTTATCTCGATGCGACTGAAATCTGCACGGAATAAATGACCCTCCGGGAATTTCAATGTAGCATTTGTGAACTTGTGGAACAGCTGGTGAGGTTGTGCATCATGCAATATGTGACACAGCACCTTGCGGACCAGTCGGTTACTGGGAGCTTGGGCAGTCCCCACAACTGGAGCCTAGCAAAGTGTTGCAGGCATGCCTTATCAGCAGGATGTCATGTGCACAATAGCTTACGGTCTAGGACCCTTTGGATAATCCATATCAATTGCTTTCCAATGCACCTGCAAGCAACTAAAACAGATCAGCATCCCAAGTGCATCTCATGGCACAAGGAGTACATTTTAGGGGGCCCACCCAAAGCCGGCATCCACGAGTGAATAGCTGGTGGTGAGCCTGGCCTCTCACCCAGTCTTTGTTGGGTCCACGTGTTGCCCCATGCGAAAATTGACTGAAAACTGACTGTGAATCAAATCTAATATGTCGGAACATGAATAGCTCTTCTTTAGTGTGCATAGAGCTTCTAAAACAGCTTAAAAAAGAAGAAAAAAAAAGCTTATAAAGTCACTGGAACTAGGAAAATACTTCCATCAGCGGGCAACGCACGGGAAACATTGGGGTGTTGCCAGATTCGGGCCAGCGCTACAGGCACGTCATCTGCTTCACATAGAAATATATGCCGTTCGCGCGTGTGGGAGTTTTTCTACAGCTGGCGGTTTAGCCTTTTTAGGGATGTTATTTGACGATTCTGTGTAATTGACGAACCAAATAAGAAACGGGCTACAAAACCGTATTATTTATGTTGCACGGTAACAATATTAGAGAGTTCTAGCATAGCGGTTAGCGTACGCTAACGCTACAGCAGCGGGTGCCAGGACCCGACTGGCCAGGTGCGCATTTGTTCCACAGGGCGGTCGCCTATGCCTCATTGAGACCGCGCATTCATTGAGGGGCAAGCTCCTCGCCCTCCCCATGTGCGCATGTGCACTAGGGTTGCATTTGCATACGCTAGCCGCTATGCTAAAGCTTAACGCCACAGGTAAGTAACACGCTTTCCCGTGTGCCGCAAAGTCACCGGGACTTTGTGCCCCGTAGAGTTGCGTGCTATTGGTTCCTCAAGCGCCTAAAATCGCATGCACTCTTCGGGTGAACATCTTTTTCGCAAGATGGTTGTTTTTACCCTAATGGTGCCAAGTCCCACCACTTCATCGACGCAGTTTTTAAACAAGCAGTAGTGCGTAGGCCGCATATCAGCGAACACCTACGTTACGAGTATGTGCCAGTGGCATACACGGGATTTATTTCCAAGTTTCCGGGCGCATATCAGCGAACATTTTCGTTATGAGTATGCACCAGTGGCGTACACTGAATTTCTTTCCGGGTTTCCGGGCGAAGACGGTGCACACAAAAACGTGAAAACATAAGGAGAGCAAATGTAACAATTTAAATTAAAATTAATTTTAATGCTCAAAACTTCAAAAAGTTATATCGATCATAGCAAGCCTTAGTTGGCCCAATCTAAAATATGTGACCCCCCATAAAAAACTCGGGAAGGGGGGGGGGGGGGGGGGGGGGGGGGGGGAGGAGAGAGAGAGAGGAGGGGGGCACCTGCTTTTCCAATACACATAAGCATATGCACGGTTCACTTACCGTGCGTCACAATATGTTCCAGCTTATTCATATTAGATTTACATAGTAAACAATTCCTATCAGCACTAGTCAGTCTTGATTTTCCAAGTAAGCAATTTGTGAAATTGTTGTGAGAGGGAATTGCCTATAGTAGCCATTGGCATTGTTAAGGGGCATATGCTCTTTCGGCCTTCGAATGCACAGCCCCTTTGATCATGCCACCCCTGAGGTTTAGCGTAGTGGCATTTAAAAATTCCCATTGAAGAAGTATACTCACTGCAACATCACACGTTTGCATTATTTTTTGGCAAGTACTGGGAGGTCCAGAATACAAAGGAAAGAAAAAGGGACAGGGGTCAAATGAAGCTTTTAAACAAAAGTAAAATGGGTGCAAAGGTTCTTCACTGGGCCTCCAACAAAACTGGTGTATGCTGCGTAATCTACTCCGCACAACACGTAACGTTCGCGCCTTCGAATGCTTCAACCGTCCCGTTTCGTCCGTAACATAGCTTGGTCCAACGCAATGTAAATACAAAAAGAAACAATTCTACAGCCGTCTGAAAAGCCCTCGCACAGTCTGGTATGTCCTGTGGGGAGAAATTTATCCCATCCAATGCTGTGTATCCATATCGCTCGTCGCTTCGCATCTGCTTTTCCGTGGCGGTGAAGAGAAAAGGATGGCGGTACTTTCCAAGTTGCAGTGACTTTATAAGGACCTAGCACATCTCGGTGCTTATGCATGGTGCTTGATAGGGGCATGGTGCAAAGAATACAGCAATGACAGCAGGGAATATATTGGCATATATTGCCAGGAAGAAATGTTAGTGCGCCAACATGCTGTGAAAACGGGCAGTAGTTCATTTCTGACTGGTCCCTCCAGTCACTGAAGCAAGGCTAGTGGTTGGTACGACCCTACTGTGAGCCAACTACTCGTCACTCCATTCCCCACTCATGCCCCTACCTCTGCAGGAAATTTGAGCTCACCGATTTTACAAAAGTTGCGCTTTACTTCAGCTAGTGTTGGCAGGCACTGGTTTTGCACACGGCTTACACGTGTTGCGCCTTTTTGCACAGCTTTGGTGTTGTGTGGCAGAGCAAACTTTTCTTGCTGTATTATTCGTAAATTTCGAACATTCCAGTGCAGTGTAGACCGCTTATAACGTATGTCGCAGGAGCCGTGGAAATCTGCACTATACCACATCACAAACTACCTTTCAGTCATTCTTTATACCACTCAAATGCAGGCCTCTTAAAAACGCACACACGGTCTTCCATTTGTCTTTTTTTCCCACATCAGCCACTGCTGCACAGTCTTGTGAACCGCGAGTGCGGCTTTAACTTCATTTGTGTCTGCTTTGAAGGAGCACAGGTGGTTTTCTAAGCGTCTGTGAAGGGATGCTGCGGGACAACGTGATAACGCAAGAATTTTTTCACCTCACTTTGCGTTCATGATGAACCTCCGGTGGCATGGCTGGCTATCTCCAAATGTTCGAAAAGTGAAAGGGCGGCTTATTATGTGCACAACGTTTTAATAAAAACAACTTACTGCGTGCGAGGGGGGTGGGGGTAGAGGAGGGGCGGCTTGCTATATTCCGAGGTGCGTCAAGCAAAGGGCAGTTTGGAATAACACACGAATGAAAGGGCGCCTTTTTTCTATGTCGAAGTTACAGTAGGGCAGGGAGTGCGCGCTACATAATATTGGATGGCTGATTCCACTTTTTTCGTGACCCTAAAATGATGCCCCAGCTGCGACTGTTCGTCAGTGGACCCGCCAAAAAACCGTGCTATAAACGGTGTTGCGCTTCAGGCAAATGCATTTTAAGTGGTATGCGTGCGTTTTAAGTGGAGTTCTATGAGAGGTGAACTGGTGGTCACAAAAAGCCACATTATATCCGGTCCCGCACTATAAGCGATGTTATAAATGGTCTACACTGTACTTGTATTACTTGAATGGTAAAAACCACACTCTGAATGAAGTTTTTGAATATTCACACACCTCTACTTATTGTAACAGTTTTAAGCGAGTCTGATGTGGACGTTCCAGTTCCTTGTCTCCTATTTGAACTTCCTCTGAACCGATGGCAGGCAGCAAAGCCGTATTTCCCAGAACCAGGGGCCAATCAGAGGCCTGTTTTGGCATGTACTATGCGCTGTCTTGCAGCTGAACTACCCGAGCCACCGCCGTGACGAAAGCGTCGTCACAGGGAGGCCAGCTGAGAGGCAAGCAGCGCCCTGCGAGAAGCGAGGGCCATGCAGTCGCATTTCAGCTGGACTGCAGTTGCACAGGGAGTGAAGAACAAATGGGCGGTGCTTTGAAGTGCCTGCCGGAGTAGCCCGACCGATGGGCGAGTGAGAGGGCGCCACGCTCTTTCCACTCACCATCGATGTGCTCCAGGACGGCGGCCACGATCTCGCTCAGCCGCATGAATGAGAAACCGCCCCACAGGCGGCGCACCCGGTCCACGTGCTGGCGGATCTCGGCCCTGCAAAGGGGGGCAGCGCAGTCACGGCACCGCTTGGAGACTCTCCGGCTTTGCTGCGTCACTTCAGCAGCAGCTTCCCCTGTGAGCAGTGTACGTGCCCAAGAGTTGCACATCGCAGTCCACTCTGTGCCTGTCAAAACAAGGCTAGCCGAGAAGAGAAGCCCCAACAGACTTTTAGGAATTAAATGATGGTGTCTACGACCAACACTGCTGAGCTCGCCTCCCATTGAAAGGTGCACTGTGCTATGAGGCACGTCTTGGGTGCAAATGCGGCACCCAGATTGATCAGTCGCTCTCTTCTGGACCCGTCCACCCCCCCTCCCCCCCTTTGAGCAGCTTTCCCAAAGACTCACTCAGAGTTGCCAGGCCGCTGCTTCTTCAGCATCTTCACGATGCGGGCGATGTGGATGGCAGACTGGAAGGACAGGAAGGAGGTCAGCTGGGACACGTGAATTAGTTACATGTTCTGTTCGGCCAAACAAGTAGGGTCCTGTGCTTATTTATTTGCACAGTTATTTCAGTGTTGTTTTCGTGCATTGCAATGGTCGCAAAATTTGCAAACAAGGGTGCTCTCCCAAGCAGCGATTTTTGTAAAAACCAGAAACTCCTTGGTGCAGTCACTAGGAAGCTTTTGTTTTTCCTTGCACCTTAAAATCGTCCTGTGCTGCCAAATGGGGCTTGGACTACATCTGTTCTGGGCTCACCACTGATGGGACCTGGCTCAGCACGAGAATGGGAGAAGCCAACATTGGACTGCATCGCACACAGTTGACAATCAGTGTGGGACTAACTTGCACGTGTTGTCTGCCCGGCATACCAGAAGGTCGGTGGTTGTACAGGTGTCGTCGCAAGTAACTGGAACGAGCATTTGTGAATATCACACAATATTTGTCTTACTGGCCTTACGACAGCCATTACCGGCTTAAGCTTTTTCTATTAGGGAGGACTCCTTCAAACGCACACCAGTGCAGCCAGGAAGATTCCGGACGAAGAAATCCCTGTAAATTTACGAGACTATGTTCAAATTACTTTTGACAGCACCTGTACCTGTCCCTAGGGACCGCACCTGTACCTAGGCACCTGTACCGAGCTACAGGGGGAAAAGAGCTGGGGCCCATCACATGCTCTATTATTAATTGCATGTATAGTACCGTAGATAATTCCAGCTGCCTGTCCACATGCAGGTGAGCAAACAAAGTGCGACGAGTCGTCCAAGCCCGTGCAATAAGTGGGTGTCTGACACATTGTTCTGAGCACAGCTCTCTTTCCTTCGCTCTCACGTTTTCTGTCGCACCACCAGGAGTGGCGGCTGCCTGCCCAGCCCCGCCTGAGAGGGAGGGAGGGAGGAAGGCGTACCGTGCAGGTGCATCCACCGGCGTTCGTCTGCAGGGCAGCCCCACCTGCATCATGACAAAGAGGGCGTTCACCTTGCACGGCTCCGCAGGGCAGCTTTCGGCGCAGAGACAGTATTCGCGCTGTTTGCGCTAGGGAAGACATAAGAATGACGGCCGTGAAACTACAAGGACTTCGCAAACAGTGTCTGCTATTTGATTCCATTCGCGAGCACACTTGCCATTCAAAGTATTCCAGGTTTAGAATACAGTATTCCCAAACCGACTGCCAAACAACGTGTCAACAGTCAGCTTCCGGTTGGGTGGGCTTTTTTGCATTGCGCCGAAGCTGTGCAAAATGCCAACGCTTGTGAGAAACAAGTGTATGCTCACTTGGGTGTGCATGTTAGCTCAAGTGAAGCACTACTTCTGTAACCTGGATATGTCAAAAACAAGTAACCTGTCAATATAATGGCATGAGTGAAAAAGGGAGAGTTATTACTTGTTGGCAGTGTTTCCAGTAAGGTCATACAAGCCACTGGCATGCCCCACTTTTTTGAATCACTGAAGGGACTGCAGCCAGCCAAATATATTTCCTGTATTATAGGCACGTTGAGATACCCCCATTCTTTATGCCAATTTGCGCCAAAATTTTATGCCACTTCTTCGGCATCCTACATTTGTTTGTTTATTTCGTACTGTTTCGTATCAAGCACTACCACATGAACATTCACGTGTGGTAAGTCCCGACTACCAAAGTGATCTCTTGTTTCTTGTGGCTATGTTTTATAAGCTCTATGTGCACTACAGCAAAGATATTTGCATTAACTAAGAAACATTTGGTTCAATTCGCAGTCAGTTTTCACTATTCATATTCAATTCACAGGCTTTAATTTCGCGCATGTCTAAAATACGCAGCTCTGAGTTATCTGCTTAATGAAAGTCTGCTTATTAAACATTAAGGCTCGCAAATAGTTTAAAAATAGATTGTGTGGGTAAAGCTGCGATATAACAGTAAAACCTCATTACAAGAGACACTCAAGGGACCCAGGAAACTTGTCTCTTGTAACCAAGGTCTCTTGTATGCCAAGTTGCTAGCATGGCAAACATAGGAAAAACAACCAAGCCGTTTCCATTCAAACGTCTCCTATAACCAAGTGTCTTGTAACAGTGTCTTTAACGAGGTTTTAGTGTATACAATGAAATCTCTAACATAACCAAGTTACAGACAATAAATAACCTAATGTTCGTATTTATACTTCACCCTCAACAGCTCTCGGTTGCTGTCCCAGCTCCCATCAACACTGCGGGCTGCGACAGCAACTGAGCTGGGTAGGTAAATTGCACACATGGTTTGCATAAAATGCATGGCGCTGAGCTTATCGCTGCTCCTTGTGGAGAAAATAAGGTTACACACGCAACAATGGGGATGATGAACGTGTGGAGAGAAATTGCGCTAGGGGTTGTCATCTACCGTGCTAGTGAAAGCGGCGACCAAATATAATGCCACGATGTTAAACCTAGAGTTCTCTCCGCGGACCGGCCGCGGAGGATTTGTCTGATCCGCATGCTAGCTTGGTAGTGCGGGGTTCGAGAAGTATGTGTGATAGCAAGTGCACCGGAAGAGTGCCACAGCGCGGAGGGGAACGAAGGGGCTTTGTTTGCTGCCTCCGAACTTGAGTGAGACAATCAGGCTGGCCTCGAAGATGCGCCAAGGTGCTTGGAAATCGACGGTGTCTCTTGAGGACCCGCTCTACGCCAACCGTTGCATCATGTGCTTGGGAAGCCCCCAGGAATCTCAGAGAGGCCTGTGTGCACCCATTTCTGGCAGCACAGCAGGCCCAGAATGCAGTCACAGCTACAATACCCTCCAATCAAATGAATGAGGCACCTGCACTGTGCCTGGTCTGCGTGCTAGGTGCAGGATTTTGATGCAGCAGGGTAAAGCGCTGCTATCGTTAAACTGAAGCAAAGCGGCTTGGTTATACGACTGCAATGCAGAGGGCAGCCACTCACCGGCCAGGTCCTTGAGTGGGGAGGCACGTGCGGTGATGAAGCGGGCCGGCACCAGGGGCGCCACCTTGTTCCGGGCAGCCTGCTTCACCCGAGAAGGGGAGTGCAGATGAACGCTGACCTCACCACATCACGCTACGTGACTCTGAGGGAAGACTAGTTTGCGACACAAGCAGAGCAAGGTGCAGGGATACTCGGAGGTCCATATTGTTGGCCCCAGCTATGAAAGACTCGCACATAGACAAGAGCTCTGTACACCAGCTGTGGGCAAATGGCTGAGCGATTATAGCGACCCTCCTGGGACAGAGTTGCAAGCACGCCAAATGCCAAACAGCCTCTGGCCCCCTGTAGAGGCTGCCACTGTGCTTAGGCAAGCGGCCAGCGGGAGTTGTGCGGGCGCATTTCACAAGACATCAGCAGCACTCGCCGCCTTTGGTGACGTCTAGAAATTTTCACTTTGAATTGATGCCTTTTTTTGGCTGCTTATTTTTCCTTTCCGTATTTGTTTTTTTCCCCCTTTCTCATTCTTCCCTCTTTTTCCCAAAATCATTTTCTGGAATCTCTCCCCCCCCCCCCCCCCACTCCTTTTCTTGACAGGAAATTCCGTGTGTGCCACTGCTGGTAAAGTAATGGCTTTACTAGTTGCATTCTGTGCATTGCAACATTCTGACCAAAGAGACAATGATTGAGGAAGGTCTGATGAGCTGTTGTTCTGGCCCCATCTTTTTCTTATCAGAATGACTCGAATCAGCCAACTAACCAAGTTCGAACATCAGTTAGGTGCATAGTATTGCTGTGTAAATGTGTGTGTGGGTCTGGCAGCAGTGGCATGTTTCTTTTTTGGTGGCTCTAGTTGCAGTGCAATCTGGGTTCTGCCACCTGCACCTCAGAAGAGGCAACAAAGGGGAATTGCAGCTCTTTATGAGTGAAGACCTGTGGCTGGGCAGGTCTTGTTCCAACGACCCCTAGAACAGACCCGGTGATGCCAGAGTAGCAATGAACACGACCAGTCACCAAACAGGCCTCCTTTGACACTGAAGTGGCACGGCTCAGAGCAGTCAAAAATGCTTTGAGCATCTCGTTACTTCCAAAGTAGAGGTCAGCGAAACTTGATTCGTTTTTGCCATGCCACTGCTTCATTTGCGGCCATTATCTATGCCTAAGGACAATTGCAATTTATTCATTCACAATTACAGTTAAAGCTTGATAACTCAGCGCTCAATCACTCGTAACCTATGATAATCTAGACTTGTAGCACATTCCCGTCAAATGTGGCACTGTCCAACGGTTCTAAGTGCTCATTTGTCAGCTTGGACGTGCTTCACACTGAGCCAGTTACTGTATTTACCTGCGTATTAATTAGTAAACCCTCTTTTCCTAAATCTGGATATTGTCGGGAGCCGACGACCTGTACATTGGTCAATGTGTGGCCAGAGACTGTCTGCGAGTATGAACTTCATTTTGATGCTCAGCGCACAGGTGGGCTCGTTTCTGCATATTCAGCATGGCAACATGAAATTCCATGGCTCAGGCACTGTTCCTCAGACTGAATGCTCATGAAAGACAAACAGTCGTCTTTATGGGTACATATCTGAAAGCATGGACTACGTGAAAGCATGGAAAGCATGACCAGGACTACGTCCCTTTCTTGTGCAACAGGTTGTCTTATAATTATTCCCTGCCTGCACATCAGCAATGAGTTGACCGAAGAAATGTGGCAGCATTGTTTTGTGTGACAAAGCAACTCTTTTGGATGACGAACAAACACGCATGCCTTGGTCCCTGTCTACTGACCTGCTGCTGTCATCTCGCGGCATGTCTGATCAGTCGCACTAACATTTTTACCTCATGATGATAATGCAGTGTGGCCTGTTTTTGCCCTTGCAAGTCAGAATACATTGGCATTGATAGTAACAAATGAGAGTGCATGCATCCCCCCTTTTACACACACAACATGTAACAGCAGCTTTAGTGCTCCTACTTTTCTGTAGAGAAGCCACACAGCTACATGTGCTAGTAAAACAATGGGACTTGTGCACAAAACTACCTAAGACTGCCCATGAGTAGCACCCTTTTTTCGACACCTGCAGTAACGCCCGATGCGTGCCCATTGCCAGTACGCCCCCGGCATTCGCCAGCTGCAGCTGGAAGGCAGTGCAGCACTGATGCCGGAGAGGTGTGAGGTGAGCGAGTGGGCCGCACAGGTCCCCCAGCGACAACAACGGCATTCTCAGCCACGGCATGCGTGCGTACACTTGCGAGCAGGAGGAGTTTCATCTCACTTTTGCAATCACCAGAAGACAGATTGCTGGTGCTGAGACACTGCACTGTCAACTTTGGCCGTATATTCAGTGCAATGCTGCCTTAATGGAATGGCGCAGGTGAGGGGCGCTTCTCTTTCTTGTTGGCAGCCATCTACTGAAACATGTTTACTGGTGGGAAGCAGTCTAAAGGTTGACATTCAAGCAAGAGACTGGCTGGAAATCGACCAGTCATTATATATGATGATGTTTTACAGTGGAAGATTATGCTGGTCTTTTTATGAATTGCACCGACATATTGTATAATTGCTACTAAAATGTCCTGTAAATACGGTGCTTTAAATATACATTGCTACCTCATCAGTGCTTTGTATTGGTTATGTTGATATGGTGTGCTTGTACATTTTTACCTCATCTCCAGGTGCTCAGCAGCTGCCTCGACAAAATTTTGCTTCGGCACCTCTGTGGGAACGAGACTTAATGGGGCTTGTTTGCCTAAACTAATCAAAGTTTATCAGGATGACGGAGGGTGACGGTTTTGTTGCCGGACTGCGAGTGCAGCAGTGGTGGTGATGGTGTGCGTGGGTGCAGTACCACCGCCACCTCTGCTGCACCACCAGTTCCCTGCTGCTGAGAGGAGGGGGCCCCCTCACCTGGCCGTGCTCCTCCTCTGGGGCGCTGGTGTACTCCTCCCCATCCTCGTCCTCTGGAGCTGTCTCGTAGGAGCTCCCACTGCTGCTGCTGTTCGGGCTGCCGTTGCGCTGCTCCTGCACGCAGCAACCAGGCTCGGGGCATTGCAGAGTGCACTCTCGCTCCCCCTACAACTGCACACACAGTGCCACCACACCTACTGTGTGTCCCAACACTGAATGTGGCCATTACTATTTTACACTGCAATATTGTTGCATAAGACTTAATTCGCTGCACCAGCCAGGATTTCGATACACAGCCAGCTATCACACACATGTCGCCCACCAAGTGATAAACTCTTTCACGTGGCATTTATCGACCATTTGATTCTGGACACACTGCTGCAGCACTTGAACAGACACAGGGAAAGAGAGCACGTACTTAGGACTCTTCGGGCTCATGCGCTACAACGTAGAACGAGGAATAGATCCCTCACTGGAAGGGGTCCTAACCAGAAAGGCAGCGGGGAAAGAAGACCCTCGACAGCTGTGTAGAGCCTACTCGGGAAGCCTAAGACAAGTCAGGGATGCAAGTAAATGGAGAGCACTTCAACCACTTGGGGTTAGCAGACGACGCTGTTTCATTCAGTGAATCGGGAGAAGTGCACAAAAGGCTTAAGAAGCTGCACTTATGACAGCTCTGTAACAGGATCATGATGACATCAAAAGTAATGCTAGACAGACATACAGAAAGCCTCACCCTCAGCATGTGTAATGAAATATTTTAAGACGAGGTGGTTGAAGATTTCTGTCTTGGAAAAGTTGTCAGTGCTGATCCCTACAGTGGAAAAAAACATGGCATAGAAATTAAGTCAGTTCGGGTTCACTGTGCCAGCACGCGCAACTAAAGAACATTAAGCTACATCTGCCACTGAAAAAGAAGGCGTAAAACCGATGCGTACTGCCAGTAAGGACTTGCGGGCAGACGGCACCTTACCAAGTGCCCCAAACGAAAACTCTGGGTCAGCCCAGCGAGCAGTGGAGCGAAGGATGGCAGAGGGAGAGGAAGATTCCGTGGAGCCGCATTAAGGAGAGGAAGTGTGCTTGGGCTGGACAGGTAATCAGGGCAACAGAGCAGCTACCGGGAGGTGGCACTACTAGTAGAGGAAGACCGTCGACGACTCAATGGGGGCAGAACGTTCGGAGGCAAAGAATGGACTGCAAGGTCGTCGCGAGACAGCAGCGGCCGGAGGAGCCCGAGGGGACCTCCGTCCTGCAGCGCACACCAGCAGGCTGATGCTGACTGCCCACCCTGTTCCCGGCATGTCACGTGATCCCACTGCTCGAGTACTTGGGCCAAAGGCACCTCCAAGACTCGCTGCGTCATGTGCAGGGGAGCACTGCCGCCCCGCTGCATGGAACGTCCCAGCTGTGGGAAGGCCAGCTGCATGAAAGCGAACTGTCACGGGCCTCACCTCCAAGCCTGCACAGCGAGCAAGTGGGGCTGCACAGATGTGTCTGTTGGCGAGCTTTGTGCCAGGCTCTAGGTGGCAAGCTGTGCCTCGCATCCCTCAAAGGCAGCACGTGACTGAGATGCTATGTAGACAGCACATGCTGCACATTTCTCACACACTGAGTGCTAGCCGCACCACTTGGACATCGCCATGCGCAACATGCATCATGGCCGCTTGGCAATGCACCCCCAGGCAATATGTCCACGCAACCAGTGTCCAGCTGAATGTGTGCACAAGTGGGAACAACTCTCATGCTTGTTACACGTCTTCGAACAACAGCGTAAATACACGGACACCAGGCGAAGAAAACAGCAGGACTGTGTGCCCATCCTTGTGAGAAGTGAAACGCAGCCTCTGTTGTACAAAATGTGAACAACAGCAGTGCACTGTAATGGTAGCGCGTCCCACGGGGCATACAGGGCCCCAGCCTGGCGCAAGCAGCCGCAACCATACCCGGCAGGGCAACCTTGTGGGCCTGTGCCCGAAGAGTGAGTGGCACAGCTGCCTATGGCGCACCTTGGCGGTCTGGGCTCTGATCAGGTCAGGCAGCTCGCTCACGGGGTCGAGGTAATAGACGATGGAGGAGACCCCGCACATCTGGTGGTAAAAGCCCTCCTCGCGCAACAGGCAATTGGCCAGGCTCCCAAACACGCCCCGGACCAGGCGCGACCGCCGGGGGCCCAGGATAAAGTAAACGTCCTCTTCCTGTGCGGGGCCCCTTGTCCAGAGGTATTCCCTTGACAGCCTGCATGGGGCCATCGTCGGCCACAAGCCACACCGCAGCGCTCGCTGCCATCCACTTACTCTATAATGTCACTCAGATCGGCATCAGTCAGGATGGGGGGCGCATTCACCTCCGCAATGTCGGCCACCGGGCATGCTGGTGCTTCAATCCTGCACGCATGCGGTGCAGAGGCAATGGGTTACGGCAAGGCCCTGCACAGAACACTGCGACAGGGCAGCCTTAAGGAAACACACTGGCTGCCAATGGCTCTCCTCCATATGCACAATTAATGACACCTTTCCCCCAGTGAAGCTGAAGGCACTATGCACGCGCTGGGCCACACTTTCAGGCAGCACAGAAAGTGGCCTCCCATTCTCGTGTCATTTGCACCATAGCAGGCACCACTTGAGCAGCCTGTTTTCACAGCTGGGCCAAGCCTGGCTCAATCAGTCGCCCTGCACGATGGACATTACTCTAATGATGGGCCCTGTTTCTCTGGACAATGCGAAACAGCAGCAGACCAGCGATGCGAGCATTGGAGGCTGCTGTACGTTCATACTCCCATGTTCCCAAACAACTCTTAAGACAAGACAATCCTGTTCATTATTTCTTTTCACCCTTTACCGCAAGCTGACCTGTGCAAAAACATGGCCATAAAAAAATATAAGGACACCTTGGCACTTCTCATGAGTTGTCAATGCAAAAACATTGTTCTACTGAACGCCGCTGAGTGATCTTTTCAGTTTTAGATGCGACGCATCTCTCTCACTCGCCTTGTCCCTCCGGTGTCGTCTGGCGTAGTCTGCATCCCTCCCCCATTCTCGCTGCGCCAGCTGCGCGCTAGCACCGCTCTCACCGCAGCGCCATCTGCGTGTTAGCACTCCCCGGCGCTCGCTCCGTCGCCGTGCCAGTTGTGCGTGGGTGCGGGTTAGCGCGCAGCTTGCGCTCGGTTAACACATGCGCATGCGCTGCTATGCGCTGCTCTCTCTCATTCCGCTGCATATAAACGCAGGTAACTGCGCCGCTCCAGCTCAGTCGTTCCGCCGCCGCTCCGCCGATGACATCCTCCGATGACCACCGATGATTTGAATGGAGACTAACAGGCCTGCTATCGCGATGGTCGGCGCAACCGTAAAAAATTTACACCATCTTCCCGCGAGGGGAACCATGGGGTAGACGCGACGCATCGGGGGCGAACATGCTGCGTAAAATATGGACACAGAACAACAATGGACACGCTAACATAACGGAAACGCAACGGAAACCCCCGATGCGTCGCATCTACCCCATGGGCCCCCTGCGGGAAGATGGTGTAAATTTTGCACTGCAAGTAATGCTTGAGCTTTGCAGGAAGCTGTGTTTTGCAATTGCAGGTTATTTTTGAGGCTGTCTACACTCCCATGCTGGCTGCAGAGTGGAATCATTTGGTCCGTGCTGCTGATGAGAGCTTCCCTGGGAGCGCTGCTGTGCTGGCCCTGGCACTGCCTAGCTGTTTTAATGGGACGCATGTGCTCTGCACTCGCACTGGCGGGCCTTGTGCTCACTGCAAATAGTCCCCAGGTAGTCCAGGGACTTTCTTCATTAACACTAGTGAATGAAGAGTGCACATTGCGTCTGGATTCAAAGACCCCACGGATATGGTAATGCGACAGACGTCCCTCACGTGTACGCAGCTGTGTTGACAATGCTTGCGAGGGCTACTGACAAAAATTGACGCGCCACTGGTGCGGGCTGCCCGCTGACAGGATTTCTTGCAGTGCACTGATGTGTACCACATTTGCCGCCACACTAGCAGCACTGCTGCTGCGGTGCCTCCCCTGCACCCAGGTGCATCCCCTACAGGCACAAGAGAAAGCCGCACTCACGGCAGGGCTGCGTGCGATGCCGCGTCCCCAGCGCCGTTCCGGTGCTGTGCCATTGGTTTCTGCTTCCTGCATGTGAAAGGCCACCGACACATGGCACACAACCGGCAAGCACAACACCGCAACACAGCAACGAGGGCCCACTGAGGTTGCAGGGAAGGATATGCACGCCCGCCAACCACTGGAGGCCTCCTGCCATCGATGCAGGCAACTTTAAGGTGCTCAGGCTATGCCTCAATGACCTTAAACACCACCAGACGAGATTTACATCAACAGTTCACATATTAATTTGTGAAAATCGTCGCCTCTGGGGGCCAGAACACAGCATACTGAAGACTACCATATCGAGGTAAAAAACATGATGCATACTGCATTTAATTAGGCTAGCAGGTGAAACGATGGAGACACCCGAGACATTTTGCTACAATTTTTTTTTGCTACGCTGCTTCGCAAGCTCCCTGCAGAGCTTGCAAAGCAGCGTATCCAGTCAGCTGACTTGTGCTGCACTCGCACCTGCAGTCACTCACACAACAATACACTGCAGGCCAGGGGAGAGCAGGTGCTCGCTGCCTTCTCCTGTTCTGCACACAGCTCGATAACCATGCAGTACGGGGCCGGTGCAGTGAAGCTGCAGGGTTCTTCGTATTACCACCATTTGTGCCTTTGTGGCCTAGCCTCGCTCAAGAAGGACAAGAGCAGGAAGTGTGCGCAAACCTCAACAAAGCCCTCATATTTAATTCAGATAAGCTTTGTCAGGCCGGCCACTACACTAAGTACCGCTGCTGTATCGAGTGCTAACCCTCAGGCCTACAGAGCCTAGCTGGCTTTTCCAAGGGGAGAACGCCTGATACAGTGGAACCCCAGTGATACGCCCCCCCCCCCCCCTCTTATGGGCCACCCCAATGGCATGATGCAGAAGCCCACTTCAGACAGTGGCTCGCAGGAAACACCACCCACAGTGATGGACGATGCTTTTTTTCCCCACCTCTGCTTTGCCGTCTTCTTCACCTCCGCTGTCTGCTGCACAAACCCAGTGCTTGTACACTTCCCCCTTGTACCACAGTTTGTTTCACCTCCCACTGCCATCTGGACTCACCCAGGCATTCTCGCAATCTTCTCACAAATTGCTCAACAGTGCGATCAAGTTGCACACGGCAGTTAAAGTGTTCCTCTCGACTAACCTACTCCGCGGGCCCACAGAAGCTTGGCTAACCTGTCGCGCGGTGTGGTCATAGGACAGTGGTAATTTGAGTGCCAATTGCTTTACAGAGTGTTTTTAGTGGCACCATCCAATCTGTTTGCAAGTTGCCCAGTGACAGAGTGACGTCACACCTCGCTGCAAGAGTGGCAAAGTACCTTCAGGTGTTGCTACCCTGGCTCCTTTCCCACCATCTGGCCTCAGATTTGCATTGAATCCCACCACTTTGTTGCCCCACTGCTGATCTTGACTGAAGCAAAGTTGCACGCTGTCTTGATGACAAAAGGCCTCTGCACGAGTTTTGCCTCGTCTACGACTTGGATGAGTGCAGGAAAATGGGCGATTCAAGCGCACGTGGTCACTGCATGAACTGTGGCACCCCAGCAGTGCCTTGGGAGAGGGTCCAGAGGAAACCCACACGTGCAGGCGCAGTGGCCAGAGGGGGCTCTGTGAGGCGCCACACTTACCGCTGGCGCCGGCGCGAAGCATGCTTGGCCTCAACACGGCCCCCGTGGCCCTTCTTGTGCACCTGGGACCGCCGCCTGCATGGACAGCCAGCGCTTCACAGGCTGCGGGGCACACTCGGCAGGGACGCACACTAACAGTGCCAAACCCTCCAGCGACAAGCGCGGGACACAGCAACAGAACCGACAGGTGGGCTGCCTCAGTGGACAACAAAGGGGGGACGCACCACAGCAGCCCTGAATGGGCACTTCTCGGGAATGCGCGTCTCTGCACCCACGTGCTGATCAGCAGGTGCGCCGAGCATCACCTCAACAGCGTGACACCCAGGGTTCCACTCGCGCAACTTGGTCACACCCCTGTCCTCCAGGAAAAGAACATTCCTTCACACGTAGCATAAAGCGCGTACAAGGGACACAACTGCCCTTTTTGGTACTTGATCTATACTCGGGTACAACTGAACAACAGAAGTTGCCCTTGTGCTTCATCACTGCAATCAGCCGTTACTCCGTGCAGCTTCAAGCGTTCCTTACTGCGAGTACATTGAACATGGTGCGAGTCGTTTCAGTGATTGGTCTGGCTTACCATATGGGGTGGCAGTGCTCTTAAAACGACTTTTTTTAATTGTGAAGTAAACTCTGTGAAACTTGTCAGTTTTGCCGCATTTCTTTCCACTGATTTTAAGTATGCCATTATTTTTTTAGTCAGTCAATTAGTTCTTAAGATAATTAGAGATAATTAGCCATTTTTGGAGGAACAATAGACAAAACAGTGTTAGTTATAAAACTAATCTTTATACTTTCTAATACTTTTTAAAAATCCTGGTGAATGCAATACGATTATCGGTTTTTTTATGCACCGCTTGGAGCTAATTTTACAGCTCGTTAAACTTTGGTGGCACCAGTGGCGAGGAACCATTTTGAACACCCATTTCAAACACCAAAGTTTAATGAGCTAGTTCCAAGCGGTGCATCAAAAAACCGACAATCGTATTGCATTCACCAAAGTTCGTACTATTGGAGAATGTAAAGATTACAGCTTTATGAGTAACACTGTTTTGTCTATTGTTCCTCCAAAAATGACTAATGTCCTCTAATTATCTTGGGAACTAATTGACTGAAAAAAAATAACAGCATATTTGAAATCAGTTGGGAAAAAGCAGCAAGACTGGCAGGTTTCACAGAGTTTACTTAAAAATTAAAAGAAATTTTTAAAGAACCATGTGCCCCCTTAATAATTACCTTATAAATTACTGCAGCGACAGCAAACAAACTACGTGAGAAAAAGCAGGTGATATTGCGCAGTAAGCGCAATCTCCTTCCAAAATGCACACGCGTGCTGACATCCGGTGCCGGCGCTTCGGCGGTGTGATGCCCTGCGTGAGCTTTTGCTGTTCTTAACTTGTACCTGAGTATAGAAGTCCTCTATCTCCAGCTTTGTCAGTTGGTCTCTATGCTCTGATACATAAAACGGTGAACACCCAGTTGTCCGGACAGTGCTGGCAGTGTTGACATTCGTCACTCATTACGCAGCACGTGCGCTAAGTACGCTTGGCCTTTTTTGGGCGTTTGCTAGACAATTTGGCGTTATGTTCAGCTGATGGGACACCCAATCGCTTGAGAGCAGCCCATACTTGCTCGTCGCTGTGCACTGTCAGACCTATGGCCAAGCCGGCCGCGGACCGTGCAGGCCAGCGTTTCATGGCACATGTACCTTGTCGCAACCAAATGAGGCCTTCCACAGGAAAAGAATCAAGGCAGTTATGTCACCCATGTGCCTGTCCGCACAAGAAGAATTTGCTTTGCTGGAGATACGGACTTTATCATCTGGATTATAACGCAGTCTGCTCCTTTGCGCATCGTGTCCAGGTGCAGCCTGGCTGTGCACACAATGCGCTGCCCCCACACTGTCGATAGAGACGGTTCACAACCATGCTTGCGGGCGTAGATTGTCTCCGTGTGCACTTCCATGAACAAATTAGTTGTCGCACATTCTTTCGCTCACATAGTTGTTACAAAGCATGTTACAATACCCAAGTTGTTGGGGGAATTCTGTTGAACCAGAGAATAGTACTGACACAGCCAAAGAGAAGTGACAGACAGCACCAATGAGGTACTGTGGTGGCACATGCATGCTGGTGATCACAGCGGCTGCTCATGCAATCGGATGTCCAGCAGAAGAGCACACTCATGTGCTCCTTGGTCGCCTGCATTTGGTGCATTTACTTTAACCCTCAAAAATTTTACGAAATGAGATTTCATCAAAAGATGTTCTCCAGGAATCATTTGTAACAAAAGAAGAAAAAGAACCTACCCAAAAAGCCTACACCGGGACTATAAGGTGCGCCTTCGTGTAAAGCCTTAATGGAAACTATTTTGACCACCGGTGGATCTTTAAAGGAGCCACGAAGACAACCTCATTGTATTCAGATTATCAGACAGCTTGTACCTTGATACAATCTTGCTTCTATTGGGAGTGTCTGCACCCTACCACTCAGAAACTGTGCGCTCTTTGATTAGTATCAGTCCTGGACTCGCCGCAGACGGAGACGAAATGTGGAGATTTTTCAGATGCATTCCTATGGTGAGGAGACTAACAACCTGTGGACTATCCACGGTGAGTCTGGGACAGTAAATCCAAGAGTGCCGCACTGTTCAAGAAGGTGGGCCCCAAATGGCCTGTTCATGGCACCGTAATGGCATGTGGCAAAGGTCCTGTCACATACTTTTAAGGAGCAGCCAAAAGCAGGCACCCACTCGGCACTTCATGAAGAAAGCACAAGTCTGGAACATGAGTGCCGGAATGGCCTAACCTTCAGAAAATGAAAGTGACCACAGTACTCCAGGGCTGGCACAGCCTCATAGCTCACAAAGTCCACTTGTAGAGACTCCTCCAGTACATGTTGCTTAACCTTGCCACATAGTACCACTGGAGTCATTTGTTAACTGCCTCATTGTTTGTCACGCACCAAACCTAATGTCATTCCAGTGAATGACATTAGCCATAAATGACATTCAGTTTGGCCATGCGGGTCTACAGGGCAGAGAAAATTAGGAAACTCGCGCAATTGCAAGATGCACCTAATACGTCCATAATGGTTTAATTAAGTAATTTACTTTTTCAATGAAAAAAAGTGAGACTGTTTTAGGTGAGATGCAAGTCACAAGCTGAGACAAGTTAGTTGCTGTATCTGAGTAGTGCCACACATGAAGGAGCTTGCTTTATTTGTTTATAACAGAAGATCCAACGAAAAATGAACTGTAAAAGGGGGGTAATGCGGGCCATTTAAGCATTAAGGAAAATTAAGAAAAAGATTCTTTAAGCATTAAGAAAAACGATGGTTTAGTGGTAAGTGCCCGACTCTGTGCTTCACAGTGTGTATTTTGACCTTCCTGTCTAGTGACACACCTCTGCTGTCAAGGCTACTCATTCAGTTGGGAAGCCAATGCGAAGGTGTTCCTGCACCCATTCAACCACCATTCATGCAAATGTCACTTAGTAGTCTCGTGTACTGCCAAACTCCACGGCTAATGTCATTCGCTCTAAACGTCGTTAGTGTGATAGGGGTGTAACATCCTCTATTTTTGAAACACAATTGCAATCCCACAAAATGATTCCCAGTCGCGCCAGGTGTACATATTGCATCACAAAAGCGAGGGAAGTAGCCGGTAAGTGGCCACCCATTTCTCTCTTCCTCAGAATAGCGCTTTAATGCCGGCATGAATGTCACTACAACACTTGGACTGGAGTGAAGTTGTGGTCCTCTCTCGTGCGAGCCGAAATATGGGTGCCCAGCCATGCAGAAAAATGGCAGGCACGGCTGGGTTCAAACCCTGACAATCAATAGCCTCAGCCACCGTGCGATGGGCGTAACAGGAAAGGCACTCGCATGCAACATTTGGTGTGGGAGCCACAGAGTAGGCGCTACCACCACTTACTTCATTTCAAGCTGTGTCACCAACTGGTCCACGTCAGTCAAAGGCAAGTGAGTGGGTGCACAGCAGCCACCCAGCAATGAGGGAGCCTTTGAACAAAAGCGGGTATCCTGCGATTAAAAAATGTCAGTGCATCCAGTCACTTTTGGAGGCCCCGAACACAAAAGGTCGGAGTGCAGCGACACTAAACACTTCAACAGCAGAGAAACATTGAACTCTCATTACTGGAATTCCGCTTGCAGTGCTTTATAAGAGGGAAACCAGGTACAGAAACAAGCTAGCCTGTATCAGTCAGTCGCCCACTGCCAGGTATTGATGCCCCATTAATTTTTCCACGGTATTTTTGTAGCGTCACAAAATGGTTTTGGGGGAATGTGTTTAAGCGTTTTTCTGGAAGGAGCAAGCGGTGAAGGCAAAATCTGGCAGCCTTTTCTGACCACATTTTAGTAAAAAGAAATCCACCTTGTTAACAAGGCGGCGGCAGGTGGCTTTGTCTCAGATGATTGACACAGGGAACTTGAGAGATGGAGCCCCCTTTGACTGGCCTCGCACGATTATAAGCCCAATCGATGACAATAATTTGCCTGTGTGTGGCAAACTGCTCGGGCCTTTGCTGCACCTTCTCGAAAATGGCAGTAGGTGGTTGGTGCCCCACCCTGCATTTGCCTAAGGCATTCATATATGAAATACAGGAAGAATTATTCAAAAGCTTTTTTTTTTGTTTTCCAACCGGCATGCCTGTGCACTGCCTAAATTTTTGCACTTAATCTCTCTGCATCAAAATTATACACTGAAACCTCGTTAAACCATACCTGATGGGGACACAAAGAAAGTACGTACTAACCGGCACTACGGTTTATCCGAATGCATTAGGTTAAAGGGAAATCAAGTCAAGGATTCAGCTTAAGTACGTATAAAAAGAAACTACGGCTTATGCGGGTAGGGGGTAACAAGATTCCATTGTATATGGTGCTGATGTGCTAAATTGCAAACAGACTGGAGCTATACTATTTTCACTGCAATTTACAATTGCTAATGGTTCAACCATCGAAATTGTACCACAAAAGGTGTTTCAAATTGTTGCACATATTACATGCAGCACATCCTTTTTGCAATGCTGAGTGGACGAAAATGTACTTTCTCAGCACTCTTAGCTACATACTGATGACATGTGCACAAAAACACTATTTTAAGTGCATGACTTCAAAAAAAAAAAAAAAAACGAAAACCAAGCAACCAAGATGAAATTGGACAGAAGGTAAGAAAATAATTAGTAAAAATCAGTCGAATGTGATATCGTCAGTGACCTGTCGCAAAAGCTTAAATATTTGTAAGTCCTGGAGTAGTTATTTGTCAAAAAAGGCAGCGGGAAAGTGAAAACTGGCTACAATGTTGCCTGAGAAATAAGTGCATCCAGTATTTATCAAAGAGGGTACATAATGTTCGACGAACAATATGAAGCACTAGCTGTTTAGAGCTAAGTCGAACTGCTTTTGTCATAATAGCATAAGGGCCAGCGCCTCAACCCCCCGGGTTACCAACGCTGCCACCTGCGTGGCTACAGGCTTGCTTGCTTGTATGCGCCCAAACAGCGTGAAATGCCTGTCCCTCGCATGCACAAAAAAGGTGGTGTCGATAAAGCGGGTGAAATCGGCAGTGGAGAGGGGGCGGGGTTTCTAGGAACACACACGGGCTGCAGCTATTGTTTATGATTATAACGCAAATGTGACAAGGAAAGACTTCGAGCATGAGTCTCAACATCTTTGCAGCAGCTTGAATGATCTGCATATGGGGAATGGACCTTTCCCACGACCTTGATCTGCGCATGCCCTTCCCTGCAGGCTTCGGCGGCGGCTACCGGGACTCGAATGGGCACTTGCGGATTCGTTCTGATACGGTGGATTAGTTCCGCGGGCCGGCCCTCGCCATGTCCGCACATTAGCTCCGCTGAGGGGCACGCGCGCGCCGGGATGAGGCTCGCGCTACGGCAGCAGCTAGGTTACCGGGACTCGACGGGCATGCGCCCGTTGGGATGGCGCGGAGGTCACCCCTCAGCGGAACCAGAGGGACTCTGGCGGGACAAATGCGCGGGCATGGCGAGGGCCGGCCCGCGGAACTAATCCACTCGCTACGGCGGCGGGTTACGAGGACCCAATTGCGCATGCGCGCTGAGATGGCGCGGAGGTCGCCCCTCAGTGGAACTAATGCGCGGGCTTGGCGAGGGCCGGCCCTCGCCGCCGAAGCGTTAGCGTACGATACCCGCTATGCTAAAACTCTAATATCGCGCTGCTCATTCTTGAGCGGTCTAACAAAGAGACAGCCAAAGTATTTCGCTGGACACGAATGGGTCGGCATTGCCACGCTGGCAATGCCGGCGGCGCTGGCCGATCCGAACGAGAGCTTCGGAGGCTTCTGCCTATTCCGTTCCCGCATGCAAACGGGCGCCGCTGTCACGAGGCCCGGCCCGCTGGATCGTGCCACACAATGCGAAACTATAGGAATACGCGTCTGCCCAGCGAGGCCGGCGAGGCCGCGAGGCCTCACACCGGGGCGAGGCCTCGGGCCCAGAGAATGGCAAGCAGGCGGCGCGAGCAACGCAGCAAAATCGGAACCCGCAATAGCGACGCTGCTTTGTTCGCGTTGCGAATACCGACGTGAAAGGCAGCGGCGGCAAGGAGATCACTCACCTGGCTATGGACACGTTGACCCGGCTCTGGACACGCCGACCCGAAGCAGTGAGCGCCGAGTCCCCACTGAACAATGGGCACCCCGTCGAAAGAACAGCCCCTCGCGACGCCGCGTGGACCCGAAGCTCGTGTCTCGCGCCCACCGCCACACGGATCTGCGCGCCCACTGCTGGCCGGTGGAGCACACGTGGCTCGTCTTCGGTGCCGCAAGATTTCGTTCATGTTTATTTGCCCTGAGATCGCACCGAAATTGTAACGGCAGACCTGTTTAGGCCGACATAAATCCGTTCGGCGCAGTTCTTGTTGTTGTACGTTTTCTGATGGCACATACCCACTTGGGGGATTGGCCAAGAAACGGGGGGCTTTTTGGGGCTAAAACGCCCACCTCATAGTCCTATGCAATCAGCCTGTAGGAATTGTGGAAACTGTTATCGAATTATATAATAGAACTAGAGAAGAATCAGTGATTGGTGCCATTTTGGGGGAATAGGGTAAAAAACCAATTTTTTGAACGGCTTGACAGGACAGGCGTCTGGTCTCTGATATGTACGCGTGAATGGCTGCAATAATCCCTCTGTGACAAAACCCCAGGGATGTGGCCCCGAACAAAAGGAGCGTAGGCATCGACAGAGGAAGGCCAATGCGTTGAATTTGTGCGGCGAGATACCATTTCCGAATGAAAGAAAAACCGCGGCAGTGCAAGAAAAAGTGTTAAATTGTTTTGTTTTCATCGCAAGCCGCACAAAGGCCGGAGGAGGTGAGACCAGCGCGATGTAAACTCAAAATTAAGCTGCGGTATTCTACACCCCACGCTGGCGGGACTCGCAAAATTTCGCATTCCGGCGTAGACAGTAAACCAAGAGCGCACGTGATTGTGTGCCTCTCGGCAACCCCTCGGCATCCCCTGAGCGAGGCGCCGGACACAACCTTCGCACAGAGGCTTTAGCAAAAAAAGAAAAAAAGAAACCCTTGATTACTTAGTAAAGATGTTTTTACCAACACCACCGAACGCACATTAGTGCGTGCCTCGCGGAAATTGAATCCGAAATATAATCCGAAAAACATTTCTTCCTTTTTTTGCCGCCGATTTTCTAATCATTCGAGAAAGCTGCTGGAGACTCCCCTGCGACGTCTTGGCCTGCCATTGACTGTGCCAGTGCTTTTGTCGTTTGGGGGCACTAAGCTGGGCCAATGCCATAGGGACGTGTGCAACGCCATCCACTTCTTCATTTCGGAGACGGCTCGTCTGCCGTGCTAAAAATGTTCCGATTGGGCTGACTTTTACCTAGTTTTCCTACTCTTCTCTCTGTTGTTTTTTCTTAATTTTTTTTCTCTCTCTCTTGAACTTCGGCTAAATTCTTTCTTCTGCTCCACTATTTTGCATTATTTGATTGATTACAATGAAAAAAGAACTATTCTCAGCCAATTGCCCTAAGTGAACATGCGCCATTTTTCGGGCCACCATCACCAATAAAATAATCCAGCGCGCAAGCTGCCTTTGTAACATGGCCTTAGTTTTTCAGCAGTCGATGGCCCCGGTTCAAATGCCCACAGGTAATATTTGTACAGTCCTTACTAGACCCGCTACATGTGGCCCTTTTGGCTAGTCCCTGTTCCTAATAATTCAGTCTCATCTTTAATTTAGATATAACCTTCAATGAAATTTTTCCAACGAATACTAAATTACTCCCATCGAGTCTTTTATCAGGCCTTTTGGAGCATCACCTTACCGGTTTCCCCTCCCATTTCATCATTGCAACGGATGCCTCTGTCCGGAATTAGAAGGCAGGAGTGGGTATTTTTAAGTGCGAATGCACTTCTTAAGCGAGCCTGAAGCGTCCGCCGCCGTCCGCATAGCAACAGCTGCGGGTGCGCGCGCTCCTCGTCTTCCTTGGCAACGGGGGAGATGGGCGCGCGCTGCCTGGCCGCTGACATGGCACATACCCACGTGGGGGATTGGCCAGGAATCGGGCGTGAGAAGGGCTAATGCACCCGCTTAAAGGAGTACTGACACGAAATTTCAAAGCTGAGATCCGCTCTAGCAATCAAGTACAACGACAACACAAATAGGTGTCTGTGAATAAATGCATCTTTCTTTCTTTGTAGTTGTGTGTGTGTGTGTGTGATCTCTCTTTCGCGAACATTACCGAACCGCGCAAATTCAACTCGTGCATTCGCACTTTCACATTCTTCCCCTCGGGGAAATGCGGGGAATTTTTTTCTCCGGGTTTAGATTGGGCTTTTTCCCTCGGATCGCCTGGCTATACTATTTATTTTTATGCAGAATATTTAGGAATTGTCCTGGCCCTTATTAAGCTAGAGTCTGCTACACAACACGCAATAGTGCTTACTGATTCTCTTTCTGTTTGCACTGCCTATCGTGTCCAAAAACATATCAAATACGTCGAGCCCTTGGGTATTTACTGCCTTCGTCTTTGCAAAAAATTCATTTGGTGTGGGTGCCTGGACACGCAGGCATCTGGCTCAACGAATCGGCGGACACTCTGGCGGTCATTGCATTGGATGGCCCGGTGGTGGACGTTCTACCGCCCATAAATTTTCTCACCTCGGCACGCTTTGGAGGAATACTCACGGAAGTGCCGGGTTAACCAGTCACGAGCTTGTGAAGTTCCCCTCACCATGCAGCTTTCGGTGTGGTGTACAAAATTTAAATTATTATTTGCACCGCTGCAATGCCCTTCACCACTCGGCATTTTGTAACGATTTAGAAACAACAGAACATTTTTTTTCTCTCCTGCCGACGGTACTCCTCTATACGAAAAAGATACTTGGAAGACAGGTTAATGGTTTGGTCCTTCCACTGTCTGTTTCTCTGATCTTATCCTTAGGGGCGATGGTGCTAGGTTTCAGCTGCGGAGATCTTTGCTGCATCATCATCATTATCAGCAGCAGCAGCAGCCTATCTACGGCCACTGCTGGGCAAAGGTTTCTCCTGTTAATCTCCGTTTATCCCGGTCCTGTGCTAACTGCGACCAATTTATCCCCCCGAATTTCTTGATCTCATCTGGCCATCTAATTTTCTGCTGCCCCCTGCCACGCTTGCTTTCTCTAGGGATCTTTGCTGCGCTGCACACTTATTCGTTTCGCAGTCTGGCCGTCTCCCGCGCTAGCCGCCATGCCGGGCTTCCCTCCAAAACATGCCAGCGTCTGCGATCATTGCTATAATTGCCTTCCCGCTCACGGCCTCTCCTTCATCACCTTCTCTTCTTGTTTTATTTATTTACATACTTTTCATGGCGCTTTTTCTTCTCTTCTTTACTTTTTCTTAGTTTCGCTGTTGTACTTGTTTTAACACTTTCTTGTGCTATATTCGGGCAGTTTGTTTGTTTATATTTTGCCCCTAACCGCCTACTTCGTGAAATGTATTTCTTTAATTCCCGAGCATGTAGTTTAATTCCCGAGCAGTGAGCTTCCCTTTCCTGGCCAGTCCCCCGAGAGGGTATGAGCCATATCTTCTGGCACCACCACCACCACTGATAGATACTTTATTGATCTTTGCTTTGCAGTGCCGTCCAAACCGGCTTTTCACTGCGGGGGTCTGGCTGTCCCCTCTCTCCTGGGATACGCCGTCAGTGTGGGGAAAAGCTTGATTGATTTATTGTAGGGTTTAACGCGCCGACGCAATGCAGGGGCGGATTTTGCTAGCCGTAGTGGAAGACTCCGGATTAATTTTGACCACCTGGGGTCTTTAACGTGCCGCCGAAACTCGTACACACGGGCGTTTTGCTTTTTCGCCTCCATCAGAAAAGCGGCCGCCGCGGCCGGGAATCGAACCCGCGACCTCGGTGGGGAAAAGCTAAGTCGACCCCCAGCTTTTCCGTTTCTCCAGCCTGGCACCACTAGTGCAATATTTGTGTGTTTTTGTAAGTAGTAATGAATGTTTTATTTACATCTGATCTGCGACACGCCGGGACCTAATTAGCGTTTCAGCAGGTCAACACTAGAGAGTTTTAGCATAGCGGCTACGGCGGCGGGTTACCGGGACCAGACTGCGCATGCGCGAGGGAACGACGAGGAGGCCGCCCCTCGCGCGGCCTCAGCGAGGCATGGGCGCCTACCCTGTGGAACGAATGCACACCTGCCCAGTCGGGTCCTGGCACTGGCCGCCGTAGCGTTAGCGTAAGCTAGCCGCTATGCGTAACTAGCTACGCTGACAGGTCCGTTGTATCTCCGCTGGTGCTTGCGGCGTGAGCATTTGAGGCGTTTTTTTTTTTCGAAATGAGCCAAATCCACCTAAAGCGAATTCGAGGCAAAATGGAAAGTTTGTTACCGGGCCTAAATGCAACGCTGTCGAAGCTATTGTATATATGATATGTTTTACATGTCAGCTAAGGGAAGTTTATGGCCACAAGCGCTTAAAATATATGCTGCGAATTTGAGGAATATTGAGATGACAAGTTTGGATTTGGCTCATAATGAATTGAAACACTCCAGATGGTGCGGCATTCTTACGAAAACTTTATTTAAATTGGCTTTCAAGAATGGTGAGATAGAGTTCTGGGGGAAAAGGCATTAAACATACGCAACAGAGCTTCAAGAATAGTAGCACTATACATGAAGAGTAGGTGAGTCCTCTTGGCACCATTAGGCAACTTTCTTGGGCCCGCCTGAAGGCACTCACGAAGCAAGCAAGCTCTTCATTGCCTTGCCATGAATTTCCAAAACGCTTCACAAGATTGGGTGGTCGGTTGGTACCAAAAATCAATGGCGTGTACCCACTCTGGGGGATTGGTGAAGATTTGGTAAAAAGGTTAAGAACTCAAACTAAGGGTAAAATAGAGCTTTGGAGAATGTGAGCGACGTGATGTTAGCAATTTTGAGAGCCCAAGAAAATCTAAATAACTATAACATACTGAAGCAAAATCCGATACTACACGTACTAGAAAAAGAAAGTACGAGATGTGTATCAACAGGGTAGACGACCTGATTGTGAAATAAAAACGTGAAGGGCGCGACAAATATACCCGCGGCAGAAACCTACACCCGATGCCCCAAATTACAGTAAATTCAAAACAGACAAGGAAATACCCAAGTGTCGGAGGGGAACCTCCAGGAATCGATTTCGGAGAGAGGTGAATCGCCGGCAAGACAGCAGGAAATGTTCAATTGTCTCCTCCTCTTGACAAAACTCGCATATAGCCGAAGGCGCTATGCGCGCGCGGTGAAGGTGGAAATTCAAATTGGGCACTCAGCAGCGAAAGCTGGCCAATGTGACCTCCCACAATCACGACTGCACAACGTCACTCTTCCACGAATACCGGAGGAGCTCAATTTCGGCGCAGCCAGAGATACTGTCTGGTGGCAAGCTGTCCAGCGAGCTATACCTGCGAAACCGGGATGCAACAACTTGGGCTATGGGGGGCACAGCATCAACCAGCGGTCCATTCAATGCCACACCTGCCAGATAATCAGCGATAGCACCGTGCCCTAGAACCCAGACCAGGCGGATTTCTTGTACATCGGGTGGTACGAGCGTCGAGAGCGTTCGGCGAAGAGGGGTAAAGCTTGGAGTAGATAGCGTGGAGCAGACTGAAAGCGAGTCCGTCACAATAAGCACTTTCGAATGGTCTTCATTCAGTTTTCTAAAGCAAGGGCAATCGCCAAAAATTCTGCCAAGAATATTGTTGTGAAATTGGGTAGGCGCAAAGAAAATGCCCAGTCAAGTGCAGGTGAAAAGATACCAATACCAGCCTTTATTTCCTGAACAGACGCAGCTGTGGCCACAACCACGTGGGTGGGAAATTTCTCTAAATGGGTGATTAGAAGACCAGATATTGTCTTCTCCGGCAAATATTTGGAGTTGGAGAGAAAAATATTATCAAAACCAATTTCCACCCTCGCCTTTCGAGGTTCAAAGGAAGGAATCGAGAGAATGTTGATGTTTAATGGGGCTAGTAAAGACTGTACAAACACCACCTGCGGGCGTTTGTACCTGGGCCATGGTTGAGCGCAAAGGTATACGATGGGGAGTGAACGAAGACCATTTGAGACCCTGAAATAGGCAATTCCATTACACGAAGGTATGCGTCTACTGTTAACACCTTCAATCGGGGAATCAGAGGAAGGATGCGAGCCTCCCAATACAATACCCGAACGCACTTCGGTAAACCCAAACACAAGCGCAAAGCTTGTCGTTCTAGTGTAATCAATGAACGTAGTTTATAAAATAGATAACTTGAAAAAAGGATGTAGCCGAATTCCAGAATAGGTCGAACGTACAGGGGGTACAGCATGAGGAGAATGTCTCTATGCATACCCGACTTCTTGTTGAAAAATATTTTTAACAGTGGAACCACTCTCCCCGCTTTGGCCGCAGTATAGTCAATATGAGGACGCCAATTTAGATTGCCCTCATACATCACTCCTAGATATTTCAGGGAAGTAACCTGTGGTATATCAGACAAATTGAAACTGGGTTTTGCACCGGGAATACCAAGAGGGCACACTTTCCGACATTTAAGGATAGGCAAAGCCCGTCTAACCACGATCCTAAGGTTGAGAGATACAGCTGCAGGGAATGGAGCAAAGAATGTATATTTCTTGACGATGCAAAAAAGGCTAAGTCATGAGCATACAAATATGATTGTATTCCTGCAATAGCGGGCACCTCGCTAAGCAACACATTAAATATAACACCGGAGTCAGGACGGATACACAAGAAGGCTGCTATTATCTTCTTCTTCAACCTAATTAAGTGGTTCGTAACCTGAGGGAGGGGACAGATTTTCCAGGGCTTGTAAGCGGTGGCTCTTTAGTTTGATTGCTAAAAAGTTAAACATGGGAATAAGAAATAAATATAACCACAGTTACTCAGTAGGGACGGGGTAGACGAGATAAAATGATTGTTTCGGATTTCCCCGTTTCATTTCGTTCACGTTGTCGTCGACGCCTGGCTCGGCGACAGATCTTTCGCCGACCTCCTAATTGCTGTATGAATTCATGGTAAGCCAGCTCCGAAGAGCAAAAAAAAAAAAAAAAAAAACTTCTGAAAACACCCACGAAAAAGTTCGAACAGTCAAGCCAAAAGCAAACTCCCATTGTGCAAATGTATTTGGCTCATTTTGATCCGTGAAACAGCAGAACCTGGGTGATTTTTGATACGAACTACGATTTTCGCACACGTTTGCAGGGCGTTGTCTCACATATTTATATTTTCTTGCCACCTCTTTTTTTAAGAGAAAGTTGCCGAGTTTTTCTTGTCACTGCAGTTTTACCTGGCTTAGTTTCAGCCTGTGGATGTGGCTCATTTAGAAAAAAAAATGACTTATTTAGGCGTGGCAGCAAATGTCGGCTGTTGGTGTACGGTACTGACAATCTTCGCCCTATTACACTCACCTCATCCCTGGGTATACACTCTTCGAGCACCTCGTTCACTCCCGACTTACGGCATTCCTGGAGAACAAATTTGACCTCTATCCTCGCACTATGTTTGGGTTCCCAGCACACCTGTTTACCCAAGACGTGCTTTTACAACTTGAAGAGCAAATTATTGAAAATTTAAGCAAAGCTCACCCAGGTTCCATACTTGTATTGGATGTGCAAGTGCCGTCAAACGCAATTGGAACACGGTCTCGTAAATTTAGAGGAATTTTTTTCTTCTGGGCACTGCCTCGCTGCATTGGTGTGCGTTTAAAGGAGTCCTCCCGAATAGAAAAAGCTTCCTGTAAACCGGTAATGGCTGCCATTAGGCCAGTAAGACAAATACTTTGTGATAATCACAAATCCTTGTTCCAGTTACTTATGACGGCACCTGTACAAGGAGCATTTGATAATGTCACGCATGCGGCAATCCTCCCAGGCCTCCAAACAACCAATTGCGTGTTGGCCACATACAACTTCGCCCGGGCCTTTCTTAATAACCGCACCGCAACCGTCCGTATTGCCCCCTACGGTCTGACCCTTTCCCGACTCCGCCAAAAGGAACACCACAAGGTTCTGTGATCTCTCCTCTCCTTTTTAACATAGCCCTTCTTCAAATCCCAGCCCAGCTTTCTTCCATCCACAACACCCAGCACGCTTTCTATGCCAACGACCTTACGTTTTGGACAAACACTGGATCCCTCGGAGGGCACAAGATATTCTCCAGCAAGCCATCGATTGCACACTCAGGTACCTGCAACAGCGTGGTATGACATGTGCTTCACATAAATCCGCACTCCTCGATCTTCGAGCCCGCACATGAGGCCGCCCCCAAACCCAACTCCGCACCCGTCTATTACAATTGATTCCACGCCGGTTCCCTAAGTACCCTCACTCCGTATTCTTGATGTGACGTTCCACGCAGACGGCTCTGGGGCGGCGATTCTCCCACAATTTCATGTCACAGTCACTCAGCTCACACATCTCATCGGAAGAATCTGCACCCAGCGTCATGGCCTAAAGGAACTAGACACCTGCTGTCTTGTCCAAGCCCTACTGGTCAGCCGCATTACATATGGTACTCACGGAACCCCCTACCTCCCTCCCAAGACAGCAGAAAAGGCTCGGTTCAATATTATGATTCGCCAAGCGTACAAAACTGCGCTTGGCCTCCCCACTGCCACTGCGACCCAAAAACTACTTGCATTGGGAGTTCACAACACGTGGGAAGAGCTACAAGAAGCTCATCATTCAGCTCAACTACGGCGCCTGCAATTGACTCCCACAGGTCGACAAGTCCTTATAGCATTAGGACACCGCCTGATACCCTGACACCGCCTGATACCGAGGGGACAAAAGAAACGCATCCCTCTAGCCCTGAGGGATTGCATCCGGGTGGCCCCAATCCCTCGAAATATGCACGCCAACTACCACATTGGCCGACGGGCTTCTCGTACTCGAGCCCTTCTGCACGATACGGGAACGACCCCGGCGCCCTACACACAGATGCTACCCGCCTACCCTGGGCGCGCCGGCCACGTAGACTGTGTAGTTACACATACTGGGCAATGCATCAATGCCACCACTACTACCACAACCTCAATCGATGCCGCTGAAGAAATAGTCGTTGCCCGGGCCGCCACTTCCCGCCCTGAACCAGTTTCTATCCTCACCGATTCACAGACAGCCTACCGAAACTACCAGATTTGCCGAATTTCATTATCATCCTCATGCCGCGTTTCATTATCATCCTCATACTCATCCTGAAAAAATGCTCGACAACTTATGATATCCGCCTCGTCTGGGCTCATGGACACGCCGCCATCCCCGGCAATGAAGCGGTTCATGCCGTGTCTCGCGATTTGATACACCGAGCCATTGCTGACGGTGGTCAATGTCTAACCCCTGAAGATCAACCCCACCCACTGAGTGGCTACACAGAGATTCTCTCTTATTACAAGCAAACTCGCCGCAGCCTCCCACTGCCACACTGGCGCCTCTCCAGAGAGGAAGCTACAACTTGGCGGCGGCTCCAGACGAATACCTACCCACAGCCCACCCGCCTCCACCTCATCTTCCCAACCCAACAACCTTCCCCCCTCCGCTTACTGTCCCCACCTGGCACCCTCTACCACATCATATGGGAGTGCCAACGTACTCCAGACTTGCCCCACTTCCCAACCCCACCATCGAGCAGTGGAGGGCTTCCCTGGACAGCCCAGACCCGAATATCCAGCTCAAACTGGTGACCCGAGCACGGACGGCCAGCCGAAGTTAAGGCATCCCGGAATGCCTTCCACGGGGCGAGGCCCACAGACCAGCCTCTGCTCGATGAATAAAAATATTAAAGCAAAGCTTTCTACCTCTATCAGCCAACGATTCCTTCGTGGCGTGCGGGACAAGAAACTCCGAACGCGGATGGGGAGGGGGAGGGCGGTTTTCGCTCCCGGAGCAAAATGTAGATGGCGCGGCGATAGGGCACTCTAACCCAGCGTTCCCCGCGCGTAGCTGCCTGCTCGCACCGGCGGGTGCGTTGGATGGACGGCTTTGTCGTCTGGTTTAACGACGGTTGTTTTTGGCCTGTTCTGGCGTGCTTCGCTCCAATTGCGCGCTTCCTTCGCACGGCTTGATTAACTTGTTCGACAGCACCTCCTGGGTAACCCGGACGCGACGGAATTAAGTGGTCTTACGGCAAAGATACGTTAAAGATTGGTTTGCAGGGCGGGAAAACAAAATGTACAAACCACATACAGACATCTGGCTGCTAGAGAAACGCTACCTTTTGCGCACTGCTTGTTACGAATGGGGCTCCGTTTTCTAAATTGGTGAATACCAATTCGGTTGTGTTTTAACAAGTGTTACAAAAGTCGAAAGGAGCAACTGGTTCTGATAAATAGCGATTATAAAAGTTCCCTCAGCTTTCTCGCAATTGTCAAACTTACTAAAATAACTAGTTTAAATCGCTATGAATGCAAATCACTAAGCTCACATGCCGAATTGTTTCGGTGTCTGCGCTTGTGTCGCGCGGTGGTGTAGCCGCTAGCCAGCACATCAGGATGGCTAGGTTCCGCTGTCTCAGCCTTCGAAAGACGCTCCTGTTTTCTTTCCGCGGACGCCGGCCGGGCTACAGCGACGGCGTCCGTCGCTCTAGGCCGGCCGTGGCCAACGCAGCTATTATTACCTCCCTCAGCCGTCTCCACGCAAGCACCACGACGGCTGAAGAGACAGCCGTAGCTCTGGCAGCAACCACGGCTTCCTCCAACTGTATACGTGTCAACCCTCACAGACTCGCAACAGGCGTGCCGCAACTACTGTACAGGCCGCATCTCGCCTTCAATGCTCAAGATTCTATCCTCAATCAAGGATCCCCCACATCCAGATTGTGTGGACACCAGGCCATTCTTCCCTCGAGATATGGTGTACTAGAATCCCTTCTAGTACACTGTACAGTCATCAAAAGTGTTAACAACAACAATAATCGAGGTGCCAGCGTATGCCCAGAGCGGCAGTTTGCCAGACCGCCCTAGGTAGTCAGCGCGGCTGTGCGCGTGCGCTTAAGCTGCCGAGTGCAGAAAGTCAGCCTAGGGAGCACCGATTATCACCCGCCGAAGATGTGCCGGTAGCTATCGTAACCGGCCCCTCCGTGCGTAGGCTGGCACCCGCTTCTTTGTTATTGTTAACACTTTTGACGACTGTACTCGAGAGAAACAAAGCGGCACACGCCGTTACCCACGCTCTTACACTCTGGGCGTTTTCGGCGACGGAAGAGCACCTTTGCGAACCCTCCACCTATCCCTCGGTCCCTTCCCGATACACTGCAATCTTCTATAATTATCGCCAACTACGGCTTTGATACCCGCCTCCTCACCCATCAGGCGGCTTGCATTTTTGGCGTCGATTACATACCAACACATACTACAACACCTCGACACGCCACTACATGTCTTCTTCCACCTACCCCTATCACTGCCCTCCTTGCTCCGTCCCGAACACCACCTGCCTATCCGGTCTGGGAATGCCCCTACGCGCCAAACCCCCTCCTTTCCCCGTCCCCTGAGCAGTGGGAGCGCGAGCTGGCCAGCTGACGGTGCGAGGACCAGGAACGCCTCATCGTTCGCGCCCCAGGCTGCTGCGCTGACTCGCGGCGATCCAGACTAAGGAAGCCACCCACTTAAAGCTGAATGAACGTTTTCCAATCGAATCCAAAAATGTACGCTAACCGTGTCCGCAGCCGTGAGCAGGCGTCAGCCGCGCTTCGTCATTAGTGGGCTCGGTCTGCATGGGTGCATCAAGGCATGCGACCCTTTCCACAGCGGTCGGATGAGCCCAGTGCACCACTGACAGCCGCTCCACCCCGTGCAGCGACCGCCGCTCCGTAAGGCTTCACCGCGACGGCCAGCTCCTCTATGTACAAGGTCGCCATCAAACCTGGAGAGCGCTTCAACATCCTGTCTCTTCCAACGAAGTTACTACAACAGACGCTCGACAGCTGCCTAGAAACCTCTGGCTACGCCTACCACAGTCGCACCAGCACTATATCGGTGTGGGTGTCGTCTCTAGAGGCTGTCCAGCGGCTTGCTCCCTACATCGTATTCCTCTCGCGGCAGAAAAGCAGCTTCCTGTACAGTGTACCTGCTTCCGGAAAGTGACATCCGGCCATATCTCGTTTCTGGGGTAGACCGCAAAGAGGATGCATATTACCAGCGAAAAAACAGACAGGGACGAGGAAAGAAGCAGACGGGACACTCGCTAGACTTCAACTGAAAAGTTTACACAAGAAACACGTAATATATGAAAATGCCAACAGACAAGAATGATAGCCCTTGCAAGTGATAAAAACAAACAAAAGAGATAAAACTGTCCACAATCTTAAATGCGTACGACCCACACAACCAAATTACATCCCGCGCATGCGGCCTTGCAAAAAATTCAGCTCTTTTGCCGTCAGAGCGATGGAAGGCTTACTGATACAGTTTTAACTGCCTCCTTTTGAATATAGAAAGCCTCAGAAATTTCGCGCTTTGCTTGGTCGCGCCCGCTATCTATAGACACGTTGTAGCACCAAAGCTGGAACACAACCAGGACACCGCCTACAATGGTCGGCCAAGTGCCCCCCCCCCAGCAAGCGATGAAACTGCAGCCCGATGCTCCCTCAGACGGTCATTTATACATCGCCCCGTCTGCCCTACATAGCATTTGCCGCAGTGCAAGGGAATGCTGTAAACAACGCCAGTTCTGCAGGGAACAAACCTGGTGGCATGCTTATTGTGCAGCCTTTGCCTCTTATCTTCATTGACAGCTGGGCACATCCGCAACAGCTTCCCAGGGGCAGTAGCCAGTACATTTACACCGCATTTTTGCCCACTTTTTTTCAAGCGGCTGTGTGAGCTGATGAACATATGGTACTGCTACCCTCCGCAACCTAGGCTGGCTGTCGGCGTCTCCTTTTGGAGAACTAGTACCCGCCTTAACCTTTTTGATGAGGCTTCAGCCCACAGAGGCAACCAGTTCACGGGGGAACCCAGAACATGTCAGGCGGGCACCTGCGCGTCCATACTTTCAGCAACCCTGTGGCGGCATGACTTGTCCAGGGAGCTGCGCAGACAGTTCATCGCTATACGCGCTTGACACCTTTGAATGCGCCGAACCGTAATTTAAAATCTGCTTTTTTAGATCGAGGTTGGTATGCCCAGCAAATGTGCTTATCACGCAATTGTAGGTTCACATCTAAAAACTGTATACTGCCATTCACTGGCACCTCATGAGTGAACCTTAAGCCCTTTGAGCTATTCATAAAATTTTTAACACTCGTTCTACCACAAGCTGTCTGTCCCGACTACTGTCCCCTTTTACAAAAACAATGAAGTCGTCAACGTATCTAAAACATTTCACAATATCACGGTCAAAGCACACTTCAATACGTTGTCACAGGAGGCTAAAAATATTTCGCCAAAGCAAAGGGGCAATGCACGAACCAATGCACACACCCTCCTTCTGCACAAAGTACCTGTCCTTAAAGGAGACAAATGTGGAATCGAGGTAGAAGGTTAAAAGGATCATAAAATCGTCAATGGACAACCCGCTAGCGTTCTGGAAGGCGATTGGTCCACTTTCTTCAATTAAAGCCCTCACTGTGTCAACCATTTCCCTTTGAGGCACACTGTAAAACAAATCCTCAACGTCTATAGAAAAGGCAAAATCGGCTCCAGTGCTGTCCGATTGTGTTAAAAAATTCACTAACTCAAGCGAATTCCTAAAACGAAACGGATCTTCGAAGGAGAGCCTGTTTAAATGCTTTTGAAGAAATTTAGACAAAACACCCTGCCACGACCCTTTCTCAGAAACAATGGCCCTTAGGGGCAAGCCTTCTTTGTGGGTTTTAACGGAAAAGAAAATTTTTAAACAGTCCAACTTAACAGTCCAACAGTCCTCGTCCCTGTCTGTTTTTTCGCTGGTAATATGCATCTAAGTCAACACCAACTAGCCCAACTTTCAGCCTTAACCGCAGAGAGGATCCCGAAGTCCTTTGTGTCAGCCTCCAGTTTGCCACGCAGCAGGCGCTGCTTGCCCGCTACATGGGCTCTGGCCGCACAGTTAACTCTGCGTGGTCCGCTAGAGCCACCGGAACGACTTTTGTACAATGGCTGCGTACTTCGGCTCCGCCTATTCAAGGCCGGAGTGGTGCACTGTTACCGATGCTTTTGTCAGGGGCACATGAGCACTTCGTGCCCCTCCTCTGCATCAGAACCACCGGCTACCTCTGAATCGCAAGCACCAGCTACCTCGTCGTCCGCACCGCCCCAGTGGCGTTTCGATGTGGTCTGTGTCGTAGCGATGACCACATTACGGGCAAGAAATGGCCGACGAAATGCAAAGCTGCTCGTGCTAAACGACGTGCGTGGCGACGCCGGTCTGAGCCCAAGGGAATCCCTACGTCCAACCGCTTCGAGTGTTTGGCGGAGGATAACGAAGACGCTATGGGGAAGTCGTTGCAGAGCCTGCGGAGTTCACCCCTCGTACCGTGATGCCCTCCGCTGGCAGAATAAGCACAAGCAATCTGGACAGGCATCCAGACAGGCCGGTTACGGACGAGCCAGTGGAGGTGGACCAACAGTTGGCAGTGCTGCAAGCTGAGGTCACCAAGTTCACCCAGCGCCGTGCTCGGTGTTGCATTCGAGCAGGCATCCCCGAGCCGAGCTCCGTCGCCTCTAGCATGCGTGTGGAAGAGTGGTGGTCAAGCGCGGCCAGCAAACGTTGCTGCCTTAAAGATAACTAGAAGCCGAAGGCAAACAACTGGTTTACTGCATGGCGAGAGATGAGCCGAAGCAAAGCAGGAACAATGCCCTGACGGGCGAGGTTACAGCACAGGACTCGAACAGAGTGGCAGCGTTGGTTCGCTGCTCCAACATGAATGCACTTCAACGCTTGGGGCTCTCATTTATACCAAAAGCGCTAACGGTCAAACAAGCGTTGCCCCGTTTTTTGCACACGGCGCGACATGGTGCAGACACACACAACGCTCTTTCCAGAGTTCGTAAGGGGTCGGTAGTAGTGGCGCACGCTGATTCCGAGAGAGGGGGACAAAGGGTTTCTCCGCTGCGGCTTCCGCGTCCTTCAAACGTGTCTCTACACGTCGCGTTCGCCGCCGCCGTAGTTTGAATCACGCCGATAGCGAGGTGCCAGCGATCCGGCCTTTCGCAGGCATGTAGCGGCTTGTTGGGACCGTTAGCTGTCGCTGCAAACCTGAGTCACCGACACAGAGCCACCCACTCGAAAGGCGCATGTAGTGCAGGCCCCACCACAAAGCCGAGGAGTGCTGCAGGCAGCTTGGAGCACAGCGGCGCGCTGATTCGTAACATAGGTTAATTCATCGGTCGCAGCGTCAGCCGCCAGAACAACCGAGCCATTCGAGTCAGCCCCGTCCCTCACCACCGAGCCTGCACCAGCAAAAACCAGTTCCTTCCATCCTCGCCCACCAAGAGCTCCTACAGTTTGTGGTGCAACAGCTACAGAACTTGGTGTCTGTTAGCAGCCCAACTTCCCTACAGGTCATTTTACCGTGCCTGACCCAAAATATATAGTACAGTGGAACTTTCGCGGGCTCACAACGAAGGTTGGTGAGCTTGGTGAACGTCTTCGCCTAGGCAAACTTCGAGCTTGGGCTTTTCTGCTCCAAGAAACCGACGGTCTACCTCGCCTTCCCAATTTTAGAGCCTACGCTACTGCTTCCATACCTGATCGGATGTGGCTCACCAGGCAAAGCCGCAATTTATGTGCACATGGCTTATCCACAAACTCCGATTCCATTAGAAGCATGGTGCATGGCTTGGCAAGAAGGGATTGCGGTAAAGGTGCAACTGCCCAGGTGCGCATTAATCCTTGTATCGTGTTGTGTGTGGCCACACATCGGACGTGCACCCAGGCTACGATCGGACTGGCTAACATCTCTGCGCCGTTCGAAGGCTGCCTGTCCCATACTTGTAACTGGCGACTTCAATGCGCCCCGTTGCGATAGGGAATACCCTGCCTTAAGTGAACGTGGACGTACGTTACTTGAACACTTCAACGATGCTCACTTCGCACTACTAAATGATATGTCATGTCCTACGCGCCGATGCACTCATCCCCGGATTCCGTCCTACTCACCCGACTGGGAGTAATGTGGGATCTTGGCAGTGAGAGGCCGACTGCTGGGGTAGTGGTCATCACCCTGTCAGGCTTGGCATTGTCCCGAACGGGACGCGTCGGCTTCGGCCGAGCTACACTCTAGTCAGCTGGGATGAGTTCCGGTGCAACATCAATGCAACCATGACGGCGCCCAGCACAGACCCCACCACTGCGATTAAAAAAGCTCTGAATAGTGCCACTCGGAGGAAGTGGGTAGAGGAGCCCCGGCCGAAGCCCGACTTCCGACCTTTGCAGTTGTGGGCCCAGCGGAAATAGGCTGAAGTGGCTCCCTCGCGAGATCCCTCGTGTGTGCCGGCTCGATTGAGTTTGCAAGGCTTGGCCGCAGCCGCCAGACGACACGAGAAACGTCTTTCACGGCAACGATGGCAAAGCTGGTGTTAGTCGCTCGACCCCTCTTCCACCACATCGTCTATTCGGCGCACTTTTTGGGCAATGGAATCAGGCGGCCGCACTACGGATGCAGCAGCCAGTGCGTGTCTGGCATCAGGCAAGAACCCCGACCAATTCACCATCGATGTGTTTCGCGCCTTGTACCCCGCATTTCACAACCTTCCTGCTAGCAACCCGTGCCCGGTTCGTCTACCGCGCCACGTCGGTACCTCTCCTGATGACGCTGTCCGTGGAAGACAATCTACTTTCACCATGGCAGAGTTCCTGGCTACGATAGACCAGGCGAAGCTTCGGTCATCTCCCGGCCGAGACGGCGTTGCATACGAGGTTTATAAGAACCTTGACGATCCGGCCCTGAGCCGTCTCCTCGATTCCATCAATGAGGTGTGGCTCTCGGGCCATATACAAGAATCAATGCTCCGGGCAGATATCGTCGCTATACCGAAGCCAGGCAAACCACCTGCCCATCTCCGCAATTTACGCCCAATCGCATTAACATGAACCTTGTGGAAACCGTTAGAGCGAATGCTGGCTAGCGCTTAAGTGGAAGGTGGACACTTTTCGGTGGTACCACCCGGCACAGATTGGGTTCAGATCTCGTCTAGGGACAGAGGATGAACTTGACCACTGTGTTTCACGTGCACCGGGCAAGTCACGTGAGTCGTGACCTTTTCGTGACCCCATGCGACGCGCCGAACCGGCTCGCCGTGGACGTGTGCTCGAGGGCGCGGGGGAACGAGGACCAGCTTGTTGCCTTCCTTCGCGCCCACCCTCTCCCCGACTTGTGGGAGACCTCCTTTCCCCCGAGCTGACTTGCGGGATGCGCGAGCGTTCTGCAGGGGAGTCGACTGGACGATTCGGCCGGAATTGGTTGGCTCGGAAGTGCCTACTCCGAATGCCCGGATGACTGAGAACCCGGTTGGCTCCACGCGACTCTGCTGGGAGATTTGGTCCTGTTCAGTCGCAAAAGAAGCCCCCCCCCCTCCAGCTACCGCGACTGCGATAACAGATATCCAAGTCTGAGTACCCGCAGCTTGAGAAGGCGAACGGAGCCACTGTCTCACCGCGAGTGATAATCGTGTTGTCTGGTATATGCCCTGTATCTGCCAGGCAATAAAGCCTCACTTTGGATTGCCGGAATTTGTCTACCGCATTGGAGTACCCGAACCCGTGCGTGAGTCTTCGGATTCCGCTGGGGCTAGTGTACGGTGCGTAGCCCTTTATCAAAGCTAGCCGGGGTCCTCTGCTATCCCGTACGTTAGTCCACAGCACTTATCGTCAATGGTGCTACTTGGCGTCTTATCTCAGAACCTGCGGACGTTGCTTGATATGGACATCCACAAGGCATATGACAACGTCACCCACAGAGCTATTCTGGAAGTTCTCCAAAGCCTACTTGTCCCAGAAAAGGTCCGCTCTTTCACCCGGACCTCCTTGACTAAAATATCGTTTTCTATCCGGATTGGTGGGGCTAGTTATGGCTATGTTACGCCCGTCCGTGGAGTGTCTCAGGGATCGGTAATTTCACCCTACCTCTTTAATGCAGTTATGCTGCCACCTGCCTGGAATCTTAGCTCCATATCAGATCTACACCTTCTGCTTTACGCGGACGATATTACCGCATGGACTGTACACCCAGACTGGCCGAGGCAAGCCTTTTAAATCCTTTTAAAAATTCTGTGTCCCCCCCCCCCCCCCAAAAAAAAAAGAATAGCCGCAAGCCTTCAACAAGTTTTAACTGACACAAAGAAATGAAGTGAATGCGCTGGCCTTGCGCTTTCAGTCGACAATACAGCCATTCTGTCCGTGGCCAATGCTTGGGGCCGTCGTAGACTGGAGATGTCGCCGATCGCGCTACGACTCTGGCCAGGCTGCGCGCACTGCCACCTCTCTTCGCGCGCTGGGATTGGAAATTTCATCGTCAGGGTCAGCTGCCTTGTGGCTTCGATCTGCCCGTCAACAAGCAGGTCAAATGCAACATCTTATCCGACGCATTTCCCAATAGTCTGAAGGCTCCTGCTCCAAAATGGCCCGACTATTCGTGCGGTCAATACTTCAGCGTCGACTTGTCTATCAGGCTCAATTACACCACATGACCCAAGCGGAGTGGGCCCGACTTGAAGTAGTTAATAGAGCTGCAATGCGGACGGTAACCTGCCTCCCTCAACTAACGCCTATACCGTCTCTTCAGGCTGTTTGGATGAGCTTGTACATCAACGCCACTCCGTCCGTAAGCACAAACTTAATTTTTGTTGCTGAGGCCGCGGTGTTGGCGATCTACATGGGCCGTTCACTATCCGCCTTACCAGTCCACCCAGTAACTGGCCGCCCTGGATGTACCATCAAGTGACCAACAACGAACCGCTCACTAGACTCCACAGTCCGTTGACCGGAACCGCAGACGCGCATTCCGCGGGCATGCCATTACTGGCGTCTGTGAACAAGCTTTAGGTTATAGAGTCATTTGTGCACGCTGGGACCCAAGACGGCGTTTTAATTACGGCGATGGAATGTCCCTCTCATTCAGAAGCGAACCAAATCTGCGTTAATGAAACACTTCGCACCTTACCTTCTATGCTGGCGGAGCTTACAGCCATCCGGGACGGACTGCAGGCGCTAATACCGACCATTCTTAAAGCCCCTAGAAGTTCTACTGTACACGTTTGCACGGATTCAACGGCGGCCATACGGGATTTTCGCCGTGTAGCCTCCAACTCGTCTGCCTCAGGAGGCATTCATAAACTACTGGACACCTACCCCTGCCCTCTCCGACTGTTGTGGATCCGGTGTAATACCCTCACCGCTCATATTGCGGCGGATAGTTCCTGTCAGCTTACGTCGGTTCCACGACCGCTACCCTTGCTGACAACCAACCCACATGAACAATTTGTCCAACAAAAGGAAGATCTCCGTCGGGCCACACGCGCTCTCATCCCACCGTGGTGGAATAGACCTTCGCAGTGGACTCGCTCACTGGGAGGAGGTCCTGCTGCGTAGACTTCGTAGACCCTCTTTCTTGACTGAACCCGGGCGTTGCCTCCGCGATACCATGCCCCGTTTATTAGCAACTACCCCTTCTGTACGGCTCCTGCTGAAGACGCCGACACCAATCACCTGCTATGGACCAGCGCTTCCCTGATGCAGCGAGATCCCAACACCCTCGGGGCACATGCCTGCATCCTGGGAGACCCCCCGATCTTCAGTGATCCCACCACCGCTGTTTTCTGGACTTCCTCCGCGAAACGGGTGCCAACTTGTACCTTTAGGACTGTATGCCAAAGGGCATACTATCGTAATTACAAAAAGTTGCTAGAAGCACGGGTGCACGTTCCTGTAAGTTGTAGGGAAGAAGCCTTGGGTAGGACATAGTTTATGAGATGGTTTGCTTAGTATAGGATTCGGGGGCGCTATAATCTGCGCGCTAGGCGTAGCGTTGGGGTGCCGAGAAGCTGCGGTGTGTACCTGGGTAGAAGTTAAAGGGGTTGTGACATCAATTTTCAGTTCTGTAAAAAGCCTTCGGTAGGCTTCCTGTGTATGCAAGGACACTCAACACGAAGTGCGGGGTACAGCAAACGTTTAATATATTTTAATTCGCTTCTAAAAAGTACTTAAATGCTCGTTCTGCAGACAGGACCCATAGCTAGCACCACTAACCATGGCATCAATGTATTTCCAGGATAACAATGTTTCAGTGACGTCATACCATTTTAGCGACTCTAGCGACGTCAACGTGAACCTCAGCTTCCACAGTTGCCTGTTTGGTCGTATCAGCAAGCGAGTGCGAGCGATGCGCGGGCCCCATCGGTTTCGCTACGAGGTATCATGCTTGGCTACTGTTTTGTGATGTACTACCAGAGTCCTCCAATGCGTCTCTGGTCATGAAACTCCCGGCCAAGTTTCGTACGGGGACAAAGTCTACCGCGAGGAGCGCCGCCGCTGATCGGAGGGCATCGGGCGGCCGCCGCTGCTCTGTAGCCGGACCGGCAGGCAGGAACGCAGTAGCAGCATGCCCGTTTGCACCAAATTTTTTCGCCACTCACAAAATGACAAGTCCATTTAAGCGGCACTACACGCAAAGCGAAACCGCACGGCTGATAAGGCGGCGAGCGTCTGTTTTATCAGAGTACTTCAATGCTTTTCTGTTCATGAAACGTCGCCATAACGCTATGGGAGAGCTTCGTACGCTGCCGCGCCGCGGCGCTAGTGCTGATCGGAGGGCAGCCGGGGGCGTGGTCAGAGCGCATTTGGCAGGGAACGGACCACGGAGTAAGATAGAACAGACGCTCGCCGCCTTATCAGCAGTGCGCTTTCGCTTTACGTGTCGTGGGCCGCTCAAATGGACTTGTCATTTTGTGAGTGGCGAAAAAATTTGGTGCGAAAGGGCATTCTGCTACTGCGTTCCTGCCTGCCGGTCTGGCTACAGAGCAGCGGCGGCCGCCCGATGCCCTCCGATCTGCGGTGGCGCCACTCGCGGTAGCCTTTGTCCCCGTACGAAACTTGGCCGGGAGTTTCATGACCAGAGAAGCATTGAAGGACTCTGGTTTTATCTTACTCCGTGGTCCGTTCCCTGCCAAGCGCGCTCTGACCACGCCCCCGGCTGCCCTCCGATCAACACCAGCGCCGCGGCGCGGCAGCGTACGAAGCTCTCCCATAGCGTGATGGCGAAGTTTCATGACCACTAAGACATTGAAGGACTCTGGTACTACTGTACAAGCGAATTCGGGGACCCTGTAAACTTTCACAAGTTCCCCCGAGACGAAGCACAGAGAGGCAGCTGGTTGCGACTGAAGTTCTAGAGTGCTTCCAGGCACTTTATGCTTATTGCTTTTTATTACACTGGAAGCGAAGACGCCCCGCGCACGCCAAGGGCGCACTGAGGAAGCCGCACGGTCGCAGCGCATGCGACGGCCGCGGTCGCTAAGTGGCGCAGGCCAGTGCACGTCGAGTGATAGCTTAATTATTGCCGCTGCACTATAAACGGTACTCGAGGCCCAAACAAAGCTGCACATACGAGAAAGGAGTTAATGATGTGATGGCGAATCCAATTAAAAATCGTTATCTGCAGCGCTTACGAGAGCGGCAATCGAATATTCGCCGCAGTGTTGAGCCTAACGTCTGTAGGCGTACCTGTAGGTAGAACGGCCTGCTGCTCCAAGCGCGCGTCTCCAGCCCCTCTCTGCCTACCCACCTTCAGTTGGTGGACAGGGCACAAGCGGCGCGGGCTGCATATGGGCTCCAGTGAAGAAGGAACCACTCCCCATGGGCCGCCGTATGATGCTTTCAGAAATCTCAATAAAAGTATTTCCTCCTCCTCCTTCTCCCCATCCACTGCCTCGCGCGTCGTTCTCTAGCCACGGCAGAAATTAGCACTCGCAGCGCCTGCATCGCGTCCACGGCCGCTTTTTGGGTGGCTGACGAGATCAGTACGTAGGGAACTTAACAGAAACTGCCGCCGACGCGGAATCGAGAGTGCTGCGGCAGCTGTGCTATTCGCTAGAGCTGGGCGACTGCCAACAGTGATATCCGTCCGACAGTCGTGTCCTCCGTGTGAGCGAAAGAGCTGGCCGAGCGGGAGTCCACCCGCGTTGACGTCACGGCCTCCCTCAGATTTCATTGCTGAAAAGCTCCCTCGTGTGAATACCGTTTAAAGGAGTAGTGACACGACATTTCAAAGCTGAAATAACTATGTAAAATGCTTCCTTTTTATCAGAAGATATCTCCCAGCAAGTTTCAACAGTAGCCGTTCAGTGCAGTTAAACCTATATATAACGAAGTTGACGAAAATTCGCACTTTTTCGTTACACCCAGGTATTCGTTACATGCAGGTTTCGAGTTGAGGCTCGCGTGAATGAAGCAGAAACGAAACCAAAATGCTAGACATCAGTGATGGTGAAGCAACTATTCAGGATTTATTTCACAGTGAAAAACTACGTGATTTGCGCCTTCCGCTCTCCCGTAAACTTAGTTACTACATGGCACTCCAAAGAAGCAAAGTCACTCACCCTGTATTCTCGATGTATAGCTTAAGCATCACTCATGCCTTTCGACAATTTTCGGTGCCTTAACGCGTTTCAAGGACCAAACATATGCTGAAAGGGCGCCTTTTGGGGAACTTGCAATGCTCTTTTCCGCACTCATAATTGTAGAGAGGGGGCTAGCTGTGATACTGTACCGTGCCGCGACGTTCTTCTTTCTCGACGGGGGAGACGGGGTTTAAAATTGCGAGCTTGTCTTGAAATTGCGAGCTTGTCTTGCGAGCTGTGCTTTACAGAGCGTGCGAGTGGGTCTGCACCGAAGAAAAGGCTATTCACGCTTACGTGCCCTGCCGATCACAGCCACAGAACAGGGAGGATTTTAGAGAAGCAAAGGTCAAGCTTTGCCTGTAGTGCCAGAAAAAGCGTAGTGGCGGCGTCGTGAACTACCGAGGACACCCGCTTGATGGCGCTGTAAACACGGCTTTGTTAAGGTCCCTAAAATTTTAGGCTTTGTAAACATGGCGGATGCTTTTTGCACAGGCCGCTTGAGCTCCTTAATAACATGGCTGCCCGCGCACGGCGGCCGCCGGCTCGCTGCTCCACGTCCGGACTCGACTCTCCTCCTCCCGCGCGCGAAAGGAGCGTCGAGTCCGGCCGTGGCTGCTCCTGCTGGTTCCTGGCTGCCACGCTGGCCGCGTGTTGAAGTGATGTTACGCCAGGTGAGCAGATGACCTTGACTGGCACAGACCACAGTGAGCAGCAAGTGCGAACAAATCGTTTATTGACATCCGCAAGTTTACAGAGGCCAGGACATCATTTCATTTCGATCGCTGCAATTGTACGTCGCTTTCGTGATAACATTTTTTTTTGCCATAACAACTCGTTAACCTGCGCTAAGATTTCGAACGAAGGGCGCAAATGAGGTATTGACGGCGACAACGGTTTCGTTTGCACCGTCTTTCTAGCGGAGTGCATAACACTCACCTTCTGTTAGAAGAATCAAATATTCTGGGCTCGACAGCTGTCTTCCGATGCGGAATTTCCCACATTTGTCACTCCACAAGCACTCAATTCCCGTGTTTTGCCAGTCCTCTCAACAACTGATGGACGCAAAAGCACATACCAGCAATAACAGTCATGAAACCAGTGCCCCGCGCACATAGAACCGGTGGGCCGTTGCAGCGGTTTCAATTTGAATTGGCGGCTTTGTGGTTGCGAATTCAGAAACGAGGTGGTGCACCAGTCGGCTGTTCGTAAAAAGTTGCGTACATTTTTGCTCAACGGATGTTTGATGCGGAACTTGTTAATAATATTTTTAAACAATACATTGTAAGCGAACGGTGTTGGCTCTTTGAGTCACGGAATGAATGTTTTGTATTCTATACCAAAAGTAACCTTTCGCTTGCGCCGTCTGGTGGACTTGATGGTCGAAAACTGCGCTGTAAAGTTGGTCACGTGGGGCGTCGATTTTTACGCCGCCTATAAAGGAAACCAGGGAACGTCCAAGTTTGAGAGGCCTGTCACAGCGCATTTTGTCAACACTAGACCCTGTGAATGAGGGAGAACCGCAAAGAGCGAATCCATGCTCCGCTAGGGAGGGGCGCCGCCACCCGACGCCAAAATATTTTCAAAGGGAAAAACTTACTGAATCACATCTTTGGAAAATATTTTTCGAGTAAGGACTGTATATAGAACAAATTATTTGCTTGAATTTTCTTCAGAATGCCCCGGGATATTTGATTAAATTTAAGCGGCGGAGTTCTAAGGAGACAAGAAGAAATTTTGTTTACACAACATTTGGTCGCTTGGTCACTCTCAATGTATTGTTTGAGCCGAATAGCAAATTGAGGACCACCGAAACTGCACAGCAGAGAAAAAAATTCTTTATACAAACACAAAACGTCCTCTCTCGCCTAATTAGTCCTTCGGCTTACTTGCGGGGGGCTCCGAAGTCCGGTTTCTCTGATGCCAGGTGCTGGCCCAGTTCCAGGGGCAAGGCTGCTGCGGGTGGTGGCTGTGTTGCTGCCTGCTGTCACTCGGGTGGGTATGCCGGGACAGTGTAAGGTGGCACGGGGAGGCTGCGCATGTCCGCACGCGAAGAAGTCGCCGCGGGGCCGAAGTCTTCCAACTGGCGCTGCGTGTTTACCCCCTCGGCAAACTGCACTACCACCTTGTTCTTCGGCCATACCTGAGGGCTCCATTGCGAGCGTGTTCTATGGCGGCGATGGGGCAGTTAGCCCGACTCCGATGGTACCGTCTGCCGGGGATGACGTTACCTTTGCCCTGACAGCCAAAGGTGCGGCACAGGGGTTTCAGATGGGGAGGGGGCGTCGCAACCGGCGTAGCGTATTTGGCAGCTTTCGGGCACCCAGCTGCACTACGGTGGTAAGCGTACACGCTTGCCACGTGTCCCCAGCCGTCGCATCCGGGTGTCGGGCAAACACGCTTTTTCGGCGGGCCCCGAGGAGACGCTCCTGAGCCGCGGGCTCCTCCGACATCCTCTTCACCACCGACCTCGATCGAACTCACTGCGTCGTCGTGCCAGCGAGGAGCGAGACCGTCCACGCGTTCTACAACAGCTTTTTCTTCGTCACCTGTAACTGTTGGTTTCACGAAGAGAAGGGTTTGCCATGCGTCAGCCATGCACGCCCGATCAGAGTCTGGAACAGCTCGAACAACGGCCGCCTTTCCAACTGACACTTCCCACCCGCTGTGCAGCGAGTTGTCGACCTGCTGCCGCTCCTTGGACTCTGTAGAAGGGTGCGATGAGCTTGAGGCCGGTGCTGGAGTCCTTTCAACGCTGGACTGCAGATTGGACTGCATCGTGACACGTCGTCTCTCGGCTGATGGGGGGAACACTGGTTGGTTGGTTGGTTGGACCCTTGAATCATGGCGCATACCCACGCGGGGAATTGGCCAAGAAGCTACCTGTAATGATTAGGCTGTGACCCGGCTCTCTCTCTCTCTCTCTCTCCGGTTTATTTTAGAGATAAAAAAGAATAAAGTAAAAGAAAACGATTGAGACAAGAAAAAGAAATCTTTGGAAATAACTGAATAGTCAGGAAAAAAATAACGAATGAAGAAATAGCTGCCTAGCAGGGCATCCGGCCTGTCGCCGCAACAAGAGAGTGAAAGGCGAGCACAATATCTCTGTGGCAAGCTCCTAGGACGGAAGCACCCAGGGAAAGAAAAACGGTGGAAGATAACGGGATATGAAGCCGAATAAACGTGTATTGAGGTGCGTGCGTCGCATCGAGGAAAAGCTGCGGCAAGTTAAAAGAAAGTGTTCTGCAGTTTCGGGAGCTTTGCAGAAAGGGCATTGAGGAGATAAAGCCTGACCAGCTTTGTGTAGATAAAAAATTAAAGGGGGAATTCTGCATCGAAATTTTGTAATTGCCGCCTCGCATTTACAAGATTCGCAGAATTTAGGCTTCCATAAGTGAGAGAGGTGAATATAGTCGGAGCATGAACGAAGGGAATCCTGCCGATTAATTTTAAAACTTGAAGGCGCCTGAACCTCGCCCCCAACAGAAAACTGTCAATTGGACAATTCACGACGACGGGACCCCCAAGAGCCAAATTGGTTAATTGGCCTGCCAGTTCATTGAAGATTATATCTGCGTGACCAGGGACCCAACTAACCGGATCTCGCGAATCTGGTAATGAACAAATGAAAGGAATGACCGGAGATTGGAAGAATCTTTATCATTTGTTAAAGCGGTGCACACGGAGCGAGAATCTGAAAGGATAACCGCGACCGCAAATCTATGCTGTAGGTTATTAAGGGCTAAAATTATCGCCAATAATTCCGCCTGAAAAATTGGGGTAAAGTCTGGAGCCTGATTGAGAAGGACCAGCCTAGAGACTGAGAATATATTCCTACCCCAGCCTTCTCATCACTTTGCGAGGCATCTGTGGCAATGACGACGTATGAAGAATAGACAAATGATGTTCAAGTAAATTGTTGAGTAACCGGGCCGGAAATAATTTCGCATGCGGAGGAAAATGTTGTCCAGGCTTATTTCTACAGGCGACAAGCTATCAGTATAGGGGTGGAGTAGAAAAATATTTGCATGAAGATGCTGCAACCATGACTGTGCGCAATCCAATTGAGGACGCTCAAACCGGGCCCCGTAAATCCTCGAAAAAAAGGTCAGGTCTTACCAGGAAGATGGGCTAAGCCTCGTACAATAGAGATTCAAACAGTTTTAGAAATGTTAATACAGTTAGCCAATTAAATCGATCCAGAAGTGAAGGGAATCGCGCATCAAGGTACAATACAGAGTTAGCTACATACTTTGGCAGCCCTAAACATAAACGCAAAGCCAAACTCTCAATCAGAAATAGGGGATGGAGTTTGTACGTCGCGCAGCCAGAAAATAACACGCAACCAAATTCCAATACAGGGCGAACATAGCAATAATAAAATATTAGCAGGGCGTCTCTACGCATACCGAATTTATGATACATAGCCTACGCAGCACTCCAGCAGCTTTTCACCTTTGGCAGCAATGTGCGAAATATGAGGACGCCATGTTAGGTGGTCGTCATAAATTATACCCAGATATTTAATTTCCGTGACCTCAGGGATGGATTGCAGCCAGTATGTTACCCATATTGATATAGGGTTATTGCAAGGAAATACTATAACGGCACATTTCCTGACATTTAGCGAGAGGTGTAACGTGCTGAGACAGGACAACCACATAGTTCTGCAGTCGCTGATACAACTCGTGAGTGTCCCTATCCGACGAGAAAAAAAATATCATTGGCATACACATAAGTAGATATGCCTTTCTGCATTGGGATAGAACTTAGGAGTAAGTTAAAAATAACAGGAGAAAGAACTGATCCCTGAGGAACTCCACGAAATTGGTGATACTGGGATGTCGATAACCACCCTTGGAACAAATGAATTTTCTTCCCCTTAAAAACTCACCAATCCAGGAGCGGATTTACCCTGGAATCTCGATAGATGCAAGGCGTGAGATCAACGTGCTGTACTCCACGCTGTCGTAAGCCTTTGCTATATCGAGGGTTACAAGTGCACTGAGATGTTTTAGTCGACGAGCTAGTTTAATACGGCTCTCGATGTCGACGTGGGCCTTCCAAATAGTATTCCCAGTTCTGAAGCCAATATGGGCGGGGCTAGATACTGTTCAGAAACCGCATAATCTGGCCATGCAGTAACTTCTCAACCAGCTTTAGAAGGTTGCTAGTTAACAAAATCGGCCTAATATTGTCATGGACGACACCCAAGCTTCCGTTTTTCAACAATGGTACTACCTTAGCAAGTTTCAATTCCGAAGGTATCCAGCTATTTTTAACGATATGTTGACAATGATTAGCAAATCATTAGGAGACCCCTCAAACAGAAATTGTAGCGTTGACACTGTAATGCCATCTGACCCTGGAGCAGACTCAGACAGATGCAAAACAATATCAGCTAATTCCGACATTGTCAAAGAAGTGAAGCCCTCATTTGAAAACTGGCACACAAAAAAGGAAAGGCCAACCCAGAAGAAAAACAAGATTCCAGTTCCTGAGCAATTCGTTACAATGTTTCCATAGATTCACTTGTTGACTGAACAATTGACTTGCCGTTATACTGATCTTATATGACCTTTCTTGAACGAGGGAATTTATGCAACATGCGTCTATTTTTGGACTTTGATAGAGAGGCAGACTTTCCGGTGTTATAATTTTCTTTTGCTTTAGAAACAATCCGATTGAATATGGCAGCCGCAAAGTTGTAATTGGTCCATTTGGATGGGCATTGGTTTTTAAAAGCTTTCTTCCAAGCCGCTTCTCTCTGACTATAGGCACGAGCACATTCCTCATACCACCATGGACTGGAGCCGCTATCTTTTTGTGAACAATCAATAAATTGGGATTTTTTAAGAGATTCAGAAAGGATTGATAACACTTGAGCTGTCCGGAGTTCCTCGTCCCCCAATGGAATAGAGCTAACTGCTGTCTTTATTTCCTTTTGAACGTGATGAAAATTGATATGCTGAACTATATGTGCTCGCGGTGACTTAGAAGGGCATAAAAACTCATATACAATTGGGATGTGATCACTGCTTGTAGCTTGGTCCCAAGTAGACCACGAAAATATATTTCCCGGGGGGAGAAGGTCAAATCAGGAACAGAACTGGTCTGCCATCGAAAAAATATCGCAGATCCAGAGTTAAAATAATACTAATTGTCGTCCCGCATCCAGCCGCAAAGCAGCCTACCTCAGGAATCTGTGCAGAAAGCCCATGATACGTGGTGCGAATTGAAATACACACAAAGAACAACTAGCTTTTCACACGCCGACAAGACAGAATCGAGGGAAGAGGTGGAAGTTACTTCATCCGGAAAGTACGCGTTCAAAGTTATCCGTGTGCTAAATGGCAAAAAATGGTAGCCTGGACTGTTCTCGCGGAGATGCCAGTGTTGAGATATTGTTTTTCATTGGTTCCGTTGATTACTCAAGACGGTGGTATCGACTGCGAAAGAAACAGATAGCTAATCTCTGAAATTTTTGCGATTTTAATGCATTTTGTAGCGAAAGCTACACTACGCTACCTCGGGCAGTCTTCGCGAGGTGACCAGTTTTGACCTTGAGAGCTAGAGGTCAAACCACACCCCCTTCCGCAAGCGCTCGGCACGGAGAAGCAGCCTGATTGCGGGGAGAGATAGGCGGCAGGAGAGACATAGGCGAGGAGGGAACGGAGACGTGCGCGGGACCCGTGCCGCCACCTGGCCGAGGAAGACGAGGAGGCCGCCGCCGCAGCGATAAGCGCGCGCCACGAAGGAAGGCCACAGGCTCCATGCGGCGCAGAGCCGTGTGCGAAGGAGGAAGCCGAACATGCAGCTGTCGTCGCTCGTACAGCGTCGAGACTTAAACAACGCCGCGAGACAAAAAAAGATGATGAATAAACAGTTTACTCATTGCAAACATGTCTGTGTATCATTGCGAAACCACGCCTCGACAATGGGTCTAGCCAGAGCAGTGAAGCTTTCGCTATGAACTAGGGTTAACCAAAGCCAAACCATAGCATTTTTTTAGACTGCGGGTCGAAAACTACTCATGCGTATTCTAAGCGTAGGCCAGAAGCTTTATGTAAGCAGGTGAGCTTTTCAGTCGAAGTCTAAGCAACCACAGTTGTTTCCGAGCTGAAGTGCATGCTTTAAGGATGTGCGAAGACGGCGTTCAACTACTATTTATCGCAATGACAAGATATGTAAATCTGTTTGTGAGATCTGAATGCCATTATTCGTTTACAAATATTCGTATGGTTTCTTTTTGCTAGTAATACGCATAATGCGGTTTGGACAGTATTTAGTGTCATGTTGACACGGTCGCACCAATTGTTTATTTCTTCGAGGCTATTACTTAGAACTTTTGGATTGTACAAAATGATTATTGCTGCATAATAAGCAGTCATCTGCAAAAAATTTGATTTCAACGCCTTGTTTACACATTTTGAAAAATCCATAACATTGCCACGGGACAACAGGCGGAAAATTCCTCATGGCGCCATGGCGCACCATCGGCGACGATTAAGTGTCTGGCGTGAAGCCAGCGCGGGCTCAGTGATGGCCGCCATGCACACGTACGTCTATCGCATCTTTTAGTAAATATATCTTTTCCCTATCAACCATGGATCGCCTCAACTGATCTGCCACCACGTAACATATTTTGTGGAGTGGGTGCGTTCATTCCCGTCCTGGCCACCAGCTTTGCATCGGCGTGGACGCAGTCGTCAAGGCTAAGGGAGCCACGCCGGGCAGCGTGTTTCCAGTGCCCCACGTGACTAGTGTGTTCGCGTGATACGGAACGGTAATTAAACGTGGCCATGGCCTGCGCTGCGAACCAAAGCGACCTAAAATATACCAAATCACCGTTTATAACAAAGCCAACAGGCAGAATTGAGTTCTCCCACAATAAAAAAAACGTGTTTGGAAAATTTCTTTTGCAATAAGTCAATTAAAATAGACCCGCTAAGGATCCACCCAGGCGGCACAGAAAGTGTGCCCGAAGACCGGCCCGTCTATGGCCGCTTTCTGGCATGTCCGGCCAGCATCCAGGTTCTGGCAGTCACTGATCATGCGTTGAACGGCCAACATTCGGCAACCAGCGCTTCGGTATTTTTCCGTCCGCCCGTGTCCGGACGCACAACGGCAGCTAACCGGCTGCCAGATATTCAGTTCTCTTACGGCTGCCGATGTTGAGAAAGAGAACGGCCGAAGTACGGCCTTAGGGCATCCGTTTTTTTCTTCGGGAAGCGGTAATCGGCCGAAGCACGGCAAGCGACCGGCCACAGAATATGCGTATTCTTGCGGCAGTTGGTGTTCGAAAGGAGACCGGCCGGAGCGCGGCTGCCGTGCATTCGTTGTTTCAACGGTGAACCGCGCGTCCGGCGGTAGAATATCCGGCAACCAGTGTTATGAAGGATACCGGCCGACGTACGGCCCCAGAATATACGTTTTTCATTTGGTTAGCTGTCCTCGGCCGAATTACGGCAAGCGAATGGCCACAGAATATTTGGCAACCGGTGTTCAAGAGGAGACCGGCCTACGTAAGGTATCTGGTTATACGTCATTTTTTCGGCAAACGCCATACAGCCGAACAACGGCACGCGCCTGGGCGCCGAGAATTCATGCATGCACAGACAAAGGAGACAGTTATCTTCGAGATGTTCTTTTCCCCGGGGCTTCTCCTCCAAGCCGCAGTAGCGCTGAGGATCTCACCCCGGGTATCTTCAACCGACAAACTCAGCCTCCGATACAAAACTGTACATTTATTTACAGCCCGGCGGGCGACTAAAAAACAGGACTCGCGCGGAGCACGCAGACGACGGGCCGAGCTCTCCCGCGCCCGGACCGCGTCTCCCTTGTCTTCCTTTTCTATTCCTCTTCGTCGGTGGCCGTCCCATGTGGTGGCGGTTAAGAGATCCGGTGCGCGCAGGCGTTCGAAATGCGCGGCGTCTCAAGGCGCCGCGCGACACGTGCATTTCATTCGTGCGCTGCTCGCCCCAGGGCCCCCGCCAGTCCGTGCGTCGAAGCGCCCGACACCTCCACACCACTGTGAAACATAACTTCAGGAATGTTTCACACACGAAACACACACCACACACACTTTTGGCACGTGCACCATCGTTCCTTCAGTTTGACGACACAACAATCAGCACGGCCAGTGCCCCTTGACCCTGGCCGCAGGTCACCATGACAAAATAGGCACAATCCTCATCTAGCTCAATCAGAGCGAGCGGCCTCTAGAGAAGGCGGTACGCACCGGCCGTCGTCGTCCGAATACACCCTTGCCATGCGGCGCACTCCGCCACACAGCAGTATCAGAGGCCCCTCTCCTCCTCGCTTTCTCGCTCGAGTAGGGACCGCTGCTGCCTCGTCGTCCTGCGTTGCAGCCACGCTGCACTGCGGTGAAGCTGGCTGACGCTTCCTCCCCTTTTCGTCCGAACACCCCAGTTCAGCCGATCTTGGGCTCAGAGCGCCGTGCTCCACTACGCGCTGTCCGTCAGCGTAATCAGCAGACGGCTGCTTAGCGGCCACATTAAAGCTGACATGGAATGCTGGTGAGGCTATCTTTTCAGCGACTCCGGCAGCCCTCCCTGTAACTGCCTGGGGCTGCATTACTTGAGCGGCCGTGCCCTGATTTGCACTTTCCTCTCTCAAGTCGCTAAAGCTCCCCATGGCAATCACATTTTCATGATATGACATCTGGGGATCTCCAGAAGCACTGGATGCACTTTGCACGACACCGACTGCATCCGAATCCTCGCGTGATTCCCTTGCTGCTGCATCCTGCAAAGCTACTGGCCGCTCGGCCACGCTCTCGGAAGGTTCTCTGTCTCCGCACGCTGCGACGACGGGCTCACGCTCACCTGAAGCCAGCCCCAGCCCCTTCGGAGCGCCCGATTTGAGAACTGCACAGTTCTTACGCTCCTTTCTGTGCGAACCCTCGCGTTCGGCCGCCACTGAATCACCGCGTGCGCGCGAAGCGCCGTTCTCTACCACACACCGTTGTGTGACGCAAGGAGTAGAGAAGGGCTCATCGGCCACATGAACGGGAACATGCGACGCAGCTGAGGCTGTTTCTCTTGCTACCAGCTTTTTCACGGGCATGCACACACTCTCATTCACCTTTGACCTCCTGTCATTTCCAAATGCAGCCTCGCGCGTAACTCCTTCCTTCACCTCCACCTTCATTGCGGTGAAGCTATCTACGCGGGATGCTTCACTATCCTGCTCCCTGGTTTCAGGAAATCTGAACGCCCACGAAGGAACGCGCGCCACTATCCTCTCTTCGCCTTTCCTACGAGATTCTGATCGTGCCGCATCCCGCGAAACAGGACGCTCACGCACGCCCAGTGAATGGACTCCACACCGCTCATCTTTCGGCGTACAGGCGCACCCCGGTCCACTCTCTCCCTCAGTGCTAAACATTACTCGTTGAGCAATCGGTGAGGCAGGAACATTGTTAGCTCTCATAAAGCGTTCACTCTTGGAACGTTCCGCCGCTAACTCTGCCTCAGCGATTCTCAACTTCGCCAGCAATAGCGCCTTCTGCTCCGCGAACGACATGGCTGACCTAATCCTGACGCTCGCTGTCTCGTCAGCCCTCACACATTAACTCCATCTCACCATGCCTAGCTAACCGGCTCCCCATTATCTCAGGGCTGCCAATGAAGCACCCCCTACATGTCATGGTGAGCCACGCACCCAGGATCAAGTGAGGCACTGACCTGCATAGCTCGATGCCTGTAGAGATGCCGCACCGGTGCAGATGGAGTATCCATTTAGGCGCGGCTCCTTCCGCCGAAGTGTCCGCCAAACAATCGCCCGCTGACTTCTCGCCTGCCGACAGCTCGCTGCTCCTGCCGCTCCTCCTTCAGTGGGCTGCTGATGCCTATCCACTGACCGCTGGTCAACTGCTTCTCCGCCCGCTCAGCAGGCCGCAGACACTGCCTTGGTCTCCGTTGAGAAGTTCGCTGAGCGCCGTCGAGCCGCTTCTCCTCCTGGTCGCGTAGCTCGCTGCTCCTGCCGATCTCGTACAGCAGACCGCAATTTCTCCGCGTGCTCCGTCCGTCTGAGGAGCCCGTCTCGCCCGCCGGCCGCTGAGTCGTCGCTATTGAAGATCCTGTGGACTGCGCCAGTTATCTTCGGATGTTCTTTCCCCGGGCTTCTCCTCCAAGCCGCAGTAGCGCTGAGGATCTCACCCCGGGTATCTTTCAACCGACAAACTCAGCCTCCGATACAAAACTGTACATTTATTTACAGCCCGGCGGGCGACTAAAAACAGTACTCGCGCGGAGCACGCAGACGACGGCCGAGCTCTCTCCCGCGCCCGGACCGCGTCTCCCTTGTCTTCCTTTCTATCCTCTTCGTCGGTGGCCTTCCCATGTGGTGGCGGTTAAGAGATCCGGTGCGCGCAGGCGTTCGAAATGCGCGGCGTCTCAAGGCGCCGCGCGACACGTGCATTTCATTCGTGCGCTGCTCGCCCCAGGGCCCCCGCCAGTCCGTGCGTCGAAGCGCCCGACAGAGACCGACCGGTTTTTTCCTGGGGGGAGAAAAAGCCGTTAGTGATCCGAACGACGGGGACGCGTTTTTCATCCGCTCTGTGTTTCTACATTTTAAATGAACGAAAATCGTTTGTCAAACAGTAATGAGTGTTCTCGGTGAACGGGCAAGGTGCAAGGACTCACTGAACGTTAGCAGGGAACCTTTTAGGCCAGCGAAATGTCATTTATTGCCACAAGACTGTGCCACACCGACGGGTGAGCTAAGCCTCGCCAGTCATCGCCGCTACCACGCCTCTGCCGCCGGCTTCGTCGACGCATCAGCTCGAGGCTATTCGCCCCCTCAAGAAATGGAGAGCATTGGAGACATCGACCGGGCAGAGATGTCCGATCCGAGATGGAGATGGTTCACCAAAATAACTGGCCTTCAAGGGCGTCGAGCCAGCGGCCACCACGCAGGAGGTAAACCGCCACCATGTCAAGGACTCCCCACCAAAGAAAGGCAAGTGCGAGCAAAAGCGCAAGTTATTCTGCTTACAATTAAACTGCGACAAGAAATATTGCACTATGTTGTTGGTGATAAATGTAGAAGAGACTCGCTCGTGCTTCGTCACTGACTTCGTGCTTCGTCACTCGCTTCGTCACTGACGAAGCCTAGCTGTTAATTTAGTTCCGATGTTTGAAGGTGAGCTCAGCTACTCTTGGGATATGACTCATTTGATTAAACATAATCGCCAGCATCCTAAGTGTCACGTGAACGGATGGTGGGGTGGTCTTTACCAGCTGAGAGCAATGGACACAGGGAAGCCATTGACGTGTTTAACAACATACATTTAATGTACACTTAAAAAGCCTAACACAAAGCACTCAATAATTAAACTACACGCAAATGATACACACTCAAACATCTAACACTCCCAAAACACAACTCAAATACAAACTCCTAAATTAAAAGCTCAATATGCAATTCAAATCAAAACTCAAAAGTCTCGACAATAACGTTCTACACAATAAGTCCGACTCAACTTATTCAATCACCCTCTAGGTGATCTCTCTAAACCACAACTCCCTAGTGGTGTCCTATGACTACGTCCGTATTAAACTGGCCTACCCCGGTCGTCGGCGCTGACGTGTCGCACCCTTGCGTGGCCGTGACACCGTGGTAGCCTTCCTCGTCTTGCTTCTTCGGTGCCGGCGTTCGATGCGCGCGGTCCCTCCTTGGACGGCGTGGGCTCCGCGCGTCCCGACTTCTTTCCTCTGTGGCTACCCCCTGGTAGCCGCTCTCGCTGGAGGTCCTTGATGCCGGCGTTCGATGCGCGCGGTCATCCCTTCGGCGGCGCGCTTCCTCGGTGGCTACCCCCTGGTAGCCGCTGCCGCTGGAGGTTCCAGGTAGGCTTGGCACGAACGTCGCCTTTCGGGGCCGTCGAGACGAACGTCGACGGAGCGTGGACGCTGGCCGCTAATGTCCGACCGATGCCGCTGGGGCCACGAAGACACAGGTTCGTGGTCCACCTAGGATGACGGTGCCGATGCGAAGTCGGCCCGCTCCCGCCCAGACTCGGATGGCGTGGTCGATGGCCTGGCCGCGTCCCCCTGGCTCGTTCGTTGAAGCGCACGCGCTGCGGCCGCCTCCTGGTTTCTTCGGTTTCTTGCCTCCCCCGCTCTCTTCGTGCGCCCCGCTTTTATATTAGATGCAGAGCATCTCATTCACTCGCCTTGTCCCTCCGGCGTCGTCGTCGTTGTCGTCGTCGGCGTTGTCCACCCCTCCCCCATTCTCCTCGCCGCGCCAGCTGCGCTCTCTGCCGCTCAACCCCTCTCCTCTCCGATAGCGAACACTCTCTCGCGAGGGGCATTGGATTGGATTCGATTCGATTGGATTGGATTAGCTTGGCTTGGCTTGGCTTGGATTGGATTAGATTGGATTAAAGTGGATTGTGTTCAATTGGGTTGCGTCATAGCCGCGGCACGTTGCGTCATAGCCGCGGAAGACGCGCTGGGGCCGGCGCATGGGCAGTACTCTCTCTTCCGCGGTTTCCTCTCCTTCGGGCGCGCTGCGCACATAACCGGTGTGCCGTTCTCCGGCGAAGCAACATCCACGCTTGGCTCAAACACCTAGAGTCCACGCCGCTTTACAAGTACGCCAACGTCGTCATCGACTGGGACCGGCTTACGCAGTCCCCTCAACGTTATGCGCGCTATAAAACGCGGTCCCTTCGCCGCTCCGCCTATGCGTCGCATCTACACAGGGGTTCCCGCGAGGGGAGGTGGGAGTTTTTCCCTCCGGGCTCTCCCGTGGCGCACTCCCATTGGCTTCTTGCCTCTGCTATGTCCTTATATGGCCATCTCGCCACTTGTCCCCTGCGTGGCCTCCCCTGATTGGCCGAACAGTGTGCTGCCACCTTTTCCCAGGATTCCTTGGTGCGTCGGCGCTGGCGCTTGCTGATTGGCGCGCTCCTGGCGGGCACTTTAAATGGCCGTTCCTTTGTTCTTTTCCTGCCTGTTTTTCGGGGGTTTGATGCGTCCCCCTGTCAGGGGGTGCCCTGACACATGACACTAGGAAACATGGATTTTGTCAGGATTTTCTTGCTCAACGCAGATTGTTGAGATCACGTATGATTTGGCTCATGCAATAGATAAGCTTAAAGTGGTTGACTGTATAATCTTGGACTGCAAAAAAGCAAATGATGGTGTCACAAACTCGAGCGTACGACGTCTAAAAGTACCTTATAAATTTTTCATTTCATTTGTACAGCGCCTAATTCTTCTTGCAGTCGTTCGATGCATTCAGTTCGGTTGCATTCGCCCCGAGACAGTATGGAGCTTTCTCGAACGAAGAGACGGTAACACGATCACTCGCCGGCTCGCCAGCGAGAAAACAACAAAAATAAAACCTCCGCCGCTCCGGTTTCGTCGAAGCTTCCAGTACTTTCGAGGAGGTGCGCGTGGCCTTGCCAGTGCTAAAGAGCGTCGATGATTCTAGAAGGGAGAAGAGTGAAGTTATTCGCTGACGGCGGCGGGCGCGTTGTGTGTTGTGCTCTCCATCTCCGCGCCGGCACGGTTATAAAAAGAGAAGCCGCGCCTAAGCAAACCAGCTACGTTTGGCAGTCGTGATGTGACAACGGCACCTGTCAGTTTGTGCATCACAACATCGGCGACCCGCAAACTGGAGGACTCCAACGTACTCCCTGGCCTCGAATCAACGTGATCGTTCCGGACGGCCTGGCCTACAACGAAGCCGCGCTTCCCAGGTAGCCGAATCGCCTCCGACAGCGGTGCATCGTCCGGCCCGGTCGGTGAATATGCTGGGACTCTGTCTCTCATAAGCATCGAACTGTTCGTTTTCTTTTTTTGTTAACTGCTACGCTTCGTAATATTCATTTGTTAGCGCTCCTGTTTGTATCATTTTGTCTAATTGGACTGTTTCTTGTATTTGAATTCCATCTAAGTTGTATGTCATTATCGATCCGTTACCTCGGGTTTGTGTTTGTAACTTGCCTGTCTAAATATAAGTCTTTGTGCTATTTTTCGTTCAGGGCTCTTGCTCATTCTTGCCGCTCTGGTCGGCGAAAGCCGCACATCAGACGGCCACCCCCTTTGTCACCTGTGCCCTGTGGATTCGGTGGGGTTTGTTGGCTCTCTGGAGTCGACTCCCCATATCTTCCGACAGTGCACCCTAATTTAAGGAACCGGGTGACAGATGGTGTTCCATATCACCTTCTGCGTAGTACATTTCATCCTATGAACTGAATGAATCGGTTTTTGCATTGTTATTACGTTTGGCCCTATAGATTTGTTCAAAAGTACTGTGTAGTTTACCGGACTATAGCGAATGAACGTGATTCCGTATACCTGCAGCTTTATTCGAATTTAATAATTTCCTGGTGTGCTGATTCAGAAAAGTTTTTGGGTGTTAAACAGTGTGTTAACGGCACCTTTACAAGAAAACCTTCATTCCAATTGAATAAGTATATCGTAAATTATGCTGCTGGGACAACGGCCGAGGAATATAAAATACCTAGGAGTTTATTTAGGGAGTGGTTAGTGGTTAAATAGGCAGGTTCACACCATAAAAGTTACGGCTGCATATCTTTTTGGCTTTCTGAAACGAAATTTCAGTGAACCTCCATCTAACTGAAAAGAACAACCGTATTTCACTCATGTGCGCTCAATCTTGGAGTACGCATGTGTTTTCGTGGATCCCTACACCAAATAGCTGGTTGATACGCTCGAAAACATACAGAATATGTCAGTGCGATTCGTATTAGGTAATTGGCACGCTCAACTTAGCATGAGAGAAAGTAAAAGTAAACTGAAATGGCAGGACGTGGAACATCACAGACGAAACCACAGGTTGAACTTTTTTCGTAATATCTATCATTCGAAAACTGGAGTAGAAGGGGATAAGTATGTCCAAGCGCCATTCTACATATCGCAAAGTGGTACCGCTAGCTTAAAGCAAATTATTATCTTTCCTGTAAAGGAGACGCCTTGCGCGATTCATTTTATTTTACATCAATACTGCAGTGTAATTATCTTCCACGTAATATTGCATTAACTGTTTATACTGATGATTTTCAGCGCGCTTTGTAGAATTATTTTGTTATTTTGTCTCATATTTAATACTTAGTGTTATGTATCTATCTCCCTTCTGCAATGCATGCAAAGGCAAGCAGTCATCAAATAAATAAATAAATAAATAAATAAAAATAAAAAATAAATAAATAAACTTCCAGAGGCGCAAGTCTGCCTCCGATAGGTTGAGAACCCTACGCATTCAACCTTGACCAATAAAATATTTATTGCCCTATTTGTTGCAGTATGCAAGGTTACCTATATGCATGCTACCATTGCTATGTTATTGGTTTGAAACAAATTATGTAACTCTAATTTTACGCCTTTCCTTGCGTGAACACAGAGGGATACAACTGCAGCCGCCTGAAGCAGGGCGTCATTCGCAACGCGTCTAGAATTTTTGGAACGTAGTATGACATTAGAAGAAAATTAAGTTCTTTTGTACTATAAGTGGTCTGGACGTAACTCATAAAAAGAACACTAAAATAGATTGAAAATGAAAGTACCTGTTCGCTCCTTCTTAGGATCAGCCCTGCGCAAGATCATCAGAAAAGTTGATCGAGTAGAAAATGTCTTTGCAAAAAAAATGGGCAAAAAATGGACATACTTTTTTGTGAAGGAGTTATATTAAATGCTCCTGAGTGTTTTGTTCAGAACCAAAACGCTTCGTAAAGGCATTCACACCGGTTTTATATACATCAAAATTGGTCAAGCAACTGTTATAAAATAGTTTATGTAGTCATAGCATGAAAGTGTTCCGGAATATTGCCCTAAAAGAAATTGGCTAAAAGCGGCGCAATTTATCTCTCTGAAATTCAACCCACTACAGTATGCGCCCTCCGCCGCCCCCCCCCCCCCTCTCCACCTCCTCTTTCTCCGTTTATTACAGGTAAGCCGCCCCACAGAGGATATCAGGACCTGGACAATACATCTATTCAAGCTCTACAAAGAACTGAATATTTTCTGTGTTCGGCAGTAAAAGAGGCACAGCAATTAAAGGAACGACAATTTGTGAGCACTGTTTAATAAACGAATTTTGCTGTCAACTGAGGCTGGTAATTAAGCAAGGCTGCGCTGAAAGCTTGACGGCTGGTGGTTGCGCGCGAGCTCACTTTGATGTGGCTGCATTGGACCCAAAATGCAGGGTTTGTGGTGCTTCTGCACTGCGCGAATGAGTCATCTGCTTGCGCGACATGCAGTGACCGGCCTCAGTACAGTTAACGTACTGTGGCTGAACTCCAATGCCCGTAGCACGGCCGTATTTCCGGCAGCTTTTGTCCGGCTGGAGTCCGACGACCGTATCTCGGCTGTCGTCCGGCGGCCGTACTTCGGCCGTACACGGGTGGCTTTGGAATGGCCGGAGCCCTACGGCTGGAATCTGGCCGTATAGCCGTAAGCCGGTCGACTGGCCGACGGACACTGGCCGTTGGACAGCCATGGGAGTACGGCCGTATACGGCCAAAAGGCCCACATTTGGACATGGGCCGAACATGGCTGCCGGAAAACGGCCGGACAGAAAATCACCGGCCAAAGTACACCGGCCTGTTTTAGGCCGAACAGTCCTGTGCTGCCTGGGCAACCCACGCCGTGAGTGCAAGAACCCAGAACTCTACCTCGTGGCAACAGAGCCCGACCGGCGGGATTGTTTTGGGAGAAGCTCAATAGAATAGCACGTGCACTGACGTCACACATTTCACGTGGGACGCTGTGCAGCGAAGTGTTTGGAAAAACGCCTCCGGACAGCCCCAGTCCATTCGAGACCAGAACTCGACGATGTTCCCGGCTTCGTGTCGCCAGCCAAAGAGATGCCAGTAAAGACCAGCCGAAACGAGCCGTGCTAAGGCAAGTCGTAGATGTCGCGTACCCCAGCCCTTGCGTTCGACGTGGCTATACTTCGTCGCCACTGAAGACAGAGTTGCGGGCCAGGCATTATAAATGCCCTCATCTCCATCCGTGGCGGCAAGAGATGCTTCATGGTACAATATATCCATCGGATTGCTCATCCGCATCAAATCTTCAGCTTGCCTTGGCCTTGACGGGGGACGGGGATGTCCCGAGACATGGAGGACAAGCCCCATGGCGCCATGGCCTACTATTGACGACAACGACGACGACGACGACGGAGTGTAGCGTGCCACCGGCGCGGGTTCTGTGATGGCCGCCATGTACATACTGTAATCACGTCGGCAGCATCTCTTTGTATATAGATGACTTTACTGTCATCCATGGATCGTCTCATCTGTTCTGCCGCCACTTATCAATATAAATAAAATGAAGCAGTGGTCAACAAAGACTTGACATGAGGACATTCTAGATGAGAACAATTCATGTCCACGAAGTGCATGCGGTAAGGCACATCAAATGTTATCCAGTTTACCACGGTAGATAAAAATCCCAGTAAAGTGAGCTGTAAGATTCACTTTCAACTGGAAATTCGGTCGAAAACTTCACTAAAACCTATTAATACTACGCAAGTTTGGCCTTAATTGTCAATAACAGCTGGGAAAAAAGGGACCAAAGCAATCCGCTAGGTAGTGGTAGAAAAACCCTTAAAGAAGTTCTGCTGAAATGGCGACAAGATGCTTTGTTCTGCCAAAAATTGACGCAGCTTGCACTACTGGTGCAAGGCTGAAAAAAACAGCAGAGCTGGCGGCCCCTCTCCCTTCGTCGGAGACGCGGCTGGTGCACCTCACATTTAATCCGAACTTGCCTTTGAAAGTTCACCATGACTGGAAGGCTTTCACATCTCTTCCAAAGTGGACCGCGTCAGCATGCGCAAGTGCCCGCGGCCAAGTCCAACACCAACGCCCTCGCTAGGAACCCAAAGGAAATGCTGTGAGCCCGGAATGCAATATCTCATATGTGCCCTGTTTTGCTCCAGAGTGTATCCCTGCACCCTTACTGGCGGGAATTGTTGTCAGTGTTGTGTTCACCGCAATGCGGATCACCCGTTTCACCCTGGATATTCGGCGTCAACATTAGTAAATAGTTCTTGTATGTATGTTTCTCTATATTGTTACGTGGCGGCAAGGCAAAGATGACACGACTATTGGGCGATGGTACAGCGATGTATTTACAAGGACGGTTTTGTACAAGCGGCCATGAAAGAGCTCGCGCGAGCCACCTCCTCTTCGTCTTCTTCGGTGACGGGTTATGGCGCTATGGGGCATTGTCCACATAGATATTCCGTGACATTACCCCCCGACGGATGACGACCGTCCCGGTCGATGGCAAGGCAAGGGGAGGGTGGCGATGCGGATGAGCAACGCGAAGAGAATGTCTTCAATGAAGTCCCTGCCGCCACTGATGATGGTGATGGTCGTGATGAGCACCGGCCCCGGAACGGCTGTGACCACCGCCGACCCCACGAGGCAGCGTCCAAAGCCCTGGGAGAAGCGCCGGAGATCTGGGCGGGGGAACGTCGTCGGCGCTACGTCCGATCGTGGCTGGTCAGTTCGTCTGGTCTCGGCGGGTCATGGGCCGGGGACACGGGACTGGGGAATGGTCACGTCCATGGCTCACTGGTGCTGGGGCGGACCGACGCATTCCAACAGCCAGGATGAGACCACTTCATGAGCCGAGACGGGGAGAAGCTCAGGGCCGGGATGGGACTGAACCCCGCAACTCCACCAAAATGTTACGTGACGGCAAAGCAAAGAAGACACGAACACCCGGTTCAACCGTTCACCCTCGCCCCAACGTCGCCAGTCCCGCTTGACGCAACCTCGTCGATCTTCCCCGTTGCCCGACCGTGCCGCCCGATCCTCCCCGGAAAACTAGGCCATGCAGCTCCCGGTGATGATGCTACATTTCCGACCGGGCCCGAAAATCCTCTACCTACCCCTTGTGGAAAGCCCAACTTATTAGATCTTCATATCGATGGTGTACCGGTTACTGCCTTAGTCGATGCAGGTGCACAGTTGTCCGTCATGAGCTCATCCCTTCGCCGCCGCCTACGGAAAGTCCTCACACCTGCCCCATCCCGTGTTCTGAGAGTTGCCGATGGTGGGATGACCTAGGTAGCCGGGATGTGTACTGCGCGAGTTGGACTTGCCGGCCCCGAAATCCCTGTCATGTTTGCGGTCTAGAACACGTGCCCTCATGACGTCATTATCGGAGTTGACTTTCTAGTCGATCACGCTGCCTTAATCGATTGCGCCTCGGGTTTTCTTCGTATCGAACTACCAACCACCCTTGCTACTGATGTCGAACCTCAGCTCCGGCTTCGTTCCACCGAGCACATTCAACTGGCACCGAAAGCAGTGACCTACCTCCCGCCGACCTCATCTCCGCCCGTGCCGGATGGTGATTACATCGTTTCACCGTTTACCGACGTGCTGCTCGACCGCAACGTGACCCTCTCGTTTTAGGTCGTAACGGTTGCCCAGACTCGCTTTCCTGAATTTCGGAAGAAAAATTTCCTGCGTTTTTGCAGCCGCCCTTTCCATAGGGGCGATTTCCCGTGCAAGCCGGGTGAACTTCCCAAGCGTTGAACTTCCCAAGGGCTGAGCGCTAGGCCGAGGAGTCGCTTGTACCTATTTTACCGGTAGGTGCCCGGCGCCACCAAGGCACACGAATGCACATGGTGCCTTCCACATCCAGGGTGGACGCTCAACGGAAGTCCGCACAGACGCTAGCGGCCATGGAATAGGAGCGGTTCTCGCCCAGAAACAGGCAGGCCTCGACAGGGTGATAGCTTACGCAAGCAGTCTATTGGCCCCGTCCGAGCGCAACTGCTCCATCACATAACGCGAATGCCTTACTTTTGTGTGGGCCGTCGGAAAATTTCGACCATATCTGTACGGCAGGCCGTTTTCTGTTGTCACCGACCCCCATGCCTTATGCTCGCTTTCTTCCCTGAAGGACCCCACAGGCCGGCTCGGTCGCTGGGCTCTACACCTCCAAGAATTTGATTATTCAGTTGCCCACAACTCCGGTAAACTGCACACAGATGCCGACTGCTTATCTCGTTATCCCGTCGAACAGCCTAACGCTGGTGATCACGACCCAGATAGTTGCGTCTTTTTGCTGTCCGACCAGCGCCGTGATCAGACGTTTCGGTCTATCATGAACCGTCTCCACGAAGAGCCAACAGATCCTTCTGTGAACGCGTTCGTGCTCCGGGATGGTATCCTATATCGCGGAACTTCCGGGCTGATGGACCTGACCTTCTTCTGACAGTACCCGAGCACCTCCGCTCGAATGTCCTCAGCCAGCTTCATGACGCGCCAATGGCAGGTCGCCTTGGGGCCGACCGCACGTACGACCGCACCCGTCGTAGATTTTACTGGCGAGGGATCTACCGGACTGTGTGTCGCCACATCGCGGCATGTTATATTTACCGACGTCGAAAAACGCCCCCGTTACGTCCTGCCGGCCAGTTTCAACCTTTAGATATTCCCACCAAACCTTTTTATCGGGTTGGTTTGGACCTTTTAGGCCCCTTTCAGTTGTCCTTATCCGGCAATCGCTGGATTGCAGTAGCCACAGACTATGCTACGTGCTACGCCATCACGAGTGCACTCCCCACGAGCTGTGCTACTGATGTGGCCGATTTTTCGCTTCACGACGTTATCCTGCGTCACGGTGTTCCTCGCCAGCTTCTCACGGATCGTGGTTGTCGACGTCCTTCTTCGCTATTATGACACAAAGCGCAAACTGACAACCGCGGACCACCCTCAGACAAATGGCCTCACTGAGCGGCTTAACAAAACGCTCACTGACATGCTTGCAATGTACGTCTCCAACGACCATCGGGATTGGGACATTACTTTATGTCACGTCTGCATACAATTCCTCCCGGCACGACACTGCTGGTTATTCTCCGTTTTCCTTCTGTCTGGCCGTGAACCTACCCTACCATTCGACACCACGCTGCTGCTTCGACTCAGCCGACCAGTACGTATGCTCGTGACGCCATCGCCCGCGCTGCCCTGGATCGCCAGGTTGCCCGAGAACGGCTGTTGGCATCACAAACATCACAGAAGTCTCGATACGACGAGCACCACCGCCCTGCAAACTTTGCTCCTGGCTCCTTGGTTCTTTTGTGGACTCCTCACCGAGTTGGGCTATCTGAGAAGCTTATGTCCCCATTCAGTTAGCACAGGACCGGGGTAATTGGAGAATAATTGGAGAGGCCTTTGCCCTGCAGCGAGCGTAGATAGGTTGGTGATGATGATGTCCCCATTCACTGGCCCTTACCGCGTCTGGCGTGCCGTCACTCCCGTCACCTACGAAATTGTGCCTCTGGCGCCTCCAAAGTCGTCCCTTCACTCGGCGCCTCAGCTCGTACACATGAGCCGCCCGAAGCCGTACCACACACGGGATCCCCCTACGGCTGCTCCTCCGTCATAACAGGCACCGGGACGGTGCTTCTGCGGCCGGGGAGTTGTGTCGGACACCTTAGCCAGCATCGCCAGGAGCTGACGCTAATCACATGTGCATATCCAGCTACGTCAAATCTCTCTTTCTCTGGGCATGTGCCGGCGTTGAAGGACCGACGGAAAGGAAGAGAAGAGAGACGAAGTTGGAGTTTCGGCTGGACTGGGTTGGCGCCACCAACCCGCCTCTGTCGCGGTGACTATGTTGTCTTTTGTAAATACACCTTCTTCCTGACAACCTATCTCTTCGTCGTCACGTGACAACACATTTCTACCCCGCACCTACACCAAAATATTACGTGGCGGCAAGGCAAAAACGACACGAACATTGGGCGGTGGTACAGCAATGTATTTACAAAGGTGATTATGAACAAGCGGCCATGAAAGAGCTCGAGCCAGCCGGCTCCTCTTCGTCGTCTTCGATGACGGTTTATGGCGCTATGGGGCGTCGTCCATATAGGTATTCCGTGGCAATATTTAAATTAAATTCCACGGAAGAAAATGAAAAAAAGATAGCTCAATCGGATAGACGCCAGTTTCATTACGAGAGGGACCCAGGTTTGATTCAGACTACTTAAAGCGTTTTTTTTCTTTCCGAATGGCTCCACACGTAATTGTTCACCGCCACTGCTAACCCAGTAACCCTCCGGCCTTTGCGGTGGCCCAGTGGTTAGGTTGCCGGTGTCACGGAGAGAAGGTGAGGAGTTCATTTCCCCAGATTTCCCTAACCACATTTCTTTCTTCAGGTTTCGAGGTTCTTTGGTGCGACGGCCGTACAAAGCTCGGCCTAAACAGCTGTGTTTTTAAAAGTTCCTGTTATAGTTGGATAGAATGTGCTGCATGGGTTCACAACGAGAGTTTATGAGGGATATGGGCCTATAGCTTATGATGCCGTTATCTCCTTTTTGAACACTGGTACCACTCGGGCGATGTGCCATTCAGTCGGGACTATGCCTTTGGAAAGGGAACGAGCGAAAAATCACGACTAAGAAACGTGTTAGTGACCTGGAATATTGACGCAGAAATGCATTCGGAACTACATGGAAATTTAGTTTCGATGTGAAGAAGCATAAAAAAATATGCCTTCCCAAGGACGCAGGTTCGATTCCCAGCCGCGGCGGCCTGTTTTCGGATGGAGGCGAAAGGCGAGCACAACAGCGTGTTCGAGATTCCGGCCCGCATTAAAGATCCACAGGCGGTGGATCGTTAATTATTCCGGAGCGTTTCACTGCGGCGCGTCTGAGCTCCATTGGAGCGTCGGCGCATTAAACTCATAATTAATCAAATCAAAATATTCCTTCTATTGCTATGAAATCTGGATCAATCTCGACACAGTTATCATTTAAGGAATGGCGCATGGATGTGTCAGAAAACACTGAGGAAAGTAACGATTAAATTCCGTCGCGATTTGCTGCGGATCTCGCATAACATTGCATCCAAGCATAACACGTACAGTCGACTGCCTGTTGTTTGTTCACCATAAACCACTTTTTAGGCAGCTTGGCAACGTCGCGAATACGTAAGGGTGCTCGACAGCGCGTATTGTATTTACAACTGAATCTTTTAACATAAGGCGCAGGGGCCTTTCAGTGGTCGCCTATTAATTATCTTAGCTTTACGCGTTAGGTGAATAATTTTTCTCACCCAAAAATTTTACGGTTACGACTTTTAGTTGGAGCCTAGAATCTAAATAACTCTTAGTAACTGATGAACTTGGAATGCCGGCACGAGGTCTGGGCTCGGGCGTGAGCTCTATTGGTAATTTAACGCGACAGCGTTATTAGGCTTATATGCCGGTTTTGGCGCGCCTGCTAGCCGTCCTATATCAGCTGGGATCATCAAGCGTCCGCAGAAATACGTCTTCGCTGCAACTCGGAAGCTACGGTTGGGGAGCCAAATTCGAGGGGTCGCCTTAATGTGGAATATGGCGCATCGGCAACAGAAGTCTGGAAAGGGGAACAATATTACTACTATCGAGACGAAAGAAAGGATACACCTTTTATGCAGGTGCCACGCCTCTCGCAGTGAATATCGTCCTACGCCATTTCGGTGGCAGCAATCTTGACAGGCACAATCCCCAGCCGTGCCCATAACTGACGCCATCATATTAAAGCGCCTCTACACCGTAAGTTCTAAAAATTTAAATCCTCGGCAATTTACGCGCCGTACCCACTCCTGGGCAGTCCGTGGCGGAGGGTTCCGGATTGCTTTCGACAACTTGGGCATCTTCTGCGCGCGCCGAAATCTCCGCACATGTGCGTTTTCGTTTTCTGCCTGCTTCCATCTGGCAAACAGCAGCTGCAGCCAGGGTTGAACCGGCGTCCTTGGGCCCAGGAATTGATCGTCTTGCCCACTGTGCCACCGCGGCGTGCTTTCCGGAGGAATTGCTACCGGTACCAACATTGGGTAACACAACTAAAAGAGGGGCAAACTATTAACCCCAGTCCCTCAACGTCAACCTTAAGGGGGCGTTTGGTAACGTGGCGCACAAGAAAATCCTCAATAACCTGGCGAGAACAGGCTGCGGAGAGAGGAAGTACAATTACATTGCTGATTTTGCTCTCCAACCGGCAAGCTGTCATAAAGATAAGGGACGTCTCCTCCGACCCAATTACTGTTCGGGACAGGGGCACCCCTCAAGCGTCAGTACTATCACCCATGCTTTTCAATATAGCGCTGCTAGAGCTGCCGAAACGACTAGAGAAGATCCTCAACATAACGCATGGTCTTTACGTTGACGATATTATTATTTTGACGGAGACAGATTCCATCAGCGGCACCCAAGACACACTCCAACAGGCAACGGATACCATCAATCAGTATGCCAAAGGGTGCGGAATAACATGCGCTCCGCAAAAATCGGAACTTTTGGTCGTACGCATCGAAGCGCAAAGAAAGACACAAACGACATCCAAGTCACACTGGAAGGCCAACCCATCAGGCCTACAAAGGCGATACGAATTCTTGGGGTAGTTATGGAGGAGAACACAAGGAACAACGGCCTGATTCAGAAACCAAAGACAACCGCAGAACAGGTCGCCCAGATGTTACGCAGGGGGTCGAGCAGACAAAGCGGGTTGGAAGAGGAAGGCACTACCAGATTGGTCCAGGCCTTCATTCTGTTGTGCATTATCTACGTGTCCATGTATGCAATTCTGACCAAAACTGCGGAAGAGCAGCTAGAGGTCATTATGTGTAACGCCTAAAAACTAGCGATGGGTATCCTCACGAGCGCTTCGACTGCTCGACTGTTAAAATAAGGCCTTCACAACACCGCATCAGAATTAATCGAAGGGACACCTCTACAGCCAAGACTTTTTTTTAAAATTGCGACAGTATGCCCTTTGGCATAAGTTCCTACAGGTACAAGTTTGCACCCGTTTCCCGGATGAAGTCTAGAAGACAGCGGTGGTGGGGCCCCCACAGCCATCGCTGAAGATCGGGGGGTCTCCCCGGATGCAGGCCTGTGCCGCGAAGGTGTCGGGATCTCGCTGCACTCAGTGAAGGGCACGTCCATAGCAGGTGGTTGGTGTCGGCGTCTTCGGCAGGAGCCGTACAGAAGGGGCAGGTCGTGGAAAACGGGGCATGGTATCGCGGTGGCCACGCCCGGGTTACCGAAAGAGAGAGGGCCACCCCAACTCGTAGTCTACGCAGCAGGACCTCCTCCCAGCGAGCGAGCCCACTGGGAAGGTCTGTTCCACACGGTGGGACGATAGCACGTGTGGCGCGACGCAGATCTTCCTTTAGTTGGACAAATTGGTCATGTGGGTCAGTTGTCAGCAAGGGCAGGGGCCGTGGAACCGACGTAACATGACAGAAACTATCCGCCGCAATATGAGCGGTGATAGTATTACGCCGTATCCACGACAGTCGGAGAGGGCAGGGCCACGTGTCCAGCAGGTCATGAATGTCTCTTGAGACAGACGAGTTGGAGGCTACACGTCGCAAATCCCGTGTGGCCGCCGTTGAGTCCGTGTAAATTTGTGCCGTAAAACTTCCAGGAGCTTCAAGAAGTGCCGGTAGGAGAGCTTGCAGTCCGTCCCGGATGGCTGTAAGCTCCGCCAGCATAGAAGGCCAGGTGCGGAGTGTTTCATAAGCACAGTTTTGGTTTGCTTCTGAATGAGAGGGGCATACGATCGCTGTAGTTAAAACGCCGTCTTGGGCCCCAGCGTCCACAAATGCCTCTACAACCTGGGGCAGGTTCGCAGACGCTAGTAATGGCACGCCCGCGGATTGCTCGACTGCGTTTCCCATCGAAAGACTGTGGAGTCGAATGAGAGGCCGGCTGTCGGTCACTTGATGGTACAGCCAGGGCGGCCTAGCTACAGGGTGGGCTGGTAAGGCGGGCAGAGAACGGCCCATGTAGATCGCCAACGCCGCTGCCTCCGGAACAAAATTTAGTTTGTTCTGGGGTGCGGAGCGGCGTTGATGTACAAGCTCATCCAGGGTGTTAAGTTGAGCTTAGGCCTGAGGAGCTGGTATAAGCGTTATTTGAGTGAGGCAGGTGATCGTCCGCATTGCAGCTCTATTAATTGCTTAATTGCTCCCCTCGCGGGCAACGAATGGCGGGCAACACCCGTAGTTGAGTGAAAAAAAGAGGCACGACACTTCGCTTACTTCAAACAAACACGTTCCCTCACCCAGTCCGGCTCCATAAGCAGTTCCCCAATCAGCATCCACCTCTATGCAAGTTCTATGAAAATTCAGGCTCACTATAGAATAGAATAGAATAGAATAGAAAACTTTATTGTTGTTGTCACAGAATGGTACATCACTAGAATATAGTCAATACAGAAAGGTGTCCGCAGAGTAATAAACTGTAGTGGGACCCCTTGTTATTGATAGCATACACAGAAATAGCTTAATTGCAACTGCTAGCAGGAATTATACCTAATTTTTATTACCTAGCTTTTACAAAGAAATAACGAGACTACGCGTAAATAGTGAATTTTTAAGATTGCATATTTTAGCAATAAATAAGGAACATATTTAACAAATAAAACACACAGCATTGAAACAACTAATACAGGAATATTAAAAAAAGCATCCTATAAATGACACAAAGACTACACTAGGGGAAATGTGGATGTGCACGTCAAAATTCTATGTGATGGTTCGTAAAAATGATCGAAGGGAACGTTTAAACATTTATGGACGCGCTTGTGTTTTAACCGTATAAGGTAGCTCGTTCCATATTTTGATTGAAGTAAAAGCGAATGTCTGTTTACCGTAGTTCGTGCCTACCTTTGGAGGTAAGAAGTTATTTTGCAATGAAAACCGAGTTCGGTTAGTGTTTTCTAGTTTAGTTTTACCAATAATGTAGAGAAGGTCGGGCTCATTGAAAAGGCGAAAGGCAGTTGTGGCAACGTTAAATGCTACGGTGTCAGTAATAGGAAGAAGTTTAAGATCAAGAAAAAGAAAAAGGGGGGCAACGGGAGCATCAAAACGACTACAGGTAGTCTTGTAATTAACCAAAACCCAGACTTGCCACCCCCTTTCCCTAACCTCAGCTGCGAGCAGTTGGGGACAGCGCTGACCAGAGCACAGCTCGCCGACCAGATCATGCTGACGGAGAGGGCAGAACATGCAAAGACGACGCTTCGGCTTCTGGACCAAGAAGCCGTCCCCACGGATATGAATGCTCAATTAAAGTTTTGCTCTCTCTCTCTCAATAAACAATGCAGGCGTAGATTTTGAGCGGAAATGAATTGATAAAACCCAGTATATATACCGGCCAATAACGCCAAATTCTAGACTACGTTTCGGCATTTCTGCGGTTTCGTTTCCACTGAAACCTCTGTTTGGCCAATGGCGGATGGCTCCAGGCTTCCAAGTTCAAAATCACCATAAAAATAGGTACGGATGTCTCCCAAGAGAACAGACTGACGTAAGAATGCTCAGCATAGCCCTAGAGTCAAGCGTCAGAGCCCCTCTCGTAATCGCCAAAATACAGAAAATCTTTAACCAATTACCCACATTATGAAACGCCTAACCAAGACAAGAGCAGTAATGACAGAAAAATAAACGATAACACTCATGCAGACACTGATGGTGAGCCGGATATCCGTACTAAAAACGTACCCGCAACAAAGAAAACCAAATACACATTACGACAGTTTTTATGACATTCCCTAACCTTGTCGATTTTACCGAGAGACGAAGTGACATCCGGAGTGCCACAAGGGTATCAGAATGGACACCCGGAGACGGGTAGATAAGAAGAGCGAGGCCATTGGCTTGATGGAGGGACGAAATAGGAATATTCCGAGGCAAATAATAAACTCGGGCAGAGCAGGAGGGAGTGGCTAAAAGTCAATTGGAGAGGCCTTCGTCCTGCAATGTACCAAAAGAGCCTTTTGATGTTGTTGTTAATGATGATCAAAAGGTCTGCAAGTTGGGTTTCTTTACGCCCTTTGATAAAATCAGGGAAACAACTCTTCTAGCAACTAGAGAGCGGCTGAGAAAACAAAGTCGGGACGGGTCATCATAACGAAGAGAAGCACTCCCCGGCAAAAAAACGAGGGGGGGCATGATGGGCATGTCACCGATGCATCGACTCCGCATAAAAACTCTCCCGTACCAGAAAAAGAAAAAAAACATGGATCCAGACTTTCACAGGGAGTGGCGATAAGCCAGAGTCAAATTATTTCGAGGAAATTTCCCAAATCACGAAAACACATGTACACCGACTCTGCAGATGTAGAAAGTATGAGGTAGCAATTGTCATAGTCGACTACTCTGGCAATCTTTGAGACCGCATGACCGTCCTACATACAAGTACAAAGCAACGGCAGTTGGAGGCATCTTCTCGGCATTCCGACTAGCCGAAGTATCGAATAGAAGAACAAACATAGTTACCGACTCTTGAAAGGCATTATAGTGTTGGCTGCAGGAAGAATACTTAAATGATTCGGGAAAATACTGCTATCCACAAGGATGAAAGTTAATGTCACCCGAAAAACGGGACACAATGATCTGGACGAGAACGATGCACCGATCGAGACGCACGCGAACTCACATACCGCGCTTCTTGCAACCACAACTACCAAACTCCCCTCGCCGAAAAATGTTTGAACGTCTTCTCATCCTATGCCTAGGTACACGGTCTTACTCCGTGCAGTAATGGGGTCTCAATGGGGAAGAAGCGCACACTCCGTGGAAAATAAACCAACACAAGTATCTACAAATCTATGTCGGCGAACAAGTTCGGTGCGAACATCAGGCATTAACTTAAAGCTCTGATAAGTTTGGGGAAACACCCACAATCTTCCACGCAGCCTATAGCCATGTCCAATATATGCTCATTGGAGAACAAGTCACCACACCGGTCAACCTTAGGGCAAATCGTGCAACGCGCCCCATATCACTGCAAGCAACGACTGCCCGAAACGTCACCTTCCTGCCGCTCCTAAGCACCGCCAATATGCAGCCAGTCAACACTCGAAGCAAAACCTACCCATCTTGCCATCAAACTTTTCGACCCTGCCCCTCTCCAATCAAGAAGGCCACCGCCACAAGCACCCCAGCCAGAAACCCAATCGGTAGGCTGGTGCAGCCAAAGTTTCTCATTCTCCTTCTGCTCCATCCACTCCCCTGTCCCCACCACTTCCCTCCCCCTTCACTTTCGCTTAAGTCATTGCACGCATCCAATAGAAAACCAACAAGGTCCTCCAGCAGCTCTCTGAAATCACCAAGCAAATCCAGAACCTTGCGGCGAAACTCCTGCCCCTTATCCAACACCTTCCATCGACTTCGAGCAAATCTCGCCCACATCGAAGAGAAACTCTCTCACACTGTCAAACAGATCACCGAATCCCATAGCAGCAATAATTACGCGCTATGAGAGGGGTAATCATTGATCCAGGTAATCCAGACTCACTGACAGACAGGTCAAGCTATAACTAGCATTCCGAAGCATCTCAGAATCACTTCACTCTTGTCATCCCCAAGCATCACCCGTATTATGAGTAAACATACAGACGACGGAATTTCAACACTATAATGCAACTGCCGGGCCTACAAGAACAAGAGATCTCAGCTATCACTTTAACTCACCTTGTCTCACTCCGATGTCTTAGCGCCGCAAAAGAGAGACACTCCTCACCTTACTCTTCCCGGATACCAAACCTGCACGCAAGACACTCTTCATCGGGCGGAAGTCCTGGTACACAGCGCCCTGCCTCCCAGGCGCACCCCATCGATCAGGACATCCCCAAACACGTTTGTCAAACTACTGCCCCGCCAACCTCTCTACCTTAGCACGTACGTGCCTAAACATCATAGCCTTCCCAAACAGAACTTCCACACGATCGAACAACTGCTTCACGCTACCACTCGCATCTCGCAACGTGATCTCCTTGTCGGCCTAGGTGACTTCAACGCCCCTCACCCTGCTTCGGGCTACACCACGGGCCACGAAAAAAGGTGCAGCGTTAATCCGAGCCACACATAATCACGGCCTTGTGTTGCAAAATGACCTCTATTATGCTCACTAGAATCGGCAACACTGTCACTCGTAACACCATTCCGGATCTCACATGGCCCCGGAATTCCCCCATACCCAGTGGACCTGTAACTCGGAAACTCTCGCCAGCCATCATTATATCATCACCATACTTATCATCACCACTCATGCGCAATGGCGCTCCCGGTTGCTATCGGAGTGGAGCGGACCGTTAGAAACGGTGAGCTAAAACTCTCTATTGGCTCCGGTTGCGCTGAGCGGGCCGCTGACATTGGAGCGGACCGTAGAATACGGACAGCTAAAGCTCTCTAGCATTGGGGGGGGGGGTGGAGACTGGGATTGGCCTCGACGTCAACCGACATGAGCAACAAGAGAGCATTGTTCAAGCAATCAGCAAGTAGCCCAAAGAACGCTCGTGGGTACGGCACCAGCAACAATCGTTTTTCTTTGCGTACAGGGAAATTTAGTTACCAACCTGCAGGAGCGGAAAACGGTGTTCGTGAGCCGTTGTGGCCCGACTGCTGCCGCCGTGCCCACTGGTGGAGTCCATCAAACGCCGTCAATTTATAGTTGGCTCCGTAGATGTAGCCGATGTAGTTGAGCCGTCCGTTATCAGGCGAGGGTTGTCCGTCACCAAAAGCGTTCGCTCGAGAGCGTCACGCAGCGGCAGATCTGGGGGCGGGACATACTGTAGCGTCACGCTGAAGGCCACGATGTCACCCTCGAGGAAGCTCGAACGGCACGTGCTGTAGCCCAGAAGCGACAGTAGGATCTGCAGAAGGGGAAAACGATGTTCGTGAGCCATTGTGGCCGGGTTGCTGCCGCTGTGCCGAATATATTACATCTTACCCTATATTAGAGTGGAAAGCTGGGAAGTTTGTGCTGCGGTTACTTATGGACATTTGCTAGCGTAAAAAAACACGAGAACACAGGAGGACTGGAGAGGCGATGTAGGTGCCGCCTGCATTCTTCTCCTGCGTTCTCGTCTTTTTGCTCTAGGAAATGTCCATAAGTTATCGCGCCCCTATATGCCACTTCTGCGGAGTCCCCGAGGCGCTCTTTCATATCCTTCGAGGCTGCCACCGCGCCCCACTACATGCGGCGCACACTCCCCTCTTGCGAGCTTTGGGAGGGAGCTCTGACCTGGACTGCTGATGCCAAGGGCTGTGGAAGCACGGACAGTCGAGGGGTTTTGGACGGAAGACTATCTGCTTTGGGCAGTGAATATGTTTATTCTCGCTCTCTCATTGATCTGTATGAATTAATTACGTTGCTCCATTGCATTGTGAATGTTTGATTCAGTTTCGATTGCGTGAAGGCATGCAATGTCACGTTTGGCGTTTTTCCCTTTTAGTCATTCTGTACGATGCATATGAACTGCCATACTCTTTATGGATTGAATGGTGGATTTCTTATTGCTATAGTAGCCCCATAGTAATCTTTATCAGGTGAGATAAATTCCTCTGCCCGGGTGGACCATGAGGAACCCACACGGAGTCCGCCCTTGACGACAGGTTGTTCGTATGTGTTCTACTCCACGAGGCATTGCGGCTTTCTATATCGGATTTTCTTTTTTCGTCGATGTAAGCATTCCTGAAGCGCCTGTGGCTGACTCGGTGCGCTCCAATGGCCATCGGCCTCCTTGCTCGCGCTAATGCATCACGTGTGAGGTCAAGCGGGGCGGGAAACTCTTTTCAACCAGCCGAGTTTTGGCCGACTATCATTGTTTATTCAGCACAGCACAGAATGACATCACAGCCACGGTTTCGGAGCAAACACAAGCCGGACAATGATGATGGGGCCCTCCTTCGTGGCGTGAATCGAAACCGTAAATTAACGCCCAGCGCGTCTACAGGCACGGCGACCTTGCGGCGCCACTCTCGTGCCACGCGGTCGATAATTACGCGTTCCCAGTGCAATGCCGATATCGCGCGGCCGAGAAGGAGCATCACCGCGCTTCGAGTGGCCACCGGAGAGATGCAGCGGGCGCTACTCTCGGTGTTACTCTGCTGCGTCACCTGGGCAGGTACTGCGTGCATCCTTTTCACGACCGCGGTACAAAATGCGGCGTCTCGCTTGTCTGCTTAATTTTATGCCGCTGACAGTATTTTAAAATATCGCCGTCTAACAGCTACTGCAGCTCAGCAGAACTTTGAAATGTGTCATGTTTTGCGCCGTGCAGCTGTACAGTGGACTACTGGTTTCCGGGCATCACTCATAGTCGTTCAAGCCATAGAGTTTCACATAGTAGAAGGAAATCCGGCCTAGGGTGCCTCGATGCCGGCGCCGCAGTACGGTGGAGACGCACGTGCATCGAGACACCTTACGCAAGCCGCGCTTCAGCCAGTTAACTAGAAGAATACAGTTTTTCATACTTCCCTAGGGCCCACGTATTAAAAGTGAGGTAAATACAGGGATGGAACCGTTCAGGGCGCGCAGTGTTAATACCTAAAACTGCGGGTGAACCAAGCTGAGATCTGTAGTAGGCTATCGGCCAATATCCCTTTGCAATGTTGACTATAAAACATTTGCAAAAGTTTTATCTTACCGTCTTCAACATGTAATTTCTAGTATACTTGGGTCTCACCAAACATGCGGTACTCAGGACTGAAGTATTGCTCGCAGGACTGAAATATTGCTCGTTCTGTATTGGAATGCGCGTCTGATTCGGTTGAACAGGTGGCCCTTATCCAAATTTACCTTGCAAAAGTATTTGATCGGGTGTCTCAAGATTTTGTCTTCGAACTTTTGGAAGCGGCTAATGTAGGTGACGTGCAGTATCAAGGCATTCAGCTTTGATACAACATTGTACTACACAACTTGTCGTCAATCGCGTTCTCTCGAAGCCAGTTCAGATCAGGTCGTCTGTTAGACAGGGCTGCCCTCTATCGACTCTACTGTTTGCACTGTACATAGAGCCTCTTTGCCTTAACAGACCCAAAGGGTACGTGGTTTTTCGCTAGCGTCATGTGAAGTTAAAGTTCTTGCGTATGCTGATGACATCGCCTATTTTTGTGCTGACAAGCGTAATGTTCACGAAGCCCTTATATTGACTAAGGAGTTTTGTGACGTGTCTGCATGGAGCGGCCATGAATATGGAGAAAACTAAAGGGTTTTGGTTTGGCCAGTGGGGAACCGATCCTTCCAAATTTGCAGGTATTAATTGGGACAACACGCCGCTTGAGTACCTTGGCGTGCCTTTGCACCAAACAATGAACTCAGGGCCACAGTGGTCTTCAGCACTCACGCATGTCAAGCGCGCCTCGCAGGCATGGATGAGGCGAGAACTTTCTGTATTTGTCCTTGCGCAAGTCTGCAATGTCTTCTTGGTAGCAAATCTTGTTTATGTGCTTCAGGTACTGCACTGTGCGCGGGCCGAAGTCCAGGCTCTACACAGAGTATTTGCTACTTTGGTGTGGGAATCTGAACGGGAGCCAATGCGAGGGATAATTTGTTTGTTCCTTTAGGGTCTGGTGGTGTTGGGTTAATGCATTTGTTTCTGCACCAACCTGTGTCGGGCTTTTTGTTCTACAAGTTAGCAGATCATCCCCTTTTACTTACTATACTTCAAGAGCGCATAAGTTACCATTTACCTTTTCTCCTTGTTTCTACGGGTGATGTTACAGGAAGCCGCCATGGGGTTTTCTAAAAGAAGTTGTGGATACTTCTTATTTCCTTACTGCGCGGTTTTCTTCAGTACCTGTTTAGTGTTTCAAGAAAGGCTATGACGAACACTTTAACTCATAATCTGTTCCCCGCGCCTATTTATCGCCAGCTATACTTGCGGGACCATGTGCCGCCAAATGCCAAAACGTTTTTCTTTAAGCTTCATTCGCAAAAGCTTCCAGTTAAAACATGGCTGGGCGGAAAAGGAATGTCGTTCCCTTGGTCAGATAATTGCCGCTTGCGAAATGAACCAGAGACAACTGAGCATTGTTTTGTGCTGCGCCGTGGCGCAGTGTTTATCTGGGACGTTTTGCAACGGACACTAAAAAAGGACATTGACATCACCCCGTACACCATTCGCTTCTTGCCATTTGAAGGTGTTAGTCGGGTGCCATATGACGTTTTTGTTCTCTGAGGATTGTTTAGCTTCTGGAAGTGCCGTATGGCTGATCGGCATGCGGAACAACCCCCTAGGCTGACCTGTGCAGCGTTGATGCTGTGCAGATGATCCACCTTATTGGCTGCCGCTTTTAGATGCGTGCGTTTGCTTGCCTGAGTTTTTAAATGGCGCCCATCTTTGTTAGACTGACGTCCTTACCGTTTGCTGTCTGTTAGTCTTTATATTGTGTGTTTATTGTGTTGTCTGAGTTTTTCTAAAATTTCCGTGCATTGAAAAAGTGCTGCGTGACGCAACAGATACAGTACTCGGTTCCCATGCGAAAAACCTGAGTTCAAATCCCCAGTGGTAGCCATTTTTTTGTTTTTACAGGTTATGTTGGCATTGTAATAATACTAACAATATAATTGTCTGGTAACATAGTACCGGCGTATGGTAATAACATAAGCTACCCATCCGACCTTTACTTTGCTACCGTTTTTTCATGACGATGGTGTATTCTGTAACACGGTGGTGAGCTTGGCGATTTGGTACTGTGTCATCATAACAACAGCACGAAAAGACGGGGACAAAGGAAGCAGACAAGATGAACGCTGACAAGACAGCACTCGTCTTGTCCGCTCCCCGTCTTTTTCGCGCCGTAGTTAAGATGTTTTCTGTTTTCACAAATTATTTTCCGCTTACAGCGTTCAAGGAGTTCGTTTGCAATACTTGCCTCATGACCCCTATTGAATAAAGAATTAATAAGTACAATAAATAAATGAAAAATCATGCACCCCTCCGTCTAACTACGACGATAGATGAACGCGAAGCTTTCTCGGGACGGATTCTTTGGTTGTCGTCTGAATTTGGACTGGGTTTCGACCATGTCGAAATGGAGCAATCGGATAGACGCCGGCTTCATGACGCGAGGGACCCCCGTTCGATTCCGGCCACTGAAGACTTTCTTTTTCTTTCATTTCGCCCACGATTATTCATCATCGTCGTTAGAGAAAGTTGGCTTCCCTGCAGGGTGCTTTCGCGTTCCAGACGCCGTCAGTGAGAACACTACAGCTTCGCTTTAACAAGACAATACCGCTGTTACGCGGGCGATCTCGCTGAAGTTTTCAGAAGTGAGCGAGATATTGCTAACAAGAAGAAGTACAATGTTAATATTTATAAGGAAACTTTCTCCTCACTTCTGGCAACCAACTCATCTTCATTTTGGAAAATTGTTAAACCTAGCGAAAAGAAAACTAGTTCGCTTACGAACTCAGGCGGGCAGTCAGTTGGCTGTAAAGATTGTTGCATTGTATGAAATGATTTTTAAAGAGGAGCTTCCTATATGGTTCACCGATGGCGTCGTGCTTCCAAGCAAATTTAACTGCAGGAAAGCCAACTTTAAACTTACTGCAGGAAGGCGAGGACGATGATTAAATACACTCTATGAGCAGTATTGGACTTTGACTTCACACTTCGGTGTTGTGGGGCTGGACTTGGGCTTTGGACTTTGGCAGTTTCGATTTTGATGTTTCGGGGAGTGGATCCCGGATTTTGCTTTTGGTTAGGTTGCATGGGAGAAATCTTCGTGTTTTTACCATCTTTTTCTTAAGAAAGGAGCCTTGATTTTATCGTTACTCCTTTTTGGAATAGTTTTGCTTCTGCATGGCCGAAAATGCCTAGTCGCAATTTTTACCGATGTATTCAGTGACCATTAAAGCATTTAGTTCACAATTAAAAATTATCCTCTTGTTGAGGCCCAGATGAACTCAACCTAAAGTTCTGAGAAAATACTGACTTGCATTCATCAATTTCCTCGTCGTTAATTTTTTTTGCAATCTACTGAGTATTTTACTTAGCTGATTCACTGGAGATTGACAAGGTTAACTCACAAGTCGGGTAACATAGTCTCCTCTTAATTACAAGCCAATTTTCCTAACCAGTGACTTTTGCAAACTATTAAACATAATTTACTCGAATGCAGTTTCATTCCTAGAATCTAACTCTTTCTTCACCCCTGCAAGTACGAATTCAGAAAATGTTACTCATGCAAAACCGAACTTGTATATTTGTATAGATCGCGGCTGACTTGTACACTGCGTTTTTCTCGACTTTCAAAAAGCTTTCGACAGAGTACCTCACCAATTACTCCTGAAAATTAGTACCTTAAACATTGACTTAAACATACCTAAATGAATTGAATGCTTCTTGACTAATCGCACTCAGTTTGTAACAACTTATGACTGTGACTACCCTCTTTCTGAAGTAACATCTGGCGTCCCGCAAAGTTTCGTTTTAGGCCCTTCAATTTTCCTAATGTATATATGAAATGATGTCAATGGCAATATTAGTTCCTCTACAGGCTCACTGCACCGGACAGAGGCCGCTGTGAGCGCAGCACTTGTCCTAATACAGCTGTCTAATACAGGGCATCGATAAGGGAGCGGCGATTTATCGACCAGTTGTCACCCACTTGCTGCAGCGTGCCGTGCCAATGGTCTGTGGGGCTGACACTGAGACACGGCGTAAAGAAAGACAGCCGTGATGAATAGGTTCGTCCCTACCTTTTTTATTATCTACAGTCTGATTGGTCGGCTACAATGTTGTTACGGGGCGGAAGGACAAAGATGAGACGAATGATGAGATGGGTTGAAGCGATCGATTGTATTTATTTACATTATGTACTTCACGACGGCCGTGACAGATTCGCACGAAGTGTGCTCCAGCCATTTCGTGCCATCGTCATTCTTGGGTCAATAGGCGATGTGAGTCATTGCCCACCTGAGTACCGTTACAATATCAACGACTTACGTCTTTTTATCTGTGCCACTTAAACTGTTCGTTCTTCTGGGGCTTTGTTACCGTGGCATTAACCTAGATGCCATCTTTTTGTCGGCGCTCGCGTTTGTGTCGTGATATTCCCGGCAGTTGGTATCCCGGGTACGGCGCCGAAACTTGTGTTAATTGAATGCTACGAACCGAGGCAGTGATGAGCTTGGCATCTTTCACCATAGAAATGGCGCTCGGAACCACCAGGATAAAGAAAACGGCGCTGCTGCTTGCTAAGCAAACACTCGCGCAACTTGCCTGTAAGGCTATTTGCAGAATAATGTGTCCTTCACCGCGAAATAACAAGTGAATGAGATAACTCCTTCCCACAGAGTGACCTCGAGAATGTCTCAACCTGGTGCAATAAGTGACTTATGACTCTCAACTCTAAGAAATCTAAGTGCATGGCAATAACACGGCGTTCTATGTCTCTCGCTTGCAGAAATAGCATTAATGCAGCACCCCTCCCGCTTGCCTATTTATATTGGCGCAAACCGTCGGTTTCGATTATTTTGTGTCTTTATTCATTTCGCGTATTATTCATTATAGCGTCTTATTCATTTCGAAGCGAAGCGCGTGTTCCGTTCTCGTCATGTTGTGTGCCGCACAGGCTATGTTATTTGATATGGGGAGTGTTTCCCCCTGTAGTCACTGAACTGCAATGTTCGTCTTTGACGCCCAGCGTTCAATCTAATTCGACGGTTCAAAAACTAATCACACGGACCGATAAATGCTCGCAGGGCAAACGTCGCGGCATTCGATTCGCCGGCACTCGCCTGTGCATGTCACGTTGCTGACCGCTCCGTCACTGCTTGTGTACTCTTTGAGGCCTTAACGGAGTGAAGTTCGCTCGAATAAACTTTTGTTCATTGAAGAAACCTGCGTCATTCTTGGCTACGTGATATGTGGTGGACGTGCTGGGTAAACACCTTTTATGCTCCGTATACGCTCTCTGGAAGCCGCCAAGCCAATCCAACTCGAGCCAGCCGCCGACTGCAAGGCTTACCGCACGGGTTTGGTCTCCTGCCAGAAGGACCCAAGAGAACTACTGCTGCACCCACCACCCTGATGCAAAAAGCAACTTCACTAATCGTACTGCAATATCCCCGGGAACCGCCATCGTTCCAGCGGTTCCCTGTTGAAGACCTGGAAGAGGGGCTGGGGAAGCTGAAGCGCGTCCGGTTTTTCAACAGGTGGGATAACAAAGAAACTCTCCGGCATGTATTTTTTTATTTAGAAGACTGAGCTCGGATTTGGTTCGATAACCATGATAGTACACTAACGTCCGGTGCCTGCCCAAGACGTAATTTCTGAAAACACTCACTACAGTTGTTTGAAACGGACGAGCTGAGATCTTGCTCCAAACGTGCACGCAACACCCCAACGAAGGTGTTGTTTTGTTCATTGAATAAATAAAGAAGTTGTTCCGTCGAGCTGACTCTGAGATGGTGGAAGAGAAAAAGCTGCGCCTCCTAATGCGAGGTGTAAAACAGGAGCTGTTCACTTGTGCGTCATCCTCCCGAAACTGTCGCTGAGTTTGCGTCCGAGGCTGCTATGATTGAGAAATCTCTGGACATGCGCGCAAAGCATGCGACGGACAAATTAAAGTCTTCACGCAAAGCCGGCCTATGCCCCTGGAGCCTGAACTCATGCCTTGCGTGAAATAATCCGTGCCGTATTTCGCGAGGAGGTCTAGAAAGTCTTCCCAACCACGCCGCTACCTCAAGTCGCAGTACAGTTCAGCCAATTCTAAAGCTAGCTCAAGGACAGTGCAAGCTTCGTGAACGTTAAGCGTTCTTAAACTGCTTCTCCAGCTTTGAGCGATGTACAAGCCCACCCACCTGCGGTAAACCATCGATGCTGATTGGCTGGCGGCTGCAAGAGGAACTTTCCTGAGAGGCCTTGTTGAGTGAGGATGCGGACAAATTCTCGACGCTGATTGATTAACAGATTTGGGGTGATGTATGACGTCACTGGTTAGAATCCAAGACTTATTGCCAGTTTACCAAACAAGCGGTGTGGTGTGACGTAACTAACAGGGGTGGGAGCCGAAGTCTATCGAGGCGTAGCGTTGTTGTAAAAATTGTGCTGGTTAGGCGAGTCGCCTGCCACGAGTGAAGCAAGTCAACAGGAAGGGTATAAGCCTCGGAGGCTAGCTGCGAGGAAGCAAAAGGCCATACAGCCAACATACAGGGATACATGCCTATACTTGGCGGATCTTGACTTCTTGAGAGGAAGAAGCGAATACAGGAATAAAATGACGAGCCTTCACTAATCCACAAGTATACAACTTACGAAGGCTTCATTTGCGCAACACAGTTCCCTAGAAATGTGTGATATACTTTTTGCAGTGTAGCGTTTTAGGGCATGGCTTGTAAAATGTTTTATATTTGCAAAGCTACCCGCCATGGTGGCTCAGTGGCTAAGGCATTGTGCTGCTGAGTACAAGGTGGCGGGTTCGATTCCCGGCCACGGCGGCCGCTTTTCTGATGGAGGCGAAAAGCAAAAACACCCGTGTGTTCGAGATTTCGGCGCACGTTAAAGATCCCCAGGTGGTCCAAGTACACATTAGAACTACTTTTCAGATAGAAATAAACACAGACGGACGAGTTGCGAAATGCATAGGAGTCATATTAGAAAACTCTACGGCGCGAAGTAAACGTTGCCTATTTTTTGTCTTTTCGTCTTCACTTCGCGCAGCGAATTTTTCAAACGTTATCCCGTTCAGTCCGGCACTTCGGACAGCTTAGAAGATGCACCATTGCATCGCTAAACGTTTTTTTTCGTGTTGTTCCCAAACGAAGCTAACGCTAATGTTCGTGGTGAAGGTTTTTGCTATTTTGAGGCACTCAGCGGTTACTGTGACTTATGCGGTGGCCGTACAGGTGTTGTCAAAAGTAATTGAAACACGGTCTCTTAAATTTACAGGAATTTCATCTTCCGGAAACTGCCTTGCTACATTGATGTGCGTTTAAAAGAGTACTCCCTAATAGAAAAAGCTACCTGCAAACTGGTAATGGTTGTCAGAAAGTTACTGACAAATATTTTGTGATATTTACAAATCCTTTTCCAGTTACTTGTGACGGCACCTGTACATTGGGGATAACAGCCGACACATGCTTTCACCTGAAACATGTGGAGGCGAGAACATTCCAATCGGCGTAACATACGTTCAATAGGGCTTGTTTCTTGAATGCTCGTGCTTGCCACAAACAAACACTGGAAACACAAAATGCAGCTAACGGGAAGCGCCAATTAACAGGGGAACCAGGGAACAAAACAAAAACTTAGACGAGACGAAGCGCTTTGTCTCGTCTACGTTTTTGTTTTCCTAAAACATCCCGTTGATGCAATGTATTACCAACTCGCCCGAGCTTCGGCTCTTACATTATGCCGGTGACGCCAACCAACCAGCTGATCCCTGCGACTCGATCAGTTTCGCCAAACTTCGGTACACGCGTATATAGTCCATGATTGAAATCTCATTAACGCAAAGCGCAAAATTAAACCTCACATCAAGTATTTATCAGGAATGCTTCTCGGGTGACTAGAAACAAAAAAAGAATAAAACTAACCTGTAGCAATTATCTGGCCAAAGACACTGTGAGTCACGTCAAAATCACGACTGTTAAAGTCAAGTTAGGGTAGCACATATGGCATAATTACGTTGTAGTTTAAACCGCCGCCCAGAGGCATAGGAGGACACAGGTTGATAGGACACAGGACACAGGATCCGGGCACAGGACAAGGGACACTGAAGACAACCATGCAAGCTGGTTTCGAACAAAAGTCTGACCTTTCCAAAGCCATTTTAGCGTTGATTCGGTGCCGAAAGATGCTTTGGTTGCTTAGAAATTGCTTATCAAACATCGCATTTCCCTTCCTACTTTCTCTCGCTGCGATTTTATGACGGAAACAGGGGCTGCTGCAGCCGCTGTTTGCGTCAACATAAACCGGAAGTAAGCAAGGCAGCGGTGATGTGTGGCGGTATAGAAGTAACCGAATATAACGCTACCACTTACCGAGCGGTTTCGTCAGCTTTGAGCAAAGTGCTTTCCTCAACTCCCACCTCCTTTGATGCTAAAGACCACTTAGTTAATTGTTTCTTTATACGACCTGTGATAAGTATTGCACGCTTTGTTGAAGAAAAGTACATTGTTCTTTTCAGGCCGCGCAGAAGGTGGCATCAAACCAACCGTTCGTGCGTATCGCCCGCACGCCTCTTGACCATGCTCTTGGCATGGCAATGGTCTAATTAGTGTCGCATAATGGCGGCGATGGCAGCAGTCAGTTGATTTTACCCAACCGGCTGAACCGCTTCCGCTCACTGACTAGCCAGAGTCACTCTAATTATTAATAATGACTCTGGCTAGTCAGTGAGCGGAAGCGGTTTGGCCGGTTGGGTAAAAATCAAGACAGACTGCTCCTATCCAGTACAGCAATCCTCGCTGCTGTCGTTTCGCAACTGCAAACGGATCAGTCAGTCTTGATTTTACCCAACCGGACAAACCGCTTCCGCTCACTGACTAGCCAGTGTCATTATTAATAATTACAGTGAGTGTGGCTAGTCATGCCTTTGGCATAGCGAAACCACACCAAGTGTGGAAGCGTAGCGCCATCCAGCGGCGGCTAGGGAAGACGTTGCGTACGCCAGACGTTGTGCACACTTGAAAATACTGACCTTAGCTCATGCAGGAAAGAATACTCAGGAGAGGCACCTGGCATCTCAACGCATTGCTAAAAGTGTGGAGGAAGTGGCGTCATTTTCATTGGGCCCATAGACAACGTTGCCTAGTTTTTTACGGCTGCGGCGGCTAAATATGGCCAAATTCCACGTACAATTTTTTACAGCGCTTTGATTCTAGCTGCCTCGCTACACTTGCAATACAGCGCAGTCGCTACGGCAAACGTTTTTAGATTAGGTCAGTTTTAAAACTTCGCCGTTGGAGGCGGCCCCAACTCGTATCACGGCTGCAGCGGCGCTGGCGTCACCTCGAGATCGGCGGAGCGAGCAGCAGCCGCCGCCGGCTGCTGCCGGCAAAAGCCTCCCCGCTCAGCGTTGGCGAGGGCCACAGCCGGTGCTTTGCTTGCTGTGCGTTTCTTCATTGTGAAGCGAAGCGAAATTCTTCGCAGCTGAGATGTAGCGCACACCACCGTGCTGTACGGACCCAAACACTGCTCCCGTCGTCTGCGTTCGCTTTCGCGAGCCGCCCGTACCGCGAAGCTGTTATTAAACCGGAAACAGCAGAGGAGAATGGGGAAGAGTGCTGGGCTCAGTGGGCTCATGTCATGGCGGGCGCGGCTTCACAAATGTGGCGTCAGGGCCTCTCCTAACCTTTTCTTTCCTCCATGCCTTAGCCAAAATGAGCGCTGCCGTTTTTTTTTATCGGAGCGAAAGTACGCAGAGGGCCATAATAATAATGGCTATGGCCACAGTACTGTACAACGGTCGCACAATTATCTGGCATTGTGTTGCGCGAGGTATAGCAGCGAAACTGAAATGAACTTGTTTGGCGTTTGGGGTCGCCGCGTGATCTATCGGCTGTGATATCACGATATTTTTCCTAGCTTTCTGAATACGAGGACAAAAATATGGTCTAATCGAAAGTGACGAATGCCGATTGGTGCAAGCTCTTCTACTTAGCCGGATGTCACATGCGGCTCCCTTCAGTGAACTCAAACCTCAAGAGATCAGCAAGCTGGACGCGCTTATACGAAAAATATACAAAACGCCCTTAGGCCTCCCCACTCACACCTCCAATGAAAAACTACTCCGGTTGGTGCTACACAACACCCTTGAAGAACTAATTGAAGCCACGCGCAGCGCAAGCTGCCGCCCGGAAATGGACTTCCCAGGCATTCCCATCCTCAACACAAGCTACCCTGAGAGGCGCGCGCCATACCCACCTGGCACCCCTCGGCAACAGCTTCAGCTTACTCTTGTCACATTACACCCACAGGAAAAGAACATATCCTCCCCCCACAACACGTTATTTAACTACGAGGTATATATTCATCGCAGACTACAAACTTAAACCTTTAACAACCACACCATCCTAGCACATATCTCCATCCATAACTGCCCGCACTGCGCGTACACTCCTCTCACAACCTTCTACCAACGTCTCTAAACGCATCGAGAACATTACACACGGACCAAAAACATGACAGTCACATTAGTAGCCGGTTTCCAAGCACACATGTTGCTGTTTTCATGCGTCCAACTTTATAGGAGCGGAGGGACTCAGCCGTTTTAAATGCTACAGGCTACGCAAGAAGTATGGGTCAGAGGTAGAAGTAACAACAAACTATGGGACCCTTCATAATCATCATCACACGAAGCTTCAACATCAGCAGCAGGTATCTCGGCGCGCGAGATGAGCCACGCGCCAGAGAGCCCCGCTCTACCTGGTAGCAACCTACGGACACTCGCTGTTTTCGCGGGTCCACGTCGCCATTGAGTTGCATACGTAATTTTACGTCGACGGTGCCACACTGCCTAATCGGTCGCATATAAAAGAAAAAAAGAACTCAAGCACCCCGCTCATTTACACAATTAACAACGAAACAATTGTTTGTGCAGCATAGGTTGTCTGGAAACATTCTGATGACACACGATGTTAGCAGCCTGCAGTTTGAATGTAACGTATTGCGTGGCTCTGCGCTGCACCAAGAACCCTTCAAGAGATATTTACCGGTCATTCCTTCCCTTCCCCTCAACACCTCACAACAATTACGAACAAGACTATGTTGTAGATAAAGCCAGGCAAAGCTTAGGTTCATTTAATGCTGTCCTTCGTGCCTACATACCCTTACGCCAAATTTAACATTCATGAACACATCATCCTGATGGAGCAGAAGGTGCGTAGAATTTTGGACAGTTGCGACTACTGTACAGGTGAAGTCATACGCGGCTCTTCTTCATCTGGAGTTTTTTGTGGCAGACTTGCCGACGAGTAGAGAAATTGGGATACGTGTGGGCTATTTTAGGGTACTTCGTGGGGGCTTGTTTTTTGTGTGAATATTTTTAGTTACCTTGTCTGTTTCACCAATAATTCCCATTTACACTATTATAACGGACAAATTTGTTAGCTTTGCTAATTAGGCATTCTTGTGGAGATACAATACATGGCATGGTTGTTTCTGTGTGGTATTTACCAAAAAATTCTTTCTCATGAACAGTAATATGCAATTTGATATCCTTACCTGCACCAGGTTAGTATGCGGCAGTGGGTTACATTTTATTCTGGCGACATCGCCCTAACAAAATACAATTAAGCTCAATAGTACCATCCCACACTATGGTGTGGTTAGGAAATATATCTCTTCCGAAAATTCCCCTTCCCAAAGATACCCGGAGCGAAAATGGAAAAGAAACACAACACCGCATGCTGTGTGGTAAGCTGCGCGCTTTCCTTTCCTTTTAACGTTGTTTTTTATGCCCCGGTTTGTGAATATTCAAAACACTCACCCATTCAAATAGTTTATGTAGTGGTGGCGGATAGTAATAACAGGTGGAAAATGAACCTGAAGTCTCCATTGTAAAATCAATGACACAATCTGCGCCTGCATTCGGACGCTATGTGAGTAATTTGGGCGCCCTCTTTATTACAGCCAGTGATTTATGGGTGCAACCTACATTGGGGGCAGTGCAAAACACATCATCATGTGAATTGCAAAACTGTTTTATTGCTCATCGTGTGAAATTGCGCAGAAAAGAAACTGACACCGAATACAAAATCACAGAATGGCGCGCATTTGCCAACTAGAAATTTTGTTCAGATATAGTGCAGTTGACCCCACTAACTCAAACTGATTGACACAAGAAATAACAAAGTATACACGTTGTACAAGCGCGGTAGAATGAACAATGGCTGGCTGTGCATATTTACTCTTCCCGACCTTTAGGAAAAATGTCTGCTTTCTCTATATCAGTTTTGCCCCTGTTTCTCTACACCAGCGTTGTTTTGGGTCAATACGCGCCCTTTTTTGAGACATTGTGTGCTGCAATGTGTCTACCAAACGACGTTTTAAAGATGGCCTTGTAAAAATCCACAAGCGCGATTGATTCCACTGAAGCACCGGTCGAGGGTTTTTTGAATATTGCCGTCCTTTAGAGGTAAACTCGATATTATTGAGTGGCATGTGTTTGCTTTAGCTGGACCCGCATCCTTCCCGGAAACCATAAATTTTACAGCCCCCATGAGCTTACGACACAACTCAGAATTTTACTAATGCAATGACTAGGCATAATGATGTTAAGATTAGGTCGTTGTGCGCTCTTAATACCTTTTTTTCGACACCACAGCTCTTTTTGTGCAACCATTTTAATATCTGCAGTGAGTTCGTGACGTTTAACTACTCATAACTAGTAGTGATTCACGGGATCCCCGTTTTACTTGTCCCACGCGATTCTCCCTATCCAAACCATTATTTTGATACCCCAGACACCCTAGCGGCATCACTACGAATGTTAATCCAATGTATGACTCAGCAGGAGTGTGTTATGAGTATAGCCAGAAAGCAATTTTTTTGAGGCCGTGCTGGCCAGCGCGGTCCTGAAGAACCAGCGTGGCCTGGTGACCCGGGCTCTTAGTGCTGCGGCAGGCCATGGCATCCAGGACTAGGGACGCAGAAGGTGCTTAGAATCCAAGTGACAATTGTCCATCCGATACCCTGTCTTGTGTGAACTGCGGCGGGCCGCATGCAGCGTACTCCCGCAAGTATGAAAAGTTCCAACTGGAGAAAAATATAATCAACATCAAGGTAACTGAGAACATCACCTCAAGACCAACGCAGGAGATCATCCTCCGATCCTTTACCACTTGTGGCCATAAACGTTTATACTACTACTACTACTACTCGCACGTGATACCCCTCATCGAGACCTTCAATTTGACACTCCACACGCCCTAGAGGATTTTAACCTAATTTTAATCTACGTTTACTGCTTGCACTACATTGTGTTACTGTTGCTTCGAATATTGTGCCTTTATATGTAACTTAGTTTAAACCAATGTTTGCTAATTATAAAACTATGCAGTTATTTGTATTTCTCTTCTCCCTTTCGAAGGTTTGCTCATGCTTATTTCTTAATCACGGCTCCCACAAACTCACTTTTTGCGTTTTACAGTCTGCGGACTCTGGGACCCTCTTCTGTATATTAATATGTTTGTATACCTTTACACAGAAATAAATTTGATTTTGACTTTGACTTTGACATGAATCACAATGACTGTGTAATATGATTATAACCAGGAAGCAATTTTTTATTTGTCACAGATGATTACCCTCATCGAGACCTTTAATTTGATACCCCCCATGCCCTAGCAGTATCATTTTGAATTTTAAACCAAATCTACGACTCTCCATGTATGTGTCATGTTCCCCACACGGGGCACCTTGAGTATTCATGGTGACGGTGAGCAGCGACACCGCGGACCCCGAGCTCCCAACATAAGCCGTGTTCCAACCGTGGCGAGGTGTTTAAAGGTGAAGGGTAGAAGCCGTAAACGGTGGCCGTCGGAGCCTTGGTCAAGCTCCGGCCGATGGGCTCCCTGCCTGTCTACCAGGCAGGGAGCTCCGGGACCTCTTTGACTACCAGGGTAAGGTCAAAGGAGAAAGTACCCCCGTCTCCCTGCTTTTATACTATGCTTTATGGTATTGTCTAAAACCCCCCCAACCGTGATCGGCCCCCCAAAAGGGGCCGCACCGAAGTATCGTTTCCCCCATTGCCATCTTTGACATTTCCTGAACCATATAATTTTTCTCGATTTCTTGTGATGGAATCGCTCAATCCAACCCACCCTCTTGCATCTCAGTCAGTCTTCTTAATTGCCAAGTATCTTGAAGCCATAATAGGAAAATCGTATAAGTGCAAAAAACAAAGGTCTGGTGAACTCCTAATCGAAATAAATGACAAGCAGCAGTCTGCAAAGCTTCTAGCTCAGACTAGACTGGCTGATCTCGACATCAGGGTCACACCCCATCGGAGCCTCAACAGCTCGCAGGGTGTGATATCCGAGACAGATCTCTTGAACGAAACGGATGCGGATCTCCTTGCCGGCTTGAAGGATCAGGGCGTCACTGCCGTGAGACGCATCACTATCCGCAGAGACGACAAGGAGATTCCCACCAAGCACATTATCTTGACTTTTGACCGCGCAGTACTCCCACAACACATAAATGCAGGTTTTATCCGTTGCTCCATCCGTCCGTACATCCGGAACCCGCGGCGCTGTTTTAAGTGCCAGCGGGTCGGGCATGGTACAAACTCTTGCCGTGGCCGAACGACGTGTGCGAAATGCGCGGCGCATGATCATCCAAGCGACAATTGTCCATGCGATACCCTGTCTTGTGCGAACTGCGGCGGGCCGCATGCAGCGTACTCCCGCAAGTGTGAAAAGTTCCAACTGGAGAAAAAGATAATCAACATCAAGGTAACTGAGAACATCACCTTCCCGGAGGCGCGAAAGAGGTTCGCCTCTTTCCCCCTGGGGAGGTACGCTGACGCGGCTCGCCGGGGGGCGGAGCGGCGTCTGGTGTCCACAGGGACCCAGTTACCCAGTTCAGCGAGTCTGACCTGGTCCCGCCTCCGCCCCCCGCTGGGTTGCCTCACGCAGCCCAACCCGGCACCACGCCGCTTGCTGAGGCAGCAGCGGTTGTGGTGCAAACCACTTCTGTTGGGACCGGTGCCGCTCCCGCCTCCGCCTCCCCGTCCTCCAGTGCGTTGGAGGGTACCGAGGTGATGGACACCACGGGCCCCGCATCGGCTCCCACCGCCACCGCACCGCCCGTGCCACTTTTGGCGTCCCCGACGTCCTCGGCGGTGGCGGCTCAAACGAAGGGCTCCCGTAGTGGGGCCAAGTCCGGGGGGCCCGGTCCGTCGGGCACCCCTCGGACATCCGACGACGAGATGGATGTCGGGCCGTTCCTGCCTGCAACGCAGCGCAAGGAGCGGCCTCCGACGCCCAAGCCAGCAGCAGAAAGGCCCAGAAAGCCTAATCCTAGAGTAACAGCCCCGAAAGATACATGAACACACATACACACAGACTTCAGTAGCTCCTAAATCTCCATAATGGGAAGAGAAACTATTACTCAATGGAACTGTAGAGGCCTCATTAAAAATCTTGATGATGTCCATGAGATATTGCATTCGAACCAGCCAAGTGTGATGTGTCTTCAGGAGACGCATTTGAATCCCAATCACGCAAATTTCTTAAAGGGACACTGAAGTGATATATAAACATTGCGGGATTACTAGCGCAAATTGTAGTCCGGAGTCCCCAGGCCATGTTTCGACCACTCTAGGCGCGTTTATGCGATTTTATTTAGTAGAAAAACTAATTCGAAAATGCTGTCCTCCTCTCTTTACGCTCGCCCATTTTCTGTGGCGTTTTCGTGTGACGTCAGGAGGGGATGAGCTGGCAATTGGCTGCGCCACGGCTGCGCTACTGCACGGCTCCCCGGCCGACAGAGTCAGTCGGCCCAGCGTTTCGTCCGCCGGCCGCTGGCGGGTCGTCGCAATCAAGGAGGTTAAAAAAAATTGCTTTATCGCAATTCGTTCGCTTAGTTGAAACGAAGCCAGGACACGTTTGTGAATGGAAGAATGTGCCTTTCTTTACTTGGTTTGTTTGTACACTGTATCTAGCTCCAAGTCAAGGTCGCTTCACACAAGCGCTGCACAAGCGCACATGCGACGCTTCGCTGACTGGTACGCCAGTAGGAAAATATAAGGCCTCTTGAAGGCGGGAGAAGAGTCAGCGAAGTCAATATAGGTACTAAGGAAATAAAATCAACTGATATTTTTACCGTACAGCGTAAAACTAGGGCGCGGGAAGCACTTTTTTGCGCTGGGCGAACAAGCACAGCGGTCAGCAGCACGACTACGCATCTGCGAACGCTTTTTCGTCTACGAAATGCAATTGCTAGACGTGAGCTACTGTGGAAACTCGGGCGACGCTTACTGCACGATCGCAGTACAACAAATAGTCACCTAAGTTGCTTGAAATGCCAAAACTAAATAAAAGTGTAAACCGGTTGTACAATATATACCCTATATTAGCACGACCTTCGCGTCCCGCTCCGTGGCTCAGTTGTCTGGGGCGCCAGGTATGTCACCGTAAATTGGCGCGCTAGCGAGTTCTCGTTGGTGTGCTGTTGCCATAAGCACCGACTGCTTGCAGGCAGTGGGCACAGGCCAGAATGAACAGACCCTTGGCCTGGTGCGAACACGCTTTTTACGATACAGGCATGAGGGAGGCAAGCTCCAAATATGGGGGGAAAGCGCATGACATTTGGGCGTCTGCGGGTACGCGGAGGGCGTTCATACACTGCGTAGGTCTCGGCTAGTGAATGCTACGGCCGTCCTGGGAGGCTTACTTGTGCATTTTACAGCCGACAACATGGCAGAAGCGCGGTACGATGATTACTGAGATATTGAGAATGCCCATCCAACAACGCCATTGGTTATGTTTTACAGAACCGAAACCGAAACCGAAACTTGTGTGATTGCTAACCTTGGGCATCGTCCAATCACGGCGCCCCTCCTCCCAACGTCACAGCCTTAGTTGGTGCGGCCGCCGCAAACCGCGCATGGTAGTTTTTCTTCTTTCGCGCTTTGTAAAATAATTACCGATTTGTCAGCCGGATAAACGATGAAAAGTGTGCTAATTTGAGCCAGTGTACGCAGTGCAAGCAAAAACGGGAGCTTGACAAATTCACTTCAGTGTCCCTTTAAATAGGTACATGGTATTCAGAAAGGATAGGGTTGGCTGCACACACTCTTCGGGCGGTGTAGTCATAACAGCCCGGAAATCCCTAGCATGCCACCCTATCGCTCTCAACACCGTCCTTGAGGCTGTAGCAATACGCGCAATAATTTTTAATAATTTGATAACGGTATGCTCCATTTACATTCGTCCTAATTATGCACTTTCGAGCGCTGACTTCGAGGCGCTGGTCGACTAGCTGCCCGAACCGTACATCCTAACAGGCGACCTTAATGCACACAGCTCTCTTTGGGGCTCCTCCAGAACGGATGCCCGAGGTCGCCTGATAGAGAAATTTCTTACATCTTCAGGAGCATGCCTTTTCAACAAAAAGCAGCCTACATACCATAATTTGGACATAATACATACTCACATCTCGACTTGGCTATTGGTTCTGCAATTCTCTTTCCATGTCTTGAGTGGGGCGTGGGCATTGACCCATATGGTAGTGACCACTTCCCCACTTCCCTAACATATATAGGTAAAGGCCCATGCAGTCCATCTTCCCATAAAAGGTTTAATGAATCAAAAGCAAACTGGAGCACATTCACACAAACACCTCAACTACACCACGCATCCATAAAACACCTACACGTGGAGGAAGCAGCCCAACTCGTCACGGCGCACATCCTCGACGCTGCCGAAAAGTCCATTCCCCACGCCTCCAGCGCTCCGCGTAACCAAAGGAGGCAGTGGTGGAATGAGGACTGTAGGCGGGCGCGAGAGGCCCAGAATAAGGCGTGGGGTGTCCTTCGCCGGTACCCCACGTCAGATAACCTCATTTCTTTTAAACGGGCAAAGGCTTTTGGAAAGCGAGTGCGTCGTGAGGCGAAAAGGGAAAGTTGGCGCACCTTCCTCACTTCCATCAACTCATACACAGACACGCGAAAAGTATGGACACGAATACGTAAACTAAAAGGACAACAGACACACAGCCTGCCCCTGGTTAGTACAACAGGGGACACACTCGAAGACCAGGCTAACACACTCGCACAACACTTTAAACATGTGTCCAGTTCAGCGCACTACACCAACACTTTCATAAAACACAAAACATCCTGTGAGAAGAAGTCCTTGCGAGACAGTAATAAGTCGACGTCATCTTATAACACCCCCTTCTCACTGCATGAGCTGAAGATCGCACTTAGTACATGTAAACCTTCAGCTCCAGGCGCAGACAACATTACATACACTATGATTCAACACCTGCACACAGACACACTTGAAACCCTCCTTCACCTCTACAACAAAATATTTCTTTCGGGGCACCTCCCAAGGTCATGGAGGGAGGGCATCGTAGTGGCCTTTCTGAAAGAGGGGGAGGTCCCTTCCTCTCCCACAAGTTATCGTCCCATTGCCCTGACAAGCTGCCTGTGTAAGCTCTTTGAGAAGATGATAAACAGGAGACTCGTGTACTTCTTAGAGTACAATGGTCTTCTTGAGAGCTGCCAGGCAGGCTTCAGGGCGGGGCGATCTACCAACGATCAACTCGTTGCATTAGAGGCGTATATAAAAGATGCTTTCCTCCATAAGCAGTACTGTATGACAGTATTCTTTGATCTAGAAAAAGCGTACGATACCGCTTGGCGGTATGGCATCCTAAGCGACCTCAAGTCCTTCGGCATGGCAGGTAACATGATGAACACACTTGCCAGCTACTTGTCTCAAAGAACCTTTCGTGTGCGAGTTGGAACTGCACTCTCTAGGGTTCATGTGCAGGAAAATGGAGTGCCGCAAGGTGGAGTTTTAAGTTGCACCGTTTTTATTGTGAAAATGAATCCCTTAGGAAGGCGCTGCCACCGTCGATTTCCTGTTCAATCTATGTAGACGACGTTCAGCTCTCCTTTAAATCCTGCAACTTGTCTGTCTGTGAGCGCCAGGTCCAGCTTGGTGTTAACAAGCTAGCTGGTTGGGCAGATAGCAACGGTTTTAAATTTAATCCAGGGAAGTGCACTTGTGTCTTGTTTTCCAAGAGGCGTGGCATCCGACCGGATCCAGACATTCAACTCCACGGTGTCTCGATTCCTGTAAAAAAGGAACACAAGTTTTTAGGTATAATCTTTGACGAAAAGCTCACATTCATCCCACACATAAAACAACTAAAACATAAATGCTTAAAAACAATGAATATCCTGAAGGTTCTCTCGCACATCTCTTTTGGTGCTGACAAACAACTTCTGTTGCGTGTTTTTACCAGCTTGATAGGTTCACGATTGGACTATGGCAGCGTTGTCTATGGGTCAGCCACTAAAAGATCCCTCAGAATGCTGGACCCTGTGCTTCATCTAGGGCTCCGCTTGTCGTGTGGCGCCTTTCGGACTAGTCCAGTCGAAAGCCTGTATGTAGAGTGCAACAAATGGAACCTACAACGTCAGCGAGCATGCACAGACCTCCTTTATGCTTTTAAAATTTCATCCATGCCTCACCATCCTTTTAAATCAGTTTTTCATGATACCTCCATAACTGAACTCCTTTTAAATCGACCATCGTTCTCTGCGCCCTTCTCTTACAGAGTTAGAGAGGAAGCTTCATAGCTTGCTGTCTCCTTTTTAGATACCATCCAAAGTTCTGTAACAGATTTCATAGCACCATGGCATCTCCGCCCTGTCTCATGCGACACATCATTCACACATGTAGATAAAAACCGAGCTCCCACATGTGCAATTCTGCAGCACTTCTTGTATTTGCAGCAGAAGTACCAATGTTCTGAATTTTATACGGACGCCTCTAAAACTTCCACCTCGGTGTCCTGCGCGGCGCATGGGCCCGGCCTCAGTGTCACTAGAACTCTTAACAGTAATACTCTTAACAGTAATAACAGTAATAATAATCTTTACGGCAGAGGCTTATAGTGTACTTCTGGTTGTTAATCATATCCTTCAAAGCCACATCCCACAATCCATTATATATACAGATTCTCTCAGTGTTGTGCGGGCATTGTCGTCAAACAAAGTATTCAAAAAATCACGTTATAAATTTAATAGTCAGGGTATTATGTCTGTGTATGTCCACAAATTTGAACTAGTCCTTTGCTGGGTCCCTGGCCACTGTGGTATAGCCGGGAACGAAGCAGCGGATCGAATGGCTGCTGCTGCTACACTCTCGAATGCAGTAGACATAACCACATTACCCTACACCGACGTGAAACCACACATCAGGCAACAACTTCGCAAAACATGGCAAACACACTGGAGTGAACAGACAGACAACAAGTTACACGTAATAAAACCACACTTGGGACCATACACCACCGACACAAGCAATAGATACACTGAAGTCGCCTTGGCCAGATTACGGATAGGGCACACTCATGCAACACACTCGCACCTTCTCACTGGGTCTCTAAGACCTCTGTGCAGCAGGTGCGGAGAGGCCCTATCCGTGATGCACATCCTCATACAATTTAAGGCACTCGACACTACACGACGCAAACACTTCCCTCAACTACACACACGACATATTCCACCACACCCGTCATACTTCTTAGGAGACGAAGCCCTGCTATCAATCAAACGCGTTTTCGAGTTTCTCACCGACGTAAAATTTTTACATCTCATTTCTTATCATGCATGTTGACTTCCTGGCCCTTTACACCAGTCATCTTCATTACGTTGTGTTTTACTGTGTTTATTTTTACTAAAATGTTCTTTTACTTCCATGTCACTTTCATGTAATCACTTTTGTTTGGCGCTCTTTGCCCTTAGTCGGCCTTGCGCCATTAAACTCTAAACATCATCATCATCATGTATGTGTCATGTTGTACCACGTGGTTTCCCTCATCAAGACCTTAAATTTGATACCCAACGCACCCTAGCGGCATCAGTATGAATGTTAGCCCAATTTCTGACTCACAATGACTGTGTGAGTAACAAAACCAGGAAGAAGGTGCAGGAGGAATAAACTTTATTTTTACATTAGTTTTGGAGTCATATCAATCCAGTCCAGTCTTCTCAGTCCAGAAGTCCCTAGGCGGTTACTGCCTGGCGGGCCCTTTCAACCAGCCGAAGCTGATCACCGGGGTCCGGGCTGGCTAACATGCCTCAATTTTTGTCCCACGTGATTCCCCTTATCGAGGCCTGCATCATCCTGAATTTTAACCTAATGTCTGACTAGCCATGACTATCTCATGATGCGGTCATTAAGCTGAACGCGTGTCGCAGGGACTTAATTTCTGAAATAACAAGATGTGCGTATCATATGACTAAAATCAGGACAGGTTGCGAACGGCTGCACATTAAAACAACACGGAAACATGCGCCATGACACGCATACCCAAACAAACAGCGGACATCCAGTAAATGTTTGGGATTTCTTCCATGGGTGGCCCGGCTGACTGGCGCCAGCAGCGACACCTGTCCCAGGTTCGGACCTTTATAATAAGCCAGTCATGTAAACAAAAACAAAGGCAGTCTTGTGAACACGTCGTAGTTCACTGACTCATGGGAACAGTTGGCTCCGCCACAAGGCTATTTTTGCGAATGCAGAACATGAATGGACGGTACCCTAACCATAAACAGCTTCGATATAAATGAACTGAGGACACGTCACCTTTCTCCACCTCCTTTGTTTCTCCCCCGGGCCCCAACGCACCCTCAAGCCTGAATTATCCGTGTCATGAACACACAGCCCATATCAAGGGTTTGGTATCCAATACATACTTGCATTTCATTATAAGCGGCACTAGTCATCATGGCCTAGCAAGTATAGCTGTATTAACTCTGCAGCGGCAATTGTTTCCGACCTCACTGAGGTTACGAGGTCATGTCTTTCTTACCAAACGCGAGAACTTCAGCAGACCAGTTTGCGCCCATACGTTCCGTAAACCCACGTGAATTTTCAAAGCTCTGAATTTATATGAAATCTGAGCCCATTTGAGCCAGTCTGAGTTCTGAGTTCTGAATTCTGACTCCATTTTGAGTTTTGAGCCCGAGTGAGTTCTAAGACCATTTTGAGTTCTGAGTCGAAGTCAGTTCTCAGTCTATTTGAATTCTGAGCCCGAATTGTTTTGAGCGCGAGTGAGTTCTGAGCTCGAGTGAGTTCTGAGTTTTGAACTCGCTTTGGGTTAGAGATTGAGTGCGCTTAATTTGAGTGAGCCGGTCTCCGGGTCGTGGCCACCGCCCCCTAACCCTTTATGTAAATAAAAGTTATTTCTCTCTTTCTCTCCTCTCTCTCTCTCTCTCTCTCTCTCTCTCTCTCTCTCTCTCTCTCTCTCTATCTCTCTCTCTCTCTCTCTCTCTCTCGCTCTCCAACTTTGCTCAGGTATGGTCGCAACACTGTCGGAACACATGTTCGACCATCTCGAGTTTTTCGCACGGGTAGCAGTCAACACCCCACGGAAGGTAGAGACCTTTCTTTTTCTTTTTGCCAAGTTAGCACTGGCAGTAGGCCCGCGCGAAGTTAGTGAAAAAGAGCGTCTTAACCAATGGCGGTAAAGCCATTCTTTTTACTCTTTTCAGAACACTTTTTCCTGGTCCTGCACAGTACTCTGATCTATACAACAGAACAGGAAATACACTATCAAAAGGTCATGATACGATGTTTCGCGCGTCTCGCTGGACACGTACACAAGTGTGAAGCGGGCACGTAAAAACTTGGTGGTCTGTACCACTTCGCTGAAATGATCTCTAGTTGCTCAAAAAGAGAAAAACGCAGACGTAACGAGACAGTCCGGGAACGCTCTAGACAACTTCATAATCATAAAAAAGAGAAATGCGCAGAAATAGGATCTTTTACGCCTCAAAGAAACACAAAACGCCATTCCGACACGGTCTAAGCAGCCTAGATTTGGAGAGGAGTGCATGGACGCGCAAAATTACGCAAAAAAATCATAAACACCTCAGGGTAGCAACGGCAGTCATTCAAACGCAAGGCTTTCTTTCTTCTTGCGAAATAAAATGGCGAAGGGTCCAAGCCAAAGCCGCTGGGATCAGAAGTGCCATTGCGTGTGAGTCAAGTCAAAGCTCAGCGAGGCGAATTTCACACCATCTGCGAGTCGAAGTCAAAACGCAGACGACAACCAAAGAATCCATCGCGAGAAAGCTTCGCGTTCAACCATCGTCGCCGTTAGACGGAGGGGTGCATGATTTTTCATAGCTTGCTCTATTGCTATGAAACTATAGCTTTCACTATGCTTCCAGACGTGAAGGAACGAGTGAAAATGTTTATCGGATGTGTTAGAATTTTTGTAAAGATTTACACATATGCGAGATTCTTTTGACCGCAAACACAAAATTCCACCGAGAGCATTTGCGGTGAACTAACAGACAGTTTCACTTTGTGCAGGCGGTGCAAGAAGTGCAGGCGCTCGTAAGACTGACGACGGACACCCAGAGGAGCGAGACTGCGCTTCTGTGCTTAATGCCACTTTTACCACAGCTATTGAAAGAGTAAGAAACTGGATAATAGTTGGTCCGTGAACGTTAAAAAAAATTACACCCAGTCATCGTATCCCTCTGCACGAATTCAAAGACTACGAACAGCTTCAATCTTAGTATAATCCACATGAGAGTACAGTTCAAGTTTCCGAAGCCCATTACACCATGTGCATGTGCACGCAAGTCCCGAGCCCCCACCAACCCAACAGACGGGCGCGCCCCATAAAAAGAAAATTCCTCGGGGCACTTACATCTTCTTACGGGTTCTGAAGGCAAAAGTCGACACGTATTAACAACTATTTTACTGCTGTATTGTATCACCGTCCCTTTCCTTCCTTTCCTTTCTCTGTATTTTAGCGCAATTTACTTCGACCAGCTTCTTTTCTTCTACTCATGTAGCATCACGTTCAGGTGCCACGCGGCTCACACTGCTCTACAGCTTTTGCGTTTCGACTGGATAAGTTTGTGAATTTCGTGGAACGGGCACACTCAAGCCCATCGAAGCTTCCTGGCCAAACCCCCAAGTGGGTATGGGCCACGAAGAAGGGATAACTCATGTTCGACCGCTGGCCACGTGCCGAAGTAGCGCCTCTAGCCGCTACTGGTCAGCAAATTGGAGAAGAGGAAAATGCTGGGCCAACAAGTGTGAGGGAAGGTGACGAGGACGCAAGGAGCCGACGAGCAGGTGTGGAGAGTGTCCCTCATGGCACAGATGTTCGGGTGGGGAGGCCGCGTCGGGGGCAGGGGGGCTGGAACTCAAGTTTAAACGGCCCCGCTGTTAAGAAATTGGGCCACCTTAGCAGTTGAGGTGCGAAGTCTGGGGAAACACCGAAGCTGGTGGTCTTCACTACCAGCAATAGCAGGAGCCTTGTACAAGAAAATGATATAGTGGCGATGGGTGTGGCGGGCAGCTGCTGGAAAGCCAAGGTGAAAGGCCACAAAAAGGCTAAATTGAAGCTACCAGCTATAGCGGCAGCCTTGCAGAAGAAAAAGTTTGAGTTTTGTTGGGTGGAAGGGGGAAAGCTCCCGGAAAGCCAAGTTAAAAGACCATAAAAAAGCCTAGTTCAAGCTAGCTAACAGCCAATATAAAGTTAAATAAGAGCACAGTTAGAGCTATAGAAAACGCCAGGTTAATAGCTATAGGAAGAATCACGTCAAATCCATATAATAGCCAATATCACGCTATAGGATACCCAAATTAATGCAATACGAAAGCTAACTTAAAGCTACTAACTTAAAGCTATAAAATGCCAAGTTAAAGTTAGTGAAGAGCACCAGCTCCACTGCTTGTCCCAGTCTTCGCATCTCAGTTGAGAAGGTGGCCGAATTTTTTTATTTGTTTAAAATTAGTAGCAGCGGCCATGTTCTTGACCGGACGACTACGGCTTTTCGCAGAATGGGGCGTTCAAGGATTTCGCCTTAGAACACAATGAAATTTGTGATGCACTCTGTGGGGACCATCAGACACTTCGCGTGCATGGGCTGTACAACACCTTCACGCCTGTTCGGTGGAAGTGCATTGAAGGTCGCTGACTGTACAGGGAGGTTCCCTCGGCAGGCTCCGTTCCATGATCACCGTCAAAAAGGTGCTCATGCGAGCGGAAACGAGCTGACGTTACCCGTGGTGCTTCGATGACGAAGCTACACCGCGCATCCGGGGCTTCGTAACCTCACCCTCAGCGGGGAATACCACACACCCGGGGTAGGCGCTCGCACTTTTTCTAGGCCCTTTTCAACCAGCTACTACCAGCTATTCGCAGTAATACTCCCAACACTCATCGTTGGGACCCAGTTGAGGTATCGGTCCTCAACCGTGAAGCCCGTCTCTCTCACAGAGGAGAAAAAAATTTAGGCCCCTTCCACTCTGTGAGGAAGGATAACCTGCGAAGCTAGGAACGACGGCCTTGGTGCGCACCCGGGCCACGCAGTCGAGGGACATCTTCGCCCGCGCAGCATATGGCGCGCAGTGCAGACCCCCGCCCCGCTGATGAGTACACATTCGCGATATGCAGCACGAGAGACTATCAGCGAGTTACTTACTTCCGTTTCCCTGGTTAGCAGCCTAAAAAATTGGAGTTGCCGTAATATAATCGAAACCACGATTACTTTGCTACAAGCGTCTGCTATATCAAACTTTTTTGGCTTTTTAGCACAACATCACTGCTGTGCAAAAAAGCTTACCCATGTAAACCTTGCGCTAAACAAATGTGTGCTAGCCATGAGGTATGTCATCTGTTAAGGGGAACACTACTTGGACGTAAAATTTGAAACCTTAACGTACTTATTTCCATTCACAGGGGAATGGCTACGGTAAAACTAGTTGCTCCCCCTTAACGATACTTGCAATACGTTCGAGCCGCTAGTATGCCTAGCAGACGCCTCTTTTCAGGAAATGGAACGACTGCAAATGGTCATGAATAATTCATGTACGCAAAACATGATACAGTGGAAACTCGGGCTCACCCGAATGATTATAGAGGCTTAGAACATACGACGGCTGGGTCACCTTTGCACTGGCATGTGGTTTGTCGTCCTCATTATAAATAAAGCTTGCAAGAAGTTGAAGGACTGTTTATTTTTCAGATTGAGAAGCCGAGACGAGCGCACTACTTTGAGCTCCAGATACAATGGTAGTTCTCGGCGCCAAAGAGCCTTCTGACGGGTTGCCTTCTTCTTCAGATGAGGACCAGCATGAGCGCATACCCTATGCCTAGATTAGACAGCCTGAGAGAAGCATAACACGGCCGTATCTACATGGCTTCTACACTGTCCTGTGGGAACAATACCTCGATGGCCTGATGGTACTAGTGGTATATGTGGCGAAGTGTAAACTATACGGTACCCAAAAAATAAATACATGAGCACTTCTGCAAAGTCTATTTAGCAGCCAACTTGGCGCGGCTCCCGCCACTGACCATCGAAACAGGCATAGAGAGTGCGCAAGCAGCAAGCAAGCGTGCCAAATGAGAGAGGGCGCCAGCAAGACTTAAGGTGATTTTATGACAACGATGTGGCGGCAATCGTCCCCATTTCTCCATGGAAGTTGGAATACTGAAATACCTGAACTTTCCACGCGAACTGAAACGATTTCCTTCCGGTTTTGCTCATGAACGAAATAACAAGTGACGTTTCATTTACGTTGTCGTTTCAGCCAAACATATTGCTTTCTCTGCTTTTCGGTTGCAGTTTTGGGTTCGCTCTGACACCCTGACAGCCGCGCAGAACCCTGATTCTAGGGGAGCTGTGGCGTGTGCCAGTCTGAGTGTGGCTGTCTGCTTGCTGGCATAGCTTGCCCTGTAAGACGACGAAATGAAAGAGAAGAAAGACGGATACATGGAAAAAAAGCTGGTGGAAGTAGTTCATGCCTAAAGACAGACACCAAAGCGAAGAAAGTAACGCAAATGCGATGTTGTGGCAAAACATTTTGCCTTCAAAGCACTTACGCTTTGAGGGCAGTTTGGAGATTTAGCTGCTCTGACACAAGTAAGATGCCTGAAATACTGATGTTATATGAGAATGGAACACAATCCACCCAACTTACCTGCATCGCGCCGCCTTCGTGGGCAGCGATCATCCAACTGGTACATGATGTCATTTGGGCGCATCAGGGACTGATAATTAAGGCAGAGTACCCTCGTTTGCCCTGAAAATTACCTTCCTCTTTGGCTAACAGATGGGGCGAGTGGTCCCGTCGATGAAGGCCAAGAAGTTTTCACAGCCTGTCACAGAAAACGAAAATATGCTTCAACGCTTAGCTTTGCCGCAGCTGATGCACTTGAATCGGGTTAAGCATTTGTCGGCGTAACAGTACTGAATGGGTCTACAGTTATTCTGATGCTTTGAAAATGCCAAAATAAGGCACTTGCTGGTCTTGGTGCCTTGTTTTACTCACTGCGCGGTTTGCACTTAATGCTTGCACACTTAGACTTTTTAAGGGGTCCTGTTTATAAACACTGAGAATATATTTCTTGAAATAGTCGCTTGACTAAGTGCTGCAAGGCCATAATAGCACAGCTCTTGTGCGTGTGTGTGTACGAGATAAAGAGGGAAACATACAGTGCAACTGCAGCGTTAGGAAAGCAAGGGTATGCAAGTGAAAGAAGAAACCATGCTTACATATGCGAGAGCGCTTGGCGACAGCCAGGTGTGATAATTGCAGTCGCTCAGGAGGAGGCCCAATGTTGCAATGTGTGCTTCAGCACTTTGGAGGTGACACTCGGCATAAAGGAATAATGTAATCTGAAAATATTCTGCACGTCACACCACCTGTTGGGGCATGCAAGGCGGCGAAGTGCTAAGCACAGTGCGCCGAGACCCGGCGTGGTCACTCTGCGCGCTGACCACAACTTCCGGTATCAGGGGTGCGCCATCAAGTCCATCTATGTAGTCTCTCTGAAATCTGAACTGCCGTTGGAAAAAAGTGCGCTCAATCCGGTTGATGTCTAAGAGTCCCGGTACCTAAGCAGTTCCGACTCGCGACTTCGCCTCAGTTCGTATTCGATGTCTTCCAGAGTGAGGTCTCCCTACAGCATACGCCTCTTTTCGCTCGTAGAAAAATAATCATCTGTTTCCGACCCAGTGACGTTCCACGCCGCGTAGAGGTCGCAAGGTATGCTAGAAAGCGTCGCATTCAATGGGATTCACAAAGTGCAGACAAACTGGGAAGAGCCTGTGAAAAGTGGCGACTCACCCCAAACTCGTTTATGGCTTCTACTGGCTAGGGATAGGATTGGCCCTGGCCGACAACGGCATGTATCACTTGCCAATCTGGCGTCTGCTGGCGCTGCTTGAGACACAAAGCGCACATTTAGACGCTAGGGGTTTGTCCATACATTAACGTGTGCGTGCAGTCAACTAAAACTGGTTCTTCGCAATAACTTCGCTGCGCGCGCTGCGCTACCGCAATGAGCGTACGCAACTCCCTGCGTACGCTCAGCTGAAACTGTCTATTGTCTCGATAGAGCCACCATTAACTAATGATGATAATGCCCCTTCCCCTGCCCCTTCGCAGTCTTCTTCCTTTTGAACATCTTCCCGAAGGCCCGAGATGGTCAGGCGACGAATTCAATTAAGTACAGTTTTTACCCTGGACATTAACACATACGCTGTTGCGCGACGCATCGGGCATGTTCGAGCGATGCCGACAGCGCCGTGTTGTAGCAATGATACTAGTAAAGTTCTCTGCATTGGCGGAGCGATGTCGCCCATCTTCAGCTGTGGTGTTCTACGTCTCCTGTCCTGTGCTTGCCGACCGAGCCGATCTGTGGATCTGACCGCTGTCTTTAGCATTCGACAGTGTAGGTTCGTCTTTGGATTCACTGATATTGTCACGAAGACAAGGACGATGCAGTTGTCTTGAATGAGAAACACGTTTATTGGACCGAACTTGTGCTCCCCTAACAGCTCAAAAGAATACAGAGGCGGCGAAGCAGCGGTCAAAAAAGTGACTTGCACAGGCCAGTGTCGTCGAATCGAATACTCCGGCGTCCGCACTGCAGGCTTTTTATCTTTCAGGGCGCGTGGTTCTCGAAACGTCGATTCACATCGAGAACATAGTAGATCCAAGAAGATTATTCTGGGCTGTTCACGTTAGATCGGAATGCTCTCCCTATCACAACAGATAACACATGCGGCACAGAAAGAAAGAACGGAACACGCACCTCCCTTGGCGCAGAGATAACACAGACCGGTGCAGCTGGGCGGTAAAAGCAAAACACAAATAAACAAACCCAATGTATGGTTCGCGGCATTACCCCCCCTCTAAGAGTGCATCGACCCGATGCTAACATAAGCGACAGTCCGAAAATAAAAATAAAATTCTTCATCGTCCGTAGAAAGGTTTTAAGCGAACCACGTGGACGACTTCAGGCCGCGTGCGTTGTCGTGATGTGCCGGAGTCACCATCGGGGATCACTTCGTAGGTAAGTTGGCCAACACGTCGTAGAATCTGGTAGGGTCCGAAATAGCGTCGCAGCAGCTTCTCACTGAGTCCGAATCGTCGGATGGGAGTCCAAACCCGCACACGATCCCCTGGTTGGTACTCGGCGTCTCGGCCTCGGAGGTTGTAGCGGCCCGCATCCACCAGCTGCTGGTCCGTTATACGAACTCGAGCGAGCTGGCGAGCCTCCTCCGCACGTTGAAGATATCCGTGGACGTCGGCGTTGAGGTCGTCGTCTTCTACGTGCGGAAGCATGGCGTCGAGCATGGCAGTCGGCCTTGTACCGTAGACAAGCTCGAACGGCGTCAGCTGCATCGTCTCCTGGATAGCCGTGTTGTACGCAAACGTGACATACGGGAGCACTTCGTCCCAAGTCTTATGTTCAACGTCAACGTACATTGACAGCATATCTGCGATTGTCTTGTTCAGACGTTCCGTTAGTCCGTTCGTTTGGGGGTGGTACGCTGTCTTTCTTCGGTGATCCGTGTTGCTGTAGCGTAATACTCCTTGCATCAGCTCCGCAGTAAAGGCCGTTCCGCGGTCGTGATTAGGACTTCCGGGGCTCCATGTCGCAGCACAACTTGGCTTATAAAGAACTTTGCCACTTCTTGTGCAGTCCCCCTCGGAAGAGCGGTGGTCTCTGCGTAGCGCGTCATGTAGTCTGTCGCTACGACAATCCACTTGTTCTGTGATCGTGACGTAGGGAACGGGCCTAAAAGGTCCATTCCAATCTGTTGAAATGGTCTCGATGGGACGGCGATTGGTTGCAGAAGTCCGGCGGGTCTTGTCGCGGCGTTTTTCGTCGCTGGCAGTCACGGCAGCTCGGGACGTAGTGGGTGACGTCAGAGGTAAGGCCGGGCCAGTAGTACCTCGCCTTGATTTTTCCAATAGTGCGGGCTGTGCTGAGATGTCCGGAAGACGGGTCGTCATGGCACGCTTCCAAAATTTCGTCACGAAGGTCCGCGGGGATGACGAGAAGGCAATTCGCTTTTGTTCCGGGGCTGAAATTCTTCTTCACGAGGACGGAGTTTCTCAGGCTGAATGCTGGTAAGCTGCGTTTGAAGGTCCTAGGAACGGCAACGTTGCATCCCTCGAGGTACTCGATTATGACGCGTAAGTCGGGGTCGGCACGCTGCTGGGCGGCTAGGTCGTTCTCCGTCACGATCACGAAGAACGCGCTGTCTTTATCAGAGTCTTGTGGTGGTGGGTCGACGGGGGCGCGGGACAGGCAGTCGGCGTCGGAGTGTTTCCTGCCGGATTTATAAACGACTGTAACGTCGAACTCCTGCAGGCGCAAGCTCCACCGCCCAAGACGGCCAGAGGGGTCCTTCAAATTGGCGAGCCAACACAGCGCATGGTGGTCTGTTACAACCTTGAATGGCCTTCCATATACGTATGGGCGAAATTTTGAAATCGCCCATATAATAGCCAGGCACTCTTTCTCAGAGGCAGAATAGTTTTTCTCCTCCTTCGACAGACCACGGCTGCATAGGCGATTACCCTTTCGCAGCCGCTTTGCTTTTGGACTAGGACGGCACCCAAGCCTATATCTCTGGCGTCCGTGTGCATTTCCGTTTTGGCATTTTCGTCGAAATGAGCGAGCACGGGCGGGCTTTGCAGGCGTTTTTGCAGCTCGCAGAATGCTTTTAAGTGCGAAGCGACCCCAAACCATCCACCGTCGGCGGCGGCGGCGGCGGCGGCGTCCGCAGTGCTCCTCTATATTTAAAAAAGAAACAGCATCCGGCGCCAGGTTTCGATCCGAGGACTTTGCGGCCGCAGCGCGACGCTCTACCGACCAAGCCACGGACGCGACGCTGATATCAGTGTTAGTGACGCGCCTTATATCTTTAACGCATTCAAACTACGTCGTCAGCGGCGTGCGTTTGGCGACTCAGCGGCGTTATAGCGGCTTGATAACTGCGTGGTGTACACGTGATACTACAAACCCGATGGAAGAGATGGAAGAGAAGGCGGCGAGGCGGTGGGCTGCGGGGGCCGAGCGCAAGCGCCGCAAGCGGGCCGACAACCGTGCATTCGCACTTTCACATCCTCCCCCACGGGGAAATGCGGGGGAATTTTTTTTTTTATCTTTCAGGGCGCGTGGTTCTCGAAACGTCGATTCACATCGAGAACATAGTAGATCCAAGAAGATTATTCTGGGCTATTCACGTTAGATCGGAATGCTCTCCCTATCACAACAGATAACACATGCGGCACAGAAAGAAAGAACGGAACACGCGCCTCCCTTGGCGCAGAGATAACACAGACCGGTGCAGCCGGGCGGTAAAAGCAAAACACAAATAAACAAACCCAATGCATGGTTCGCGGCAATATAATGAATTACCTTCGGGTTCTCCTTTCCGGATATGTTACTGTCATGTTCTTGTGGCCGTGTTGGTTGCCTGGCCCGAGTCACCCTGATATAAGTCAGGCGTTTAAGGGCCTTTCTTCTTGCTGCACTCGATAAACTACCAGCCTGTGATCTCTTCTGCCGGACTTGCGATTTCGTAGAGTTGGGTTTACCCTCCTTTACTTTGCTTTGAGACCGAGTCAAGAGTGTGAGAACGTTCCGTTTGCAGGCCATCGTGGGGGTTCCACTGCCGTTTCAACCACTTGAATGCAGCAGTTTCCGCTTCTTCACTGACGCAAATTTTTTGCACACTCATGGCTTGTCATCGTGCTTGAGGCACTGCATACGGCCCTCTTGGTTTGTAATGTTTTTCGCTAGTGCAGTCCGGGCTTGGTTCATTACTGTTGTAATATTCACCCTCTTACGGGTACCTGACCCCGTTTGGGGCATACATCCTTTCTTCCCCTTTATCCTGGCCCAGAACTAACCGAATTCGATTGCACCTTTGAGGTCATCATTTTTGATCCCCCGCTCCGGTTCGTAGTCCGATCCTTATCGGCTGTTTGCGTGAATCGGCTCCTTTCTCGTCTTTTCACTGGCTCCTTAGCACCGGTAGGGCTTCGACTTCTCTGATGAAATTCACCTTCGCTCGCAATGTACGTGAATGGCGATCGCGTGACTAGACGCCCACGTGTTGGGTTTTGCGTGACGTTATCTTTTCGTTCTCGCTTCCACGATGCGGATTTCGACGTGAATATATTTTGACTAGAGCTGTCTGTTTCTTTCGCCATTTCTCCGTCATTAAGTTTTTAACTTACTTCGCACTTCATAGTTAATTTTTACAAGTGCTCGGGTAGGCTTTAGGCACTTTGGTTTAGTCCGTTAAACTACCAGAGCTGTTTCGCCATCACACAGTGGTTCCGTCGAAGTCAGAATGCTTGTGTGTGCCACCGTACAGATACATGGAACAAGTTAACCCGCACGGCGGAGGTTAGAGCATCCTTGAAAACGTCCACCCTAGAACGGTTTCTGCAGCTGCGAGGGACGCATTGATCCTGTACATTAGCCTAAGGCCACCTTCCAGATGGTGTCAGATCCTACCAGTACGCTTACTTCTCGTGCCTCCGTGTCCGCGGCTGGAAAGCGTCGGCGGGGTGTTACCGCTTTTCATCCAGAATATAGATGGCGCATTGTCTAGTTGCGGATTGGTCACGGAGCAAATCTTAGAGACCTCCAAGGCTTTCAAGGTAACCGTGTCTTCACGAGTGTCATCTTCACTCATCGGCACTGTGAAATCTTGAGCCGTCGTCTTGCCGAACGTACCAACACAAGCTGTTTTGTGCCGACCACTGTGCATTTGAGGGCTTGAGGCACATTCTAACGAATGAACGTCCGTTGGCTGCTAGTGTCTAGAAGCATTCGCACTACTAGGCGTCGCCGTGCACCTTCTGCTCGGGCTGGAGCCATCTGCAGCAACACGGACGTTGTCCCAGAGTGTCCACTCGAAGCTGCTACAAGAGTCGGTGCACCTTGTCCAGCTTGTGCCTGCGGCGTCGATGTGGGCATGGAGCAGTCAGCCGGGCGGAACACGTCAGACTGCACGGTTAGATGATGTTCATTCCAGGTACTGCAATTCAGGTTGCGTGACTCTCGGCACTGACGAGCCACATGGTGGGTCTGCCGTGCCGGAAGCGGCAGCGACTCTTGCGCAGTCGCATTCTCTTCTCTCTCGCCGACATGTTATCCTGACAGTTCGCCACCCTATGACCGCGGCTGTCACACAAGGGACACGCCGGTGTAGCTGAGGCCTGGGACTCTGCCCTCAAGGCCAATGCAGATGGGGCGGGTGCTTCCAGGCGTCTTGGAGAGTTCACGTCAGCATTCTGAACGGATCGGCGAGATGCGTTCAAAAGGGTCTATCCTTGTCTGCGTTACTCGCGAATCTCAATTTAGATTTTCAAGAATTCCACTAATTCCTTCTTCTGGCCAGTTTGACATTGGTTCATCGCCCCTTAGCCTTTCGGAGGTCTCAACCCTCTGCTGATACATCATGGTCAAGTCAAAGGAGCACACCGAAGTAGCATTGAAGGCATCGAAGGAGCACACGGTTGAGAACTATGGCGCATTTCTCCCGCCGAACTCCGAGGACTTCCAGGGCACTGAAGCGGAAATGCTCTTGTTGTACAGTTCACGGAGTATCTCGATATCCGTTGAGCTTTGTATCGGTTTCGATGCCAGGAGTTAATCAATGTGCTCGTTGATGAGCAAGACTGGCCGACCAAATTGCTGAACGAAGGTGCCCACCGTGAGGTAGTAATTTGCACCCCCAAGTTGGATTCCCTGTATAGCTCGCCTGGCATCGCCGATAAAGTACTTCAGGAGGCACCTGAACTTTTCTATGTTCGGTAGCTCGGCGTTGTCATGAATGGTCACGCTAAAATGATCCCACAATGCTTGCAAAGCGTGCAGATTTCCCGATAACGCTGAAACGTGGAGCTTGGGAAGCGCGACTGTCTGATGCCGAGACCCAGTAACGAGGTGGCCCGACGCACCCGTTGGATCAGGCACCAGAGGGGTGGCCCCACCGCTTCCGCCGGCGACGGGAGTGCTCGGCTCGGCATTTATGAGTAGAAACAGTGCCTTAGGGACGGGTGCACTGTGCCGCTTCCTCGAGCTCTTGTTCCAGCGCGTCCTCCTCCGTTGCCTCGGCGATCTTCCCGTTAAGGGCAGTGAGCTCATCCTCTTGGTGAACAATACAATTGACGTGCGAGCTCATTGTTGGCGCGTCGCGAGGTGGCTGATGCAGCAGGTCGTTCAAGGGCGTGAGAGCTCGTTGACGCTGCTCCTGACGATGCCACGGGTCCTTCGAAGGCCATCGATCGGCGAGGCCATGCTGATGATGCTGACAGAGGCAATTTCCCGGGTGGATCGGCACCAAATATGTCGCGGAAGCAATCGCGAATCGAGGACCCAGAGCCCTAGAAAGAGCAACCGTGGTGCTGGTGGTGGTGCCAGTTAAATGGCTCTTACCCTCTAGGGGGGACTGGCCAGGAAATGGGTGCTTTACAGAAGGGAACTCTATAGATTTTGGCCAAAAGGAAAAATATTTAAATATTATAATGCATTTTCAGTCGATGACTAGAGAAATAAACAGGAGGAGATTATGAACAGAAGTAAATAATGGTAAAAGAACTCAACTGCAAGAAAATGAAGAAGCAAGACTAACGAAGAGGGATTCTGGTACAAAGCAGCGAGCAAAACGAATGTATTCAGCTGTGACAGGGGAATCCAGCAGGGCCTAATGACAGCCAACACGGTAGACGACCTGGTTCTAGAATGTATGAGTGTAACGCGCGGCAAAGCATGTCTTTGATCGGACCACCACTAACTAATGATGATAATGCGGCGCGTGGCCCGCCCGCTTCCTTGTCTTGCTTTTCAACACTTTCCAGCGGGCCAAAAATGGTCAGCGGTGAATTTAATTAAGTACAGTTCTTACCCTGGACATTTGCACATAACTTGCTGCTAGAAGCAACGAGTATGCACAAGAGATGCCGAACGCGCCGCTTTGTTTGACAGAAATAAGTTATTCAGGTATGTTAATATTCTTAAAACGAAAGTAGCAGACGTATTACGCGTTGGTAGAAGTGGGTCAACAGCAAAGTAGGTCTTTTCTGGTGCATTCACAGTGAACTTGTACTGCCTGCTCTAATCATTAATTAATTATTATTGGTTTAGAATAGCAGTTATACAATTGCAACTTAACATCTCGATGTACGCAAAAAGATATAGTTCTTCTAATCGCGTGGTCGGGAAGAACCGCTGATGAATAGCAGATGACCAAATGAATCCTTGGTCGAGAAAAAAAGCGTGGATTACTTCATGTTCTATTTTCTACGGGCTGTTTTTGTTTGTTTGAAAGATAACACGTATCTGGGAATTTTTAAAGAGACACCGAAGTGAATTTTTCATACTTCTAGTTTTGTTGAATTGCGCTGACTGGCTCCAATAAACACAATTTTCTTTGTTTAACAGGCAGATTCGTCTTGCAATGTGATTGGACGATGCCCAAGGTTGGAGATCAAACTAGTTTTGGTTTCGGTTCCGTACAACATGCTTGTTATCCGAAGTTATCGTTGGTCGGGCATCCCCGATATCTCAGGAATCGGCATACCGCGCTTCTGCCTTGTCGTCGGCTGTATGATGGATCAAATAAGCGTGCCAGCACCGCTTACAATCGTAAAGTTGACTAGCTGAGGCGTACGAAGCGGCCGAACGCCCTCCGTGTGAGGTTCAGTAATTACCCACAGTAATGACTGAACCTGACCGCCTGTGGTTTGTAAGGTCGGCACGTGTAACCTATGTAAAGGCAACTTTTTATTGGTTTTATTCTTTGTAAGAAACAGTAGCATAGCATAAAGGAGAAAAACAGCATGCGTTTGGAACGCTTCGATGGGAACGATTGGTAGAGTGGAACTGGATTGCGCACGCATTGAGTTTTTCTACCAGAAAAAAAAAAAAATTTACTGCGCGGTTCGCTATTTACAAATTTCTCTGTGTTCAAGAAATTTAGTTCGTAAAACTTGGTGTTGAACTGAATGAAATGGCGCGGTTTATAAAAAGCAGACGCGGTGTCTTCCGGAGCACGTTCGCCATTGCTGCCAAATACAGCGGGATGAGGACGCCTTCAAAACCTTCATTATAAAAGTCTCGACTATGGTAGATAGTATTATTAACAAACATTTTTCGATAAAAAATACACATTTTTCCTCTAGAGAAGTTATTTTAGCCTGAACCCAGGACATTCACGCAGCTCGCGGCTCACAAATGGGCAGCACACCTATAGCTATGTTCATACGGGCCGCTCGTCCGGCCGGATATATGGCGTTCGCACGAAACGTTTGCCTTGCACTCTTGAAAATTTCGCAGTTTGCCTAAGCTGCGAAAACAGAACGCTTTGCCACACGAGCGGCGCCGCAACACCTAATTCGTAGGTCAATTCACCGCTCTATTTGTGTTTTCCCGGTCGTTCTGCCGGCAATGAATGGATAACAACACGCCGGACTAGCAAGTTTTGTTATACAACATTTTCACTCAGCTGGCGTCAGCACTCGTGCGACACTGACTTCAAAGGGAAACGCATTTCCGAAACTTTTCCCAACGTGCCTCACATTACCACAGTAGAAAAGGTGAGCAAGCAAGGCCACGACGAAGAGGAAACTGACTGCACGATCCAATCCTTAGCACTTTCCGCGAGCCACCGCGCACCTATCTGAATCCACGTCTACCCATTACGTCCATCGCTGGGGACGATCGGAGCTCCAGATGCCTGTCTAGGTATTATTGTATGAAACTCTAGGTGTCTTCGATTTGGCTGCACTCGTTATACTCATCTAGGTAGTGCAGCACTCGCCTCTTCGATTTTCCAGGGTAGCGCGCGGCGCCAGCATATTTATGTTGGATTCATACCGATGGTGCAGAGAGTGTAGGATGATTTAAGGACTTTCCCTCCCCAGAGAGTAGGTGCAAAAGCAGACGAAAAAAGGGCCCATCTCCCCGCCAAGGGGACTCGAGTAAATGCGTCGCATAGGGGGTGGGTGTATTGCGTTAACGTTTAGTGTTTGGGGAGGTGGTAGTGAATGCGTTGTATCAGCAGCTTCTTGACGTAGTTTGAATGAGTAAGGAATAAAGGGGCGTTCGTAGCATTTCATTCTGTTCGGTTTTGTGGCGCAGTGGGAAGAGCACCATGTACCTCGCGTTCCGCCCACAGGTAGTGAATGCGTTGTATCAGCAGCTTTTGACGTAGTTTGAATGAGTCAAGGATATAAGGCGCGTTTATTCCCTTCTGTGTCGGCTTTTTGGCGCAGTGGGTAGAGCACCATGTACCTTGCGTTTCCCCCCGCAGGGTCGTGGGATCGAAACCAGGCGCCCGGGGTATTTTTTTTATATAGTGTAGGGGAGGGGTGCGGCCCCGTTGTTGAGAGCGAGGGGGGGAGCGTGATGCGGGGGAGGGGGATGGGGGAGAGGGCAAACCCGGAACGGCTGTTGCGGACGCCGAGGCACGCCAACGCCGGGTGACATCGTGAGTTAAAGAAATGCTCTGCATTTAAAGTTCGACTGGTTCTGCAGTGGCGGCACCTGCAGTGAAGTAATCGTGAACTCAAACAGAAAGTGCATGCCAAATCGAAGAGACATATGAGCGGAAAAACACTGATTGCCTTGCCTTCGCTCTTTTAGCGGGATGCACACACGCTGTATAGCAACCATGGCAGACAAAAAAAAAAAGCGTTTTCGAACGCAGGTTCTGTATTGACAACCTATGCTTCACGAGCATTAAAGGTCAGCGAAGGAAGACAGACTGTCCGGGAGGCTTTCTAACCGCCGTGGTCGAGGAGAGACTAAGTTCCTCTGCGTTTATGCGGCTTCAGATGTCAGCGTAAAATGTCGCGGCTGCGGATTGATTGTCGGCCAGCTTGAGCCAGAAGGTGCCAGTGTCAGTATTTCGAAGTCTTTATTCTCTGAAGTTGAGCTGCAACTGAACATTTTTTTGCTTTTTGGGACGAGAGAGAGAGAGAGAGGGATAGAGAGAGGGAGAGAGAGAGAGAGAGAGAGAGAGAGAGAGAGAGAGAGAGAGAGAGAGAGAGAGGAGAGAAAAGAGGGAGTGAAGACAGAGAGAGAGTGTGTATGATGACCTTGGTTACAGATGAAAGGGTTAAGGTTTAGCAGAAGGGGGCAAAGAGATGGTAGGAGGCTCAAGGGTGGAACTTGAAGTCGAGGGCGCCAGATGCAGCAGCTCCTTCCCTTGCCTCCTCATAGGCTTGTGCTGATCTTGAGGTAACGAGTTGGTCAAAGCTGCCTCCCATGTCTTGATAGCAGTGGAACATGTAATGTTTGAGTTGTTCCCTCCGAACATCTTCGCCCACATAGCGTTGTAAGTACTTGTGATGGTTTATTCTCCACAGAGTTGGCGATTCTTCGGCATGGGGACCCCCTTGTAGCAAGGAAAAAAATGTGTTTTTAGCGTAGGATAGGAGACATTTTTGGTGTTTTTCTTGAAGGTGAGTGCGGTAGTCGGGATCGTAAGGGGCAGGATATGTGATTTCTCGTGCCTGCTCGTCGGTGCCTCGTTCTCTTCCAGATACTTGTGTCTGGGCGTTCAGGTGACGTTATTTGTGGAAGGGAGCATCTCACAGAAGCATTTAGGTATTCTGCTTGTATAAAACAGTCCAATGGCCTTTGAGAACCTATAATAATGTTTACGCTTCTTTTAGATACTTCCGCTAGTCGGAATGCCAAGGCGATGTCTACAACTTCCGTTTCTTTGTTCCTGTACGTAGAAGGATCATGCAATCACAAAGACTGCCTGAGTAGTCAACTACGAGAACTGCTGCTTCGTACTTTCATACGTGGAGGAGTCGGTGTGTACTGTGGCCTGTTGATTTTGAAACTTTCCTTAAATGAACTTCATCCTGCCATATCGCCTGTTCTTGTGTAGGTTCAGATCCACGTTTTTGGTAGAGAGGAGTTTTCATGCGGAGTCGCTGAATCAGTGACCTGTACATCAAGGCGGAATGTCGTTTCTTTTCAGGGGGGTAATCTCTGTTCCGTACGATGGCCTGTCCTGATCGCGTTTTCCTAGCCGCTCTCTTGGCGGTAAGAGACTGGTTTCTCCTGTTTCTTGAAGAGCGTTATGAAGACACAATTTGAGGGCTGATTCATCGTCATCATCATTAACAACGTATTTAAGTCGGGACGAAGGCCTCTCCAATTCACGTTCACCGCTTCTGCCCTGCGCTGCCCGAGTCCATTCTTTGCCTCTGAATGTTGTTATTTCATCCTTCCATAAAGTTAATCGCCTTCCTCTTCTGGGTCCATCTCTGGCTGTACATTCTGTAACTCTGGTGGAACGCCGGTTGTCAGTTTGTCTCGCGGTAAAAATTGCGAGGTTGAGGACTTCCTTTTGTGCTGTCCTGATGATAGTGTTTCTTTGATTTTCTTCGGTGCGGGAAAATTTGTGGTACGGTAAGGTCTGCAACATCCAGCTCATGATCAGTGGCTGAATGAGTGTTGCCACTGCTTCTTCTTTCTTTCCTGCTCTTCTCTTGGTTACAAGTTTTACAATCTGGCTATTGGTTAAAGGTTTTCTCTTTTCTGGCGATTGCGAATTAGACTTTGCCACTTCATTCTAAAGCCACACCGAGCATCCTTACGTGACTGTTCTCTGGGAGGACATACGTACCTATACTGGGTGATTTTTAACTTGGCCGCGTGCAGCCCTCCGTCGGTTGCCAAGCGGAGCTTGCAGCGGAGATAGCACTACGGGAATATTGTAAAATTTATGGGATTAGACCACTGGGTTTTATTTTAGTTCCTTTTTACTCATAATCAATGCCCTCCGTGAGTTCTCAGAGACTGGAGTTAATCCTTTTCCCATTGTTTTAGTTAGGGGACCCAATGCTGGTGCCGACATCAGTTCCAGTGAGGACACGCCGGGGTGGCTCAGTGGGTAAGGCGTTGGGTGGCTGAGCTCAAGGGCGTGGGCGCGACTTTCGGCCCCGGGTGCTATTTTCCCGATGGAAGCAGATAACTGGAACGCCTGTGTGTCGACACTTCGGCGCACTTTAAAGATTGCCTGGTGGTTGAAATTATTCAACACACTTCCGCTACGGCGTGCCTCGTAGTCCAGATGTAGCTTCGGTTTATGAATTACCGGAATTCTATGTTTATCTTCCGGTGGAAAGATGCTTTGATGTTGTAGTGGCTGTTGGGGGCATGGCTGGCGACCGTGTTTGGCGAGTATGCTACCACCGACGGGGCGTTGCACGAACTTCACTGCGCAGGCGCGGCACCTGCCGCAAACGCGTGTCCTTTTTTTCGTCTCCGCCGTAGCATATTGTCCGCCTTTCCACACTTCAGTTGCCCCGATTCAGGCCAGCCCTCGAATCTTGCTTCGTCAGTCGTAGCTTCCGGCTGGCAGCGATGACGTATTTCCGTATGCACTTGATGAGCACGACTGGCAGCGGACGGCACTTTAGACACTGCGAATCGAAAAGATTGCGCCCACCTCCCCGCGAGGGGAACCCCGTGTAGATGCGACGCATCGTGGGGTTCACTTGGTGTTTCCGTTGGATTGATTCTGAAATCGCGTGAAACGTGTCAGGAACGCGTATGATTATTATTATGTTTTATTGGCCAATCTTGGTCAATCTCTAAGTGGTATGCTTGGGGCTTCGCTGTCGCAACGACCTTTCCTCCATCATTGTTGCTGTAAGTGGGAGCTTCTTTTCTTTTATTGCAAGTATTAATCATTGCCCCATCATGCGTTGTATCAGTAGCATCTTGACATAGTTTGAATGAGTCAAGGATATAAGGCGCGTTCGTAGCATTTGATTCTGTCTCGGTTTGGTGGGGTTCACTTGGTGTTTCCGTTGGATTGATTCTGAAATCGCGTGAAACGTGTCGGGAACGCGTATGATTATTATTATGTTTTATTGGCCAATCTTGGTCAATCTCTCTAAGTGGTATGCTTGGGGCTTCGCTGTCGCAACGACCTTTCCTCCATCATTGTTGCTGTAAGTGGGAGCTTCTTTTCTTTTATTGCAAGTATTAATCATTGCCCCATCATGCGTTGTATCAGTAGCATCTTGACATAGTTTGAATGAGTCAAGGATATAAGGCGCGTTCGTAGCATTTGATTCTGTCTCGGTTTTGTGGCGCAGTGGCAAGAGAACCATGTACCTCGCGTTCCGCCCTCAGCGTCGTGGGATCGAAACCGGGCGCCGCTAACTATTAATAATTTTTTTTATAGTGTAGGGGGAGGGGTGTGGACGGACAACGCCGAATGGAGGGACAAGGCGAGTGAATGAGATGCAGTCGCATCTAAAATGCCCTAATAACGTTATCGCGTTAAACTTTTCGGGTTGGCCAGCGGAAACGCTACCCCGACGTGGGTTTTGTGTCAAAGTTGGTAACTTGATCAATGTGCTGCGGTCCGTGCTCGTTGACGAAGAGAGTTGGGTATCATCGCCGCCGCCATTTACCCTTGGGAAACAGAAAGCGTCCTGGAAAATTTAACCCGTTCCACTCAACATGAAAGCTGTGGGAAGTGCAGAGCAGTGATTCCCCATAACAGGCTGTGGCGCCGTTATCCGCTCACTTCTACCACCCGTCACTCTCTTCGCCTCGCTGTATCACTCCTCTCATGAATGAACAGGGGATTGTCCAATGCAATTCAAATTTCCCGCTTTCGCAGTGCTCGCGCGCCCCTTGCCTAGAACAGCGCGAGCGGGATCTTGCAGGTGCTGCCGCCTTACTGCCCAGTTTGCAACGTGTGGTTCTTGGCGTCCACTTTTTTCGCTTACTATCATAGAAACCAATCTAACAGGCGTTTCTAAATAAATGAATGGCGGGGGTGCTGGTTAGAAACACAGATTTTGTCTAAAATGTACCTGCAGATTATTTGTCCTGAACAACAGGGATATGCATGAAAAGCAACAGTGATTCAGGAGTTTTAGCGGTTATGACTTATATACTTTATTAAACGGGCTCATAAACTGAAATCCTTCCAGTTCTACCGAGGTATAACGGGTAAATTATATACATTGAAAATGGATGTTTGAATTTAAAATTAAAAAAAATGTAGAAAGGTAATTAAACAAGATAATTACGCAGAAAATGACTCACTACAGAGCACAGATAAATACAAATGACTTTAAAGTTATTTTCGCGTTATTTGCCGCTGACTTTGTTTCTGCGTGTGTGTGAAATTGTGACTATATAAACCGCTTGGTTTTCGAAGCCTCTGTGTTAAGGCGTTACGGTACGCCATGGGCTATACTTCAGTCCGTTATCTCGCTGCTCCGCCTGACTGCGGCAGTCGGGTGACATTGTGACAACGAGCTACGACGACAAGGCGAGCCACTAAAGTGTTCTGCACTTAAAAGCGATGGTAACGCTGAACTAGGCACACGCGAGTCGTTCGCAGCAAGCATGCAGCAACGCCCAGAGAAGTGGCGCCAAGCAAACGGACCAAGGGTCAGCAGCACTGGCGAAACGGTACGCCGGCCGCATTCGCGTTACGAGCTCATGGAGTTACGTGTTATTTCTTGCATCAGGAAACAGAGAGACAGTAAGAGGACAAGGGACCAACACAGGGCTGCGGTGCGCAAAGTCGTCGTGTTTGCCCGATCGCCGAAAGCAGCGCAACCAGGAACGGTTTATCGGTGTCGGCACCGTCAGCAGATCGCAGACGACAGGAGAGAAAACGTTCTCTCCCGTTCGGTGCTTGGTAGAGGCAGTATAGAGTGACGTATACGTAAAGAGCTGAATGGAGGAACTCGCTGGCTGAAGAACAAAATCCGCGATTTTGTTCCTTTTTTGAAGTGTAAGAAATTCAGCCTTCAACACACTCTAGTGATGCCACAATGTTTACAAATGCAAAGGAAAGTTTCACATCCACCTCAATACAGCCGTATGGCTACAAAGGAAAGCTAAACAGTTTCCTCAGAAACTTCGCAGTTGAAGAAAAATTTATCCTGGTCCAGGAACTTTCCTGTGCAGAAACTCTACCTTGGGGATTTCCCCTAAATCTGGTCGATTAATGTTTACAAATGTTGTACGTGCGCCCCGAAGAGCCCTGGGACGCGTGCCTCCTGGGTAGGCTGGTGTCCTTGTGCGCAGCCCTCCATCTCCTCTGTGGTGACTTCAACGCACACCACACTGCGTAAGAAGATGGCCGGATGGACGCTCGCAGAGAGCATCTGTGGGACGCCATGCTGCGCCTCAACCTGTCTGCTCTGAAAACTGGTGAGAGCACCTTCCAGCGTGGGAATTGCGCAGCCACCGCCATTGATCTCACCCTAGTGTCAGCCGGGGTTGAGGCCACCTGGAGGAGGGAGCCCAGCACGTGGGGCTCCGACCACTACCCGCTGCACATCGCATCACCCGACAGGACAGCGAAGCGAGGCACACTACACCACGTCACCCACTGGGACCGGTTCCAGCGCTGCCTTGCCCAGCAGGACGTGGGGGAAGGAGCCAGCCGATTTGTTCCGGGGCCTGGTTTTGCTGCGCCAGGCAAGCCACGCAGAGCTGCGCAGTAGCCGAGGGGGCGACCGCGCCGGACTAAAGTGGCTGCAGCTGCGGGCGGTGCGCAACCGTGCGGACAGGAAGGCCCAGCACTCGAGGGAGCGGGCGGACTGGACGGCGTAACGGCGAGTGGACGTGGCTTGCCGCCGTCACGCCAACCGCCTGAGCCGGTAGCGCTGGGCCGAGTTGTGCATCAGCTCGAAGGCCGAACAACGCTGTCACCGCCTCTGGGGCATCTTCAACTCGACCCTGAAACCCCAGAGGAACCGGAACGCCCTGGCTGCCATGGCCATCCGCAAGCAGGCCAACTTTGCGGAGTTGGCCGACCTCTACGCGGCACATTTCCTGCCGCCACACCAGGCGGAACCAAGGCCCACTGCTGCTGCTGCTGGGACAGGGGAGGTGCATCACCCCCTCAACAGCGCCCCCATCACGGAGGCTGAGCGGCGCAGTGCCCTCCGCAGCTGCAGGCATAAGTCGGCGCCAGGAGCGGACGGCCTAATAAACAGAGAAATATTAGATGCAGAGCATCTGATTCACTCGCCTTGTCCCTCCGGCGTCGTCGTCGTTGTCGTCGTCGTCGTCGTCGGCGGCGGTGTTGTCCACCCCTCCCCCATTCTCCTCGCCGCGCCAGCTGCGCTCTCCGCCGCTCACCCCCTCTCCTCTCCGATAGCGAACACTCTCTCGCGAGGGGCATTGGATTGGATTCGATTGGATTGGATTGGATTGGCTTGGATTGGATTGGATGGGATTTGGATTTGATTGGATTAAAGTGGATTGTGTTGCGTCATAGCCGCGGCAGACGCGCTGGGGCCGGCGCATGTGCAGTACTCTCTCTTCCGCGGTTTCCTCTCCTTCGGGCGCGCTGCGCATATAACTAGTGTGTCGTTCTCCGGCGAAGCAACATCCACGCTTGGCTCAAACACCTAGAGTCCACGCCGCTTTACAAGTACGCCAACGTCGTCATCGACTGGTACCGGCTTACGCAGTACTCTCAACGTTATGCGCGCTATAAAACGCGGTCCCTTCGCCGCTCCGCTATGCGTCGCATCTACACAGGGGTTCCCGCGAGGGGAGGTGGGAGTTTTTTTTTCATTTGGTATGGATCGAGGCCGCAGGTTTGAAGGAGGGGGTAATAATAATAATGTCCGGACATGGCTGCCTCGCAAACGAAGTGCCACAACGCGTCCAACGTACCTTGGTGCCGATCACGTGGCGTGATCCATAGCTCATAGGAGAGGACCCAGGCGGGACGATATTTTGCGCGAAGCCGATCTAGTGCACCGCAGTCGCAAATGAGATGGCGGATAGTGGGGTCACGTCTGTTTGGCAGGCGATGCATCGGGCTGGTCTGGGAAACGCAGCTGCGGAACCACCGTTAAGGAGGTTGCTATCGTGGGATGTAGGTTGTTGGGGTAATTCCGCCATCGAGCAACCACGTCGTCTGTGTAAGCGTACCCCGACCGCGCCCGGTTGAGGAACACCTGAGCCCCTCGGGGTAGACCAGAGGGTTTGGGGCGTCGCATGGGGGAATAGTGGTTGATTCCTGCCTCCGCCAATTACGTCGATGGCGCCGCTCCATATCTGGATAAGTATGCAGCGTAATTGGCCTTTCAGGCAGCATGAACTGGGAGTGCTGTAATGAAGCCTCGCTCGCAAGTCCATGAGCCTTCTCGTTTCCTGGGTGTCCTTGAGGTCCAGCAATCCCGCGTACCGTTACCAGTATCCCAGATTCAGCCCTGAGTTCCTCGCATGTCTGCTTGATAGCGTGGGCTGTGCTATTTTGCATCGGTGGACCAATGAGGCACTTCAGTGCCTCAGTGCAGTCAGTCAATATTTGCACTCGGTCGTAATGCTGTTGTGGGTGATCAGTGGCAACCTGGCGTGTAAGGTGAAGACCTTCCTTTTTAGCAGAAAGGTCAAGTTCCGTAATATCGGGGTTAGCGTCTAGCGAAATAAGTCGAATGCTCTGGTGGAGATCGGGATTCGACACAGCGCCACTGTCGCTATGCAGGACTCGGGCCACCAAGACGCGTGCGCAGAGATCTCAAGGGTTGTACGGCTCCGAGAAGTAGCACAGGCTACAACCAGCGAGGTCCGCTGCGACGTGTGCCTCCAACGCTTAGTTTTAGAGGGTGCAGGTTATTGCGCTGTAACAGCGCGTCCTCCCATGGCGGGATGTGCTTATGTAGAAGCGGTGTGTCCGGCAGTGGAATGTGGTCATCAGCCGTCAGTAATCAGCGCCCTTGCAGTGTGAGTTCATGGCGATCGTGAACTCCTCGGGACCATGCAAGGACTGTTTCTTCGAGAGTATGAATCCCAGCATAACGGTACAGCTCAGAGAACGTCGTGTGTCTTGGAACTTCGTGATGACGCGAAGGGCTACCTTTAAAGCGTTTCGAGATGTTCCGTCTCACGTTTTGTGAGACGAAAGTACAGAGCCCCGTCGCAGGCTTTGCTCACCAGGATGGCTTGAACTAGTCGGAGGGCAATTTCTTGGGACACTTTACGGAAAGCATTAGAAATCCTTGGGATTAAACTTAGCAGATGAGTCCATTGCGCCTTCACCTGTCGAAGCCGTTCTAAAGCTCCTCCGGACTCGTGGACTGAAATACCTAGCACTCTTATCCACCCTTCTGCGGCACGCTGAAGTGTTTTACCCGCCATGGTGAGCAACTAGAGCCTGCTTCTCTGGCCTACCCCTAATGATGATAAAGTTTATTTTCGTCCAGAAAATCTCAATTGCGGTAGGGGCGCGGAGACTGGTGAACGTGACACAGTGCTTCCTGTCGAGGAATGATCGAATCTTCGGTCCATATGGTGGCATCATCGGCAAATGCCGTGACATGGACGCCAGGGACAACTGCAACACCTCGCACAAGCTTAGTCATGACCAAATCGAAAAGAGTTGGAGGTAGGATGGCCCCCTGCGGAACTCCTGAACGGTTGTAAAAGTGTAGAGTGTCGTGGCGTCCAGAGCGGATCTCAAATTCCGGCTGGGCACGAAACTCCGGGCAAAATTATTCAATCTTTCGCCCGGGTAGGCATCCGACTGCGCCTCAAGAACAGCTGCGTGAGTAACCGTGTCATAGGCTTTGCGGAGATCCAACGCAACCATGACGGGTGGCGCTTGTGATTTGTTTTCCGTAGAATACGCCGTATGAGAAACAGGGCATCATGCGTCCCCATATTGTGCTTGAACCCAGTTGGACAAGGGTGGAAATAGCTTCCTCTTCGAGGTGGTAATTCATTCTGGTCAATGACATCCGTTCTATTATCTTACAAAGGGTAGACGTAAGTGAGATAGGGCGAAGATTAGCCATATCTTACGGGTCTTTCCCTTGTTTCGCAGTGTAAGTTTGTCACAGCGTGTTTTAGAGCTGGCCGAAGCTCTGCGGATCAATAGTTCATTTATCTTTTTAAGAAGCTCCTCCCGTAAAGTCCCGAGAAGGTTCCGAAGCATTGTCCACGTGACGCCGTCGACACGTTTTTTTAAAAATCGACGCTTGGATTTACACAAAAACCACCTCTACACTGAGGTTATGCACCTAGGGGGACCCATAATTACGTGGTTATTATTGATGTCGCTGGCCTAATCAACTAAAATTGAATAATGAACTTTTTACTGGGTGCCGTAAGCAGGCATGTTTGTATTGAACAGTTATACGCAAGTGTGTTTCTAGGCAGTTTCACTTGGCAGAATTCTTCTAGCGCATCCGTACTCCGAGATATCGAACTGCGAAGTTTGATTGCCGTTCGCATGAACCCGTGCTTGACAGCGGAGACTGCCGCAAAGCGCCACCCCTTTGTTCTGTGTTTCGATAGCGGTTCCGAGTACTGCCGATCGCAATAACGCCAGCCAAGACTGCAAGGGTGCCAGTTATAATTTTTGCCTATGCCTCCACTCCGTTGTCAAACTAAAGACTGCACACAGCAGGCACATCACAAAAGGGAGGAGCTTCGCGCCGGACTGCGCTAATGCGTAATGATGCGAACGGCAATTGAACTTCGCAGTTCTATATCTCGGATAACGGATGCGCTAGAAGAATTCTGCCAAATGAAGCTGCCTAGAAACACGATTGCGTCCAAATTTTCGTTAATTATACAATTTTAGTTAATTAAGCCACTGACGTCAATATTTACCACCTAATTATGTGTCCCCCTGGTCGCATAACCTCACTGTAGAGGCGGTATTCACGTAAATCTAAGCGCCTAGTTTAAAAAAAACATGTCGACTTAATTTTGGCCACCCTGCATATCAGGTGAAGGTAGGGTGACTGCTTGCGGAAAAAAGATAGAAGCCGCTCCCTTCTCGACGTGCTCCTGCTTCATCCCGGTGCGAAGCATCACCGCCTGCACCGTTCCCTGGAGCTTACCGCGTCCGCAGAGAGACCGGAACGTTGACCAAAGCTTTTCCGCTCCAGTATGTCGTGAAAAGGAATCGCAATATTCTTCCCAGTGCTGCCGAGCGAGTAGTTTTTCATGACGACGGTTCTTCGTGGTTTGTTGCCGTATGCTCACTAAGTCGTCGTACGTGCGGCCACCAGCGACGTACTTCTCCTCCAGTTCTTCCCTGTGCTTCGAAAGGTTGACCAAGTGACGATACGGGGGGGAGTCTCCTTCAACCTCCGAAGTGCTAGTAGCGGCTTCCGCAGCCCCCAGAATGCGATCGACCAATGGTGGGCAGGGTTTGTCTGATCCGTCATGTCCGGTCGGATTGGTAAGTATGTCCCTCAAACGCTGTCAGTTCTTTTAAAGCATGCCCGTCCGACACTTCTTGTCTCTACCGGAGAGCTGGATCCAGATGGGCTAGTGATCGCTGCTCCACTGCGTCTGTTCTCCACCTCTTCTTGTGGGCAAGTCCAGCTTTTTCGCGCTGAATAAAAGCCAGGGAAGTGTCTTGCTTCTGGCCACTTCTTTTGACAAAAAAAATGCCTCACATCGTCCCTATCCTTCCTGCAAGTGTCGTCCTTCCTAATCTTTTCTTTTTATTGGCTAAAAGATCGCTCCACGAAAGCCAATATCTCAAACAAGTTGCTGAACTGAAGAACGATACCCGATGACGCGTGCACGCAGGTCTCCTATCTGAAAGGTGTGGATGCTGTGCGAGATGACAGAACCCTGGGCTATGGTATTCGCCTTTCAAGCAAATGACCACTACAGCTGCGTGCAAAGGCAATCGTGGGGGTTAAACAACCTACGTTAAACAACTTTGTACTTGTAGGATCGCGTCAAAATACATAGACCACATATTGAGAGTTTTCTATCCCGAAGACGCGACAACGAAGGCTGATTTACAACTCAAAGCGCAGGCAGCGTCGGCCAGACGAGCCTCCCTTCAACCTTAGGCTAACGGCGCCGCCTCGCGGCGTGTGTCGGAGTTAGCAAAATTACATCTTTCCCCTTGCTTCCGCGCCGAATGGGACGGCCGGAGCAACGGCGCGCCGCCGGCAGCAAATCGCGGAGGTGGCCACTGCATTGGCTGTTGCTCATGTCAAGTCTGGGACGGTATCACGTTGTCCAGGGTGCTGTCTTGGTGTAGCTCTGCCTTGTCAGCCTCTTCCAGCAGTTGCAATTCTCGACCTCGCGAAATTTGGTACCCGCAGGCCTAGTGCTCGGCATTGAAATCACCAACGAACATCGTGCATAATGAGGGTAAAACGCGCGAACGCGCCTCATCCAGGAGAAGTTGACCCTCGTGGAATCATGATGAGCTGTGCGTAGGCGCACATATGTGGACGCAACCGTGAAGTTGCGGCATCGAAGGCGGAGCCCAGCAGCCACCACTTCTTGGGCGTCTTTACCAAAGGCGGCAGTTGGGATCTAGCAGTGGGCGACTGTCTTCAGAACGTAAAGAATTGTCTGGCATTCGACAACAGTCTTTGAAGGGTCTGACCGGGATGAACGTGTTATACTGGGTGCTGTGTACGCTCTGTACCCATTTAAACTGGGGCCGGTTCCCTGCGTTTTTTGGAGCGAAATCGCCGATGGCTTGGTATCCATGACTTTGATGCGCTCATTCAGTTCGGATGCCGCCCAACGGAGGCCACGAAAGCTCCACTGCAGTAACAGAAGTTTATTGCTTTTGGAAATGGTTGTTCTCCCCGTTATGTAACTTCGAGCTTTGCTCTGTTTCAATAGCAGTAGCTTCTTTTGGGTTTAGATACGGGATATGGTCCCGTACTATGGATCTCACTAGCGTGAACAGGTCGATGCACGGAAATCCCGGGGCAGCGGCACAGCGTGGCGTCTGTGTTCGAGAGGGTGAGCGCTGCCGTAACGACTGGCTCGTTTGGTCTATGTTCTCCAGCTTCTCATGAGCAAGAGCTCGGTTGAGTTGCTTCTGAATAGATTCCAGATGGCGTCGCTGGAAGGCGATCTCTTGCTGCAGTATTTTGATGCTGTCTAGCAGGTGTGGTTGCCTGGGCCGGCGTGGCGACCTGTTGGCCCGAGAAACCTGTTTCTTCCAAGCTGCGGTCGACGTAGATGCTGCCGAATGCTCAGTCGTTTCAGCAGAAGGTTCAATCGTAACCTCACCCGCACAGCCGGGGTTGTATTCTTTTTTGCAGCGGTGCTGTCAGCCTTATTTTACTCTCTAGAGAAGGAAAAGCAGTCTGGCTAACAATGTCGGGTGGTGCCATGTTCTTTGTTTCCTTCGAGTCTGTTGCACGCTTACGCACTTTGCGCTCTATGCGCTTCCGCATTTGCTGTAACCTTTTGGCCTTTGTTGAGCATACGGGATCACGTGCCGTGTGCCCTTCCGTAGGACATAAGTTGCAGTATGGCGTCGCGTTTAAGCAAGCCTCGTTTTTATGGCCTCTTCCGCATGTTACGCAGACATCCGTGTTTGGACAGTGTTTCTGGAGGTGCCCACCCTTGTGAAATCGGTAACAAACCAACGTTCGGGGCACATACGGTTTTACAGCGCATAATTCGGAATAATTTCTCACCATTTTAGGTGGATAGCTAAATGTCAATGTGACCAGAGCATTAGTTGGTCCTACCCAAGCGTTTGATGTGGAGAATGTTCACCGATTCACATGTTGTATTAATCCGGAGGCCGTGGTCTGTATCCTTCGGGCCCACCCAGATCCCTCTGCGTTAGTAGCCATGTGACGTAAGCAGCTGTGCGTCGAATTCAATTATGCAGCCATCAGTCGTCACCGAAGACATACCGCACAGGCTTGTCGTATGAGTCTCATTATATAATGTGACTCTCGCGGAGTTGCGGCGAAGGTTGATTGATTGATTGTAGGGTTTTAATGCGTCGACGCAACGCAGGCGATGAGGCGCGCCGTAGTGGAGGGCTCCGGATTAATTTTGACCACCTGGGGATCTTTAACGTGCGCCGAAATCTCGCACACACGGGCGTTTTTGCTTTTCACCTCCATCAGAAAAGCGGCCGCCACGGCCGGGAATCGAACCCGCGACCTCGTGCTCAGCAGCGCAACGCCTTAGCCACTGAGCCACTGTGGCGGGTGCGGCGAAGGTCAAAACGAGTCGATGTAAGCACGTTCAATGAAGGATGCGGGGCTACTTTGGCTATGACCACTGCCAGACCACGCCGCGAAATAGTGGAGATGCTGGCGTTCTTTTTAGGACGAAGTATCACGACAAATTTCTCTTTTCACATACGCAAGCAAGCTTGTTCTATGTGGCGTGGAGGCTTCCTGCGATGGCGAACAGTCGTCCATGCGCCACCATCATCCTTGTACTCCGATGCTATCGACGCTATATGCGGCGTTTTAGGAGGACTCCGGGAGTAATCGGAAATCTGATCACTGCACTTGCGCTTACGTGCATCTTTCAGGTGTTGTTCAGTTGGTGGTAGGTTGTCCGTCACCGTAGCGGTAGCCATGACAGAGCGCGGTGGTACCACGCCGATCGGAGGTTAAGAGGTGACAATCAGCGTGTTGACCAATTAACTTGAAATTTGGCAGGTACAAGTGGGAATGTAGCAGGACTCATTGAGAAAAACTTGGTGATGGTCAAGTCAGCTGGAACCGCGTGAATAATACCGACCGCACCACCAAACGACGGTGGACGGCCAACCCGCTTCGTATTCCTCGACTTCCGCGACGGCCTCACCTACCAGATGGTGCGCAATCTGGATGGCATCTGGTTCGGCAGGCTCCTAGCCGCCTACAACCTCACATGGGACACGGGCCGGCTGCCGCCGGAGTGGCTGCTGGCCATCTTGCGGCCCATCCCAAAGCCTGGCAACGGCCTGGTGGCAGTCACAGCAGAGCGGCCCGTGGCCGTCACCTCCTGCGGCTGCAAACTGCTTTCACCACCTGCGGGGGATGGAGGTCACCGCAGCGGGGGAGGAGGGCACTCCCGAGCAGCTAACGGGCTTCCGGAGGCACCGAGGAGCCACCAACAAAAAGCTACAGGCCGCTACTATGCTTCTCTTCTTATCAGCTGCCCAATTTGCCCGCCCTTCCGCGGAACATGCTTCCCCGAAGGTCAAGGGCAGACGAATAACGACGGAGCGGGCCGCAGCCTGTAGGGCAGGCTGCACCCGGCGCACACGGCCTTGTCGCTACGGCGGCTGCAGATGCCAATGAGAGAAATGCTTCGGCGCCCCTCTGATTCGTATTCCGCCGCGACCTCTTCTTTTGTACAACCATGAACACAGAAACTTGGTAGACGCTTAAGCTTCGCTTTTAAGAGTGGAACGCGAGAGCCGAGCAGGAGAAGACGTGGATGCCATGAACACTCGTAGAAGACGCCAGCTCGGAAGAGCACCTCGCGCAAGTGGACTGCACTTACTACGTGTTTTCTACAGGCAGCCGAGCCAGCCTCAGGTTTCGTACAAGAGTGGTCTGCTGTCTGTCAATGGACACGTGGGTCGCCAGAGTTGGTTTTACTGCGTGTAAAAATGAGGCGCTAAGTTCCCAGCCTAGGATTCTTGAAGTATTTCCGCTGCCGCCCAAAGCTATGCGAAAGTTAATCGCATACGCAACAGCAACCCTCCCTGAGAGTCTGCAAGATGAATCTGACCTCTTACGTACTATCACCCCGCAGCACGGACTTGGCGCTCGAACGCGCCGCCGTAAACTTTCTCACGCACCGAGCGGCCCTGCTGCTCATGTTTTGCAGGTTTGCTGCGACGGCTCTTCAACATTGCATACGAAGTATTGACGAAAAAACGATTTCGTCTGTCCATCTTCATCATGTAGAGAGAACTCTTGCCTAGTTCAAACAAGGAACTCTACTCAGTTAAGAATATGTATTCTGGACATTTTTTGCCCTCATAGACTGTAATATCGAATCAGCTATGTATATTGAACGCCTATGTATTTATGCTTTCGATGCGGTTTCTCGTGCAAGAAATTTAAATATGTTAGTGCATGGTAGTACCTTTCTATTGGCATACCTGAAGCGCAGTATCCTGATCGCGCACAGGAAGACCGAAATGGAAAGTTCCATATGTGTTACATGTGTAATAGACGAGCACCAAAGTTGCAGTTAGGCATGTGCTGGGGTACGTCCGGTGCCCCCGAAAAAAATCGTATATGAGCGTTTCATTGGATTCTTTTTATCACCAGATAATCTGCTGCCGGCGCTGTTCATATTCATGTATTATTCGTGGTTCGATGTGAGTTTTAAATCGCTCGCTTTACTTCGCCTAAGTATTATCTCGCCATATTTTAATAAAAAATTAAATGTAACGTTAACGAACGACACGTTTTATTGTTCTAAGTGTAAAGTGGAACTCGTTCCTTTTGCATTAAAAGAACATTAAAGGAACTCCTTTCAAAATTGGGAAGGAACGAGGAACGGGCTTTCGTTCCTGTTTTAGAGGAATGTGTAAAACACTGATGCCATGCTGGTACATCCGGACGGCGCCGCCCGTGGATGGACCCGGCGTCTGACCATCGATGGCGAGGAGCTCCAGTGGAGGACCAGGGTGCGCTACCGTGGGCTCACCCTGGACCAACGGCTGAACTTCCGGCAGGCAGCCCAGGAGCTCCGAGCCAGGGCACAGCTGGCCACCACAGCCGTGCACAAGATGGTGGCCCGGAACAATGGCTGCTAACAGCGGACGGTCCTCCTGCTGTACAGCGCCTCGGTGGTGGGTCTCCTTATGTAAGCGCTGCCGCTGGTGAGCCTGCGGAAGCCAACGTGGCGGCAGCTTCAAAGAGACCACCGCAAGGGGATCCGCGCTCACCTCGGCCTGCCCCAAAGGTCGCCGTGTGAGAAGACGCTGGCCGAGGCGGGGGCGTGGACCCTCGACATGACGGCTGACCTGCGGGCGCTTGGCCAGATTGACCGGCTGCGGCCCGCCGAGGGGTGCGGCCCGCTGCTGCAGCGGCTGAGGGGCCACCACCATTCGCGCATGGGGCGCATGCTGGCGTTCTACGAGGACGTGGTGGCCCCCGTGGACGTGGGACCTGGTGGCCCCCCGCTCCTGTTCTGGCGGCTGACGTGCGGCTGGACATTCAGGGGCTGCGCAGCAAGCGTCGTACGCCCCGCTGCGGCAACTGCAGCTGGCTCGGGGCGTGGTCTGGGGCGACCTAGACGGCCACGCCCTAATGTACACTGACGGCTCGGTGCGGTAGCAGCAGGGGTCGGCCACAGCGGCCGCCATGCAGGGAGAGGCCACCCGGCAGGCGCGGCTGCCCTATGCCTCATCTTCGGCCACGGCTGAGCTGGTGTGGTTCGGACTGGGCCTTGACCTCCTGCTGGATATGGAGGCCTTGCCTGAGCTCTGCGCCCTGCTCTGCGACTCCCGGGTGGCCTTGGTGCGCCTTCGGGATGGAGCCACGTACTCCCTGTTGGTGCGGGGCATCCGGGAGAAAGCGGCGCAGCTGGCGGACCGGGCCACTTGACTGTGCCTGCAGTGGGTCCCCGCCCACATCGGGCTGGATGGCAACGAGCGGGCCGACGAGCTGGCCGCCGGGGCACACGCCCTGCCTCCCTCGGACACGGGTGCTCAGGCGGCAGCGGACGACGCCCTGCTGCTCATCCAGCGACACCTCCGGACCAGGCATCCAGACCCGCGGCTGCGCGTCGGAGGGGGCCCGCCGCCTGTGCGGGCATCACGCCTGGCTCGTCGACTGCGCTAGGCCGTCCTGCGCATCCGCGGGGCGGGGGGACGCGTGGATGGCAGAGCGGAAACACCGACTGGGGCGGGTGGCCAGCCCCGCCTGCACTCTTACAGTACGTACTGCCGAGCGCCTGTGCAGTCTTTGCAGCACGTACTGTACGAATGCCCCAAGTTTGCGGCAGGGCGGGCAAAGCTGTTGGCCGTGCTTCAAGGAGCGCGGCCAGTTGAGGAACTGTTTTGGCCCCCGGGCAGCTGCCAGGGAGCGGGAACAAGTGCTCAAGGCCCTGGGTACATACCTCTGGGCCTCGGGGCTGCACAGTGCACTTCCCTACAACACCATCAAACCGCCCAGATTGTAGTGGAGTGCTAGCTGCTGATACAGCTTTTCTATGTGTGCGTGCGTGCACGTATGTCCCATTCTACATGTATGTCACAACATTGTCTTCTGTACATTCACATTTTGTCTATAGTTGTAGTGCTTCTCTGTATTGCCAATTTGCTTAATGTTTAACTTCTTTTTTGTGTTTTGTATTTATCCTTGTCAACTTGCCCATGATAATGTCAACCTTCTCCCCTATCATCCTATTCCTAGGCACTCTTTCCTCCGTATCCCGCCTCCCCCCCACCAGCAGGCGTTCCGGTGTCAGCCCCTAGGCGAGAATATTTACGTCTGTGGGTGGATCTTCCCATTCCAATGAACAATACATACATACATACATACATACATACATACATACATACATACATACATACATACATACATACATACATACATACATACATACATACATACATACATACATACACGCATACATACATACATACATACAAGGGCCTCTGTTCTGGTAGTCTTGGTGCCAGAGGTAGCTTAAGAGGGTTCAACGCTGGTCGACCATTCTCGACATGTCGTAGACACTCAAGTCACGGCCCGGGGGTTAAAAAGAAGGTCCCCTTCACCCCGAGTAGTCCGAGTGGCGCTGGCTACCACCCCCAAGTGCACGAAAGAAAAAATACCTTAACACAAATACCCGATAAAGTGGTGGGGAAACAGCCCCACCGGTAGCGTAGTGCTTATAGCACCAGACTGGTATACTGGAGGTCGTGGGTTCGGATCCCACCCGGCTGGCATTTTTTCACCACTTTCTTTCTGACTCAAAACTTTCTTCATCTGCTTCTATGAACCACCACAACATCCCCTTTGCTTTCCGAGGTTTTCTTGACTGACAACCCTAATTTCTACATACATACATACATACATACATACATACATACATACATACATACATACATACATACATACATACATACATACATACATACATACATACATACATACATACAAATCTCTTTATTCTCCCTTTAATGCACGACGTATTTTCAAAGCGACTGAAAGGTTCTACGTAAAGATAGCTGCGAAGCTCACACCAACTCAAAAAATTCCAATTTCCGGGGTTTGAAGCGTCAAAGGGAATCTCTAACGCGCCAGAGGATCTTTAACGCGAGCCGAAATCACGATATACGGGCGTTTTCGCTATTCACCTCAATCTTAAAATCAGCCACCGCGGCCGATGTTCAATCCACACCCGTGGACTCAGCAGCAGAACGGCTTAGCCACTGCGCCACCGCTGCGGGTCGCTAACACAAATGTTTACCTTTGCACAAAGTGGCAATCCATGATGGGAAAAGTGCTGAAACCGGAACAGGGACAATGCCAGGGCAATAAACGAAGGTGACATTGTAATGATTTTTGATGTCCCCGCTGTTTCATGACGTACGCATAATAGCCGTGCTAAAATGTGATTGCAGCGGCAGTTTGTCCTCAACCGCATTTTTGTGAGACCCTCTGCGCCCTGCACTGACTACGCGTCGTCTTCGTTCGCCCAGCATTTCCCTTTCTATCTGCCACCGGAGGAGGCCACCGAGGGGACGCGAGGTGTGGATGTACTGCTGCTTCGCGCTCTCGGAGCAGCACTCGGCTTCCGGTAAGACATCTACTTCAAGTGCAGGCCTGCAAGCCAACTGTTGTTCATGTTCACCTGCTAATGCACGGCCTGCAAGTCTGCCTGTTGACCGCGGAAAGAGAGATAAAGGCAAGTGCACAAAAGGCTTGGTCCCCATTTATCGTTGAACCAAGTGAGGTTTTACGTTGCCCTAAAGGGGGCCGGGAATCGTTCTATCGTTATATTACGCGTTCTTTTAACGCGAGAGCGTTATTGGGCCCGTTTTTCGATTTCGCCATGCCGGCCTAGCCAGTCCGCTATCAGCCGTGCCCATCAAGCGTCCAGAGAAGTACGTCATCGGCGTAACAGGAAACTACAACTGAAGCAGCCAGATACGAGAGCTCGCCGGAATCGGGAGTACAGAGCAGTGGCTATTCGATGGTGGAAAGGAGGACAAGAATACTACGGCTGAGGAAAAAAAGATACCGATATGAGCTGACACCACGCCTGCGCAGTGACGTTCGTTCTAAGTGTCCTGTGTAGGGCACGTAGAACGAACGTGCATGCTGGGCAGTCACGGTCTCTTGCTGTGACCTCAAATTACGCCCCCCCCCCTCATGTAAAGCTCCTCTCCGACGACCAAAAATGGATGCCGCCACCAACACAGTGTTATGAAAAGGGCCAATAGATTAACGCCAGGCTCTTAATAACCTAACAATGCCTAGGTAATAACCAGAAATAAACTAAAATGCGTCCCAATGACAAATAAAAGCGGGTATATGGCGTCTAATTCCACAAAGTTTAAAATAACTTTCTAATTTCTCCTGGCCTTGTCACCGCCGCAATCCCGGTTCGGTAAACGATGAATGGTGCTACGCAGTCAATTAAACAAAACCCCTAAAAATAGGCCAGGATGAATGTGATCCTAGAGCAAAAACACGTAATAATTCTTGGAATGGTCGTACAGAGAATAGGCAGAGCCAATCTCACAATCGCGACAATACAGAAAATCTTTGACCATTTGGCCACATTGTCAACGTAGTTACGGGGGATGAGCGGGAATGGCAGGAATGATGAAACTTACAGAGGCACTGATCATGAGCCTGATATTGCACAGCACTCTGCTTATTGAAGAAGGCCAAATAAACACAATCATTGGGGCACTATATAGGGCAGGCATTACCCTCCCAACACTTACGATCACAGCGAGGGTGTTTAAATTGTGTGTTACAATACCTTTGAAGAAACCAGAGTGGCCACTCTCCTAGCGCGAAACGAGCGCCTGGGAAAAACGAAAGATGGGACCAGTCACCCTATCAAATATAGGCACACCTCCAAAGAAAAAAACGGCTTGATGCCATGACGCATGTTACTGCATGATCCAACGAATTTAAATAAAAGCTCCCCCTACCGAAAAAAACATAGATCCAAATCTGTCCAAGGAGAGGTGACAATCAGGATCACATTCCCATCGAGAAAAGTTCAAAACCATGAAAACGCCGGGGCGTCCGAAAGTACGAAGGCAACAATTGTCGCAGTGGACTAGCCTGGTGGCAATCGCTGCGGCTTAATTACCCTCTCACACACAGGAACGGAAATTAAATAGCGGTAATCGGAGCCATCCTCTTGGCGATGCGCCTAGCGGAACTATGGAATGGATGCTTAAACATCATTACACACGATGAAAAGTTCATTAGTTTCTTCGCTGCAGGAACTGCACCTAAACACTTACAAATATTTTCCAATGCGAAGTGACGAAAGTTAACATCACATTAACACCTGGACACACGGGTCCTGGAAGGAAAGGAGGCAGCCTACGAAGATCCACGCGAACTAGCATACCGTGCTTCTCAGTTGACCACGGCTACCACACTCCCTGGAAATGTGGAAAGCGTCTCCTCACCCTACGCCTAGGAAAACCGACCCTCCAAGTGCCACACGTGATTCTGAACACCGAGGAATCGCAAATTCTGCGCAGGATGCGCACCAACGCCCACAACCACAAATCTTGATGGGCTAAGAATTTTGGTAGAAAACGTCCGACATTAACTTAAACCTGTGCTAAATACCGGGAAACGCCCACTCTCTTCTGCGAAACCTGGTCATATCTAAGGATATGCTCAGGGGTGAACAACTCAAACATTACATACTCCTGTTATATCGACACATGGCAGGATGCCCTGCTCAGCTTGTAACCTCAAAATTAGCGTGAGCTGATCCTGGGGCCCTAGGCTTCGGCTTCAACCCTTGGGGTCTACCATCTGTTTGCCCCGTTTCCCCAAACTTTCGCTAACACTTACTCAACAAAAGTATCTCTCTCTTTCTCTCTCTCTCTCTCTCTCTCTCTCTCTCTCTCTCTCTCTCTGTATGTGTGTGTGTCCCTGTGTGTGTGTTATACAAAAACAAAACCTTCAGTCACGCCACGACGCTAGAGAATCAATACTTTTAAACACTGACACTGTCGTCGTCTCGCTCAAACTGACCAACACCCGCAGCCGTAACTTTTCACGGCGACATCGTAAGCCACAAAATTGTAGATGCCACATTGTAGGCAGGTTGGACCAGCTCGTCCCCACAAGATCTGCGCGAGCTGATTGAGAGGGCCAGGGAAGGAGCGGCTGCACCTGGCGCCCTAGACTTACGTTCCATCCTTGAGCTCCCTGCCATCTCTTTGCCCCATTTTACTGAAACCCAATGATTTCTTCCCCAACAAAAATCTTAACTCTCTCTTGCTCGCTTCGCAAGAAGAAAAACGCTCAGGCCGGCTTAGACATGACAGAATAATCCCCCCGAAACAGTGACACTGACGCCTTCCCACTCAAACTGACCAACACCTCGCACCTAAAACCTTTCATGCTAACATTTTGAGCCAGAGAAACACATTAAGCCTTTTGTTTCCTGGGCCACGGCGATTAATTACCCTGGTTGCTGGTCGTTGTCTCTTCGATGACCTTTAGTGCTTGTGAAGCATAAATTGGAAATGCAGCAACTGCGTAAAAAAACGCTCCGTGGGAGTCGAAGTATCGCTATCACGCCTTACATCTTAGGATACAAACGTAGTAGTCTCTGCAGCTTTTTTCATTGCCGTTACATTTCATTGATTTATTGATTGATTGTAGTGTTTAATGCGCCGATGCTACGCAGGCGATGAGGCCCGCTGTAGTGGAGGACTACGGATTAATTTTGACCACCTTGGGATCTTTAACGTGCGCCGAAATCGGGCGCTTTTGCTTTTAGCCTCCATCAGAAAAGCGGCCGCCGCGGCCGCGAATCGAACCCGCGACCTCGTGCCCAGCAGCGCTACGCTTTAGCTACTCAGCCGTGACATTTCAACCTACGATGTATTGTTTTGCCACTTCCCTGTACAATATCTTGTAACGATCTTAATGTTACAATGTTACAATAACATTGTAACGATCTTTCTTTTAAGGAGCTTTGTTTTTAATAGGGGAGTTGTTTGCGCTTGAGTTCCATCAATGCTGCTGAGCTCGAGCTCGCGGGTTCGATTCCCGGCCGCGGCGGCCGCTTTTCAGATGGAGGCGAAAAGCCAAAACGCCCGTGTGTGCGAGATTTCGGCGCACGTTAAAGATCCCTAGGTGGTCAAAATTAATCCGGAGCCCTCCTCTACGGCGCGCCTCATCGCCTGCGCTGCGTCAGCGCGTTAAACCCCACAATTAATCAGTTCCGTCAATGCTCCGCGTTGCACAAAACTTGACGCATCAAACTGGAGAGGCGGAATTTGCTAGACCAAGAAGTGTGAGGGAAAGGGGCGAGGAGGCAAGGGGCCGATGAGCAGGTTTGCGGAGTGCGCGTCGCTACGCGGACGTTCGGGTGAGGAGGCACGCGTCGGGGATTGGTTGCGCCTAGTGATGACGTAAGCTCTTCCGTGAAGGTGTGCTACTTGAGGCAGACGGCGAGCGCTCGCGTAATGAGTGTCCGATTTTCTATTAAGATGGGGAGACCTAAGAAGAGCCAAGTTAAGCTGGTGAAGACCAGAAGTTTCGCGCTTTCTTCAGTCTTCGCATGTGAAGTGCGCAGGTGGCCGAATTATTTTAAACTGCATACCAAAACTTTGCCTGTAAAGACGTGGCTGCAGGAACGGAACAATTATGTGTCTTTGGTGAACTGTCGCCTCTGGGCTGTACCAAAACGTTTGAACCCTGCTTCGTAATTTCTAAGGATACCATTGCGTTTTGGGATGTCTTACAAGCATCTCTCAAGAAGGACTTTGCATTGCACCTCACAGTGTAAGGTATCTCGTATCACCCGGATACGCTGATGTGACATATGACTAATTTTTCGCAATCGCTTTGCATAGCCTATGAAAAATTCGACTGTTCGGTATACCGGCTCAACGTTACGATCAGTTTGGCCAAATGGTCATTAATCTTAAAGAGTCTACGACCAAAATCACTCCCTCCCTGACTGATATCTCCTGCTTTTTAGATGTTCACTGTTACCCCTTTTTAATCAGAACGTGCATATTTGGTCTTTGTTATTTAGTTTTGTTTTTGCGTATGTGTACATAGTTGTAAATATTTGTTGCAAACATCATTTGCGGCATTAAGTTGTGTTGGAATAAATACTTATGAAAAACGAGAAAATCAAAGCTTCTGAAAGAGAAATATGGCTAAAACGCGAAGCTTCCTGCCATGCACCCTAAGTCAAAGTCGGAGTCCCAAATGCATGCTGCTTCGAGTGTGTCGGAATGGCGCAACGGGAAAGATGTGGGCTTCGCAGCGTGAGGGACCAGGTTCGATTCCGACCGCGAGAAAAGTTTTCTCTTGAGGCGCTTGATATTGCCTTTGTGGTAACCCATTGTGTTAATTGGCTTTCGTGCAGTGCGTTTTGGGCATGAAGACTTGGATTTTAGACTTTGACTTTTTGAAGACATTCGCTTTCCACAAGAGAAAGATTCGCCTTTCATTCACATTTAACTTCACCCACGATCGTCATCACCGTCAAAATAAGTTATCTTTCTGCCAAAGAAAGTTTCGCGTTTCAACTATCTCTCACTTTACCGACCATCTTCATCATCGTCAGATAAAGTTGGCTTTCCTGCAGTGCGTTTTGATATGGAAGGTCGCCATCAGTGAGGCAAAAAAGGAGGTAGCGCAGTTGGCAGAGCAGCGGGTTGCTACAGTGCAGACCCGGGTTCAAATCCTATCTGATCACACATTTCTTTTCTATTTCGGGTTTTCAGCGCCGGCCCTTTCATTTACTTATTTGCGTTACCCTCACAGCCAACGGGCGTTAAAGAGGGGAGTGGAAACACAATAATACAGACAAAAACAGAGAAAGAACAGCAATAAACATTAGGAATAACAGCTTGTTACGAATACAGGTTGGTTATGGCTGAACGAAAACCAGTCCCGTTGCCGATTAAAGCTACGATCCGAGGAAGGCGATTCCAGGTTGCACACGTGCTGGGGACAAAGGAATCCTGAAACAGGTTTGTATGACCCGATGGAACGTGAACTTTGTGCTGCTGCTCGATGTGGGACCATATGTAAGATGGGCTGGACAGTAGCCTGTTTCTGAGGGTAGGACATGGTGTGGGTGGGATTATAATGATAAATGTTCTGAAACAAGCACAGACAAAAACATTTATGCAACTTTTTAGAAGGGGCAAAGATGTTGCTTTCCTTGATGTAACACTAGGTATAGGTGTGGGGTGTTAATACATCAGTATGAAACGCGATGTTCAATTCTGAATGCTTTGTAGGTCAGAAGCCAGTGACGCCGTGTTCGGATCGCGAACTCTGTTGGAACACTCCAATTTGGGAAGAATATGTAATAGAGTAGCAGTTTCAAGGAACTAGTAACCTGATTTAGGCTTCGGCGGAGATACTCTAACGTACGATTTGCGTTAACTGCATAATTAATATAAGTTTTCCAGGATAGTGTGCATGATATGTGCACGCCTAGGTATTTATAGGAGGAGACATCTTAAAGGGGAACATTGTTAATAGAATAAAAGAACGTTTCTGTTATAATTCGAGAAATGCGCAAGCGATTACATTTATTAATATTTAGTTTCATTTTCCAGAGCTCACACCCCTGAAAAACATGAACATCGGACTGAAGTGCAATAACGTCAGAACACTGGAAATTTCACAGTATATTACGCAATCGTCGGCGAAAAGACTGATAGAGAAAGAAAGATTAGTCGGTAAATCATTTAAATATATTAGACACAGCAATGGTACCAATACGGAACTTTGTGTAACCACTTAATTAACTGGAAAAAAGGTTGAGTTAGTGCTACCAACATTTACAAATTGACAACGGTTAGTCAGGAAACCGTGTAACCCTGCAACTACGTTAGGGTTTAGGTTCAGATTTGAAAGTTTCAAAAGCAAGAATTCATGACGGACTGTATCAAACGCTTTTGAAAAATCGAGGAATATGCAGTCTGTAATGGACGCGCGATAAATAACAGTATTAAGGTCATGCGTAAAGCATATTAGCGTTCTTTCACACGAGATTTTCGGAATCCGTGTTGCAAATGGCATAGACGTTTAGGTCTTAAAATGTATAACGCTCTAGTGTTGCTCCGGCGTCGAGGGAGTGTTTTGGAGCGCATTTGCTGCACTTACCCTTTATGCTTTCCGAGTACTGAAGTTCAGTGACGAGAGGTAGGCTAGGTTTTAATCACCGCGGCACAGGAAACTCAAAGGACATCTACGCTTGCGGGGCTTAAAATATGGGCGTGAAAGGTTGCTGCACCGGGGTGTTCGTCGGTTCTAGAAAGAAAGCGACAGTGCCAAATTTTAAAATTGTGTATCGTGGAGGCCTGACTGAACCTTTAGATTTTTTTAAAACTAAGAGAGAGAGAGAGAGAGAGAGAGAGAGAGAGAGAGAGAGAGAGAGAGAGAGAGAGAGAGAGAGAGAGAGAGAGAGAGAGAGAGAGAGAGAGAGAGAGAGAGAGAGAGAGAGAGAGAGATTTTTATTGAGTAAGATTTGTTGAAAGTTTGGGAAAAGGGGATAAGGATTAGTGGACCCTATGGGTTGAACCAGAATTCCAGGGCCCGTGAATCAGCTCACGCTGATTTTGAGGTGACAAGCTGGTTAGGGCAGCCTGCCAGTCTCGATAGAAGTTGGATATGTAATGTTTGGGTTGATCACACCGCAGCATATCCTTAGGTATGACGAGGCTTCGCGGAAGAGAGTGGGTGTTGGCTTGTTAACAGAAGCAAAACAAGCGACATTCGTGCATATAACATGGCAGTGATCGAGGAGACGCTTCAAATAGGGGAAGCTTGAAAGCAACTAAGAGAAAGCCAGCCATCGGCAAAGAGATGATGTATGCGCTCAGACTCAGAGACGAGCATAGTAACATTACGCACAACTTGGACGAGATAATAACGGTAGCAGAACGATTCTACACCAGGCTGTATGTTAGCGACGTTAGACCATGGGAAACAACTTCGAGTACAATCTACATCAGGGACGTCCCACTAGTAACTAAAGAGGAAGTTGGAAAAGCTCCAAAGGGATGAAAATAGGAAAAGCTGCAGGTGAGGACGGCATAGCGGTGGATCTCTTGAAGGCTAGAAGAGATATTGTACTGGAGAAGCTGGCTGTGCTATTTTCGGAATGCTTGAAGGCTCAAAAAGTGCCCATAGCCTGGAAAAACACCAATATTATTCTGATTCATAAGAAGGGAGAGAACTTCGAGGATTACAGACACATCAGCCTACCTTCAGTTGTTTATAGACTGTTTATCAAAGTTATAGATAGCCGCATAGGTGACAGTCTGTATTTCAAATAACCCGGAAATAACCTGGGTTTAGGTACGGGTACTGAGTCATGGGTCACATCCATGTCGTCAATCAAGTGATAAAAACTTCCGCAGAGTGTAATAAACCCCTTTACATTGCCTTTATAGATTTAACAAAGTTTTAAGTTATTGCCTGACATTTCCTACCAAACCCATTCACCCGTCTGGATTTGTCGATATGTGTGTTAGTTTGTATCCTGAGCAGAGTTTGCGATTCTTCCGCGGTGAGATCCCCGTGTGGCATGGGGTAAGATGCTATTACTAGGCGTAGAGTGAGGTCAGGTTTTTTATATTTTTCGGAGAGGGGAGTGTGATAGTCGTGAATAACAGGAAGTACGGAATGGGAGTTCGAGTGGATCTTGCTCGGCAGCGTTGCTCCCTTCCAGGCCCGTGTGTCCATGTGTTAATGTATTGTAAACTTTTGTCATTGTGGATTGGATAATCTTCCTTATGCGTTTAGATAGTCTGCCTGCAATCAAGAGACTAATGGCCTATTAGGCGTGTTTAATGGTGTTAAAGCATCCATTCAATAATTCCCCAAGGGGGATGGCAAAGAGGATTCAATTCCCCTGCGTAGAAAGCTAATGCAATGAGAGCGATTAAAATGGTATTGCAGTACGACAATTGCTGGCTTCGTACTTTCGAACATTTCAGCGTCTGATATGCTGTTGCTTTCATGGTTTTTGAGCTATCTTTGCTTGTCGCCTGTCCTTGCGTAGGCTCGAATCTATGCTCTTTATTTGTGATGGGGATTTCATGCAAACTCGCTGGATCGGTGACATATCCATCATGGCGTCCAGCCGTTTTCTGCTGGAGATTTGCCTGTGTTTTATAGAATTCCCGACTGCTCTCCGTTTTGTTTTTCCCAGACGCTTCTTCTGTGCTTGTCCTGTGTCTTCTTTTTTGCTCTCTCTTCCGTGTGCGCCGTTTTATGTCTAAGTATGGAGAACCAACTAGCCCAACAACATGCTTTATTGTGATATGAAATTGGCCTCTCGGATTTCTTCAGAAGTGTTATAAGACACAATTTAAAGGACACTGAGGAGATTGTGAATATAGGGAGGACGAGGGCTTCCGGATTAGCTGCACTGACGACGGTGTTGATTTAGGGGGGGGGGGGGGGGGTAAGTAGTTTTTGGTACTGCAGGCTGTATGATATCGGTCTCATGGTTAGTGCCTGCACAAGTGTTAATATTTTTTCTGACATTTCTGAACCTTCCCTATACAGACATTTTACAAGGTGGGCTAAATGGCCAAACATTTCCTCTATTTTGGCGATTGTGTGATCTGCTCTTCCGCTTCTCTGTAAGGCCATGCGGAGGATTTTTAACTGGCGTTTTTTGGGGATCACATGCTGGACGATTTTTAGGGCTTTTAAAGTTTACCGAGTGGCTCCAATTATAGTTTGCCGGATGGAGCTTCCGGTGGTGACACCACCGCGAAAATTGTTATTTTAAAATTATCGTAATTGGACGCCATATACTCGGTGTTGTTTATCATTAGTGCACGTTTTAGTTCGGTTCAGGTTACAGTGTAGGCTTGTGTTGGTTTTTCAAAGCCTAGCCTTAATCCTTCGCCCCCTTTTTAAGCTAGTGACACAATGTTGGCGTCGGCATCGTTTTAGGTATAGGCGACTGCACACGGCGTGTAGAACGCACATCGGCGCGCAGGACCGGCGTCTGCTCAAATCGCGCACCCTTTCTTTTCCCTCGCCGTATTAACATTTTCTTCCTTTCCGCAGTACAGTTGCCGCTGCTGGGCATTTACTATTCCGGCGAGCCCTCGTATCTGGCTGCCTCAGTCGTAGCTTCCTGTTAGAATTGCTGACGTACTTCCGTGGACGCTTGATGAGCACGGCTAATAGCGAACGGCTGGCAGGCCACGGCAAAATCGAAAAATGAGCCCAATGACTGCATCGGGTTAAAATCACAGCATTCACAGCATTGACACGCTCCTCAGCAGGCGCAGCTGAATCGTGTGAACCTTTAATCGTTACAGCTAGATTAGTGTTTTTATTAACCCTTTGAGGGTCGAATGTTTTCGTCAAGCGACCCCCCAGGGTCGATTTTTTTATTGCTGGTTTAAATTCTTCGGGTTCATCTATTTCGAGAAAACATTATCGTAATTTTTTAGGGTGACCATAAAGTGACAAAAAATCGTTTGTGGTGTTGCATACATGTGGTTTATTCATGAGTAACACTAGAAAAATTCTAAATAAGAACGAGAGAGTAACACGCCGGCACCTTTTGAGTGAATCAAAATCAGATAGACATCAGTTTCGCGGGCGCAAAAAGCGAGAAGCGCGCGGAGGACGATACCGAAACCAGCCGCTGCAGCGCGCGCGCGCGGCCGGATGCGCGAGCGATAGAGGGCGCACCGCTCCTAAAAAATACAAAAAAAAAATCACGCCATATCCACGAAATGAATGATGATAAGTGGGGCGAAGCTCGAGAGGGGGAGATCATCGGTAACCGTAACTCTCCCGTGAAAGTTCGCCCATTACATCATTAAGAAAGACGTAAGACTGTGTGCGTACATTGTACAAATCAACTTTTATTTTGTTCTTTTATTTTGTTCTTGTTCGTTTGTTGTTTCGTTTCTTCGTTTGTTCTTTTCATTTCGTCGTTGTCATGACTGGATTGCGAGGTCCCTTCATTACGACGGCTTTATGATCTGTGAAATGAAGCGAGAGAGGTTCTTGTACTGGCTGCAATGGGAAGTTTGCAAACACTATGTCTATACACGTTCCTCGGATCGTGGTAGGGTTCATATGGATACATCTGAGTGCGTATTTGGAAAGCCCGATCAACTCCCCCTCTGTTACCACTGTGGCGAGGCAGGACAGATGTACCGTCGGTGTCCCTACAGGGAACTCGGGCTACGGGGCTTCGGAGTCAATGTTCCCAGGCCCAGACCTGGTGAAAGACCCCGCGCCATCGAGGACTACCCCGCACCTCCCCCACAATTTGTCACGTAGGATGGGACACAACGGTAAAGAAAGAACTTTTATTTAGGGCGAACTAGTGCCCGAACAAGACGAGAGGAAACGAGCAAAGGTCCTTGCGTCTCGTTCGATCTCCGAGAACGACTGCCTGCGTTCGTGGCGTGATCTCTTGCGTGATCTCCGCCTCGCAGTGCACGTGCGCTCGCGCCTCCGTTGGCGAACACAGACAAGCTCGCGCTCCCGGTTCCGAGTTTGCGCTGCCGGTTGCAGCCGGTTCTTGCGCGTGCAACGCGGCCCACTTTGCCGACATCTCCGAAAGCATGCGGCGGTCACGTACCACGAGACACAAGGGATGGACAGACCCATGGCTTTAGGAGCTTCGCCCCTAAAAGGAGAAAAGAGCCTCATCAGTTTGCAGGTGCCCTTGGTCTGTGGCACGCGCAAGAAGCGTGAGGCTATGGTCCCTAGAAATATGTAGTGAGGCTCCCGGTGGGGGGGCCTTGTGTGGGCGATTTCCAGCGCGTCCCCTGGTTACTGGATGCGCAAGCGATAGCCGGCTCGCCGCCGAAGTAAATCATAAAAAAGTAAAAAGAAGATCCATCGGTGCAAGAAAATAGTTTTGCGTATTTCCGCAGCGTGCAGCACATGTCAAGCAAGAGAAGTTGGCGAAAAAGGCGCACTTTTTAAACATAAAGCGATGACGTGCATGTAAGTTATTGACGATTTTGAAGGTGTTTGCAGAGGACGTACATGTTCCTTCGTTACACTGAATTAATGATGTTCCATAATTTTTTGGCATTGCTTATTAGCTTATTGGGTAACGTTTTATTAAAGCGTGTGCTTTGCGTCTTTTAGCAGCCCTTTATATTGAGTAGCTGCAGATCGATAAAAGACCCTGCGTGTTTTACTGTTTGAAATTTTGGCTGAGCGAAACAGGCGGTGTTTCTTGATGCGCCGTCTTTTCGGGGGCTTATTAAACCATGGCGCCTGGTTGCTAGAGATAACCGTTCTGACCGGAACAAACTTTTAGTTAAAGAGGCAATTATCTCTCTAAACGAAATCCAGTTATCATTAACAGAACCCAGCGAAAAATTAATCAAGCAACTACCTAAAAAACACCGAGTTGTCTATAATGGCACTGAAATCGGCGTTTCCGTAATCTCTTTTTGTTTCGGATGTGTTGAACGTGAATGTACAAGGAAGAAATTCAGGGTAAAATGAAGCATTGAAGGGTCGCGTATTCCGGGTAAATAAGATATCAGAGAAACATTTTCTGGCAAAGTAATTATTACAATGTCTAGCGTACTTGATGTCGTCGGTGTAATGCGGGTTGGTGGAATGACAAGCTGAGAGAGATTGAAATGGGCACACAAACCAAAAAAGCTTTCGCAGTCACTCGAAAAATTGCGAACGTGTGGAAATACGTCAGACCAAAAATATGAGAATTGTTGAAGTCGCCAACTAAAATTATAGGGGCATATAGGAAAGCGTTCAACAATGCAGATTAAGAACGTCACACAAATCATTAATAAATGTGGGCGTGGACAACAGTTGACGACAACAGACATTTAAAATGAGTCCCCTAAAGTACGTGTCTATTTCCATCCAAAAACATTTCTAATTCACTAGCAGTACGGGCAACAAAAGAACTGAACTTATCCGCAACTGCGGCCAAAACATCTCCGCCACACGTTGGTATTCTATCACGACGAGAAACATTAAAGCTTTTGTTGCAGCTGAAGATTCCAGGCCTACATACATTCGAAGGGCAACTTTGCGTTGGAATTACAGTATCAGCATCACATGAATCGATGACGGGGTTCAGATCGCCACGCGTAAGCATAACGCTTATATTCGTAAAAAGTGGGGAGCTGTTTTCTTTGCGCATGTGCCTAGTCACTACCCCTCACTGATCGTTTTCGTTCCTCAAGAGCTGCCGATGAACCAGTTCCATTATCAAGTTTCAAATCTGACGTAGATTGTGGGAACGTGGAAATATGTTCATACATGCCATTATCGCTATGGCTATACCCACAGCATTTGTCGTTCATGTGAAGTGTTTTGTAGCGCGGTTTGAATGCGCACTTGCTCATTTTACCGAAGTCGGCGACTTTTACGCGCGGAGTACCGTAGGGCAGCACAATGTCCGTCCGCGTCCGGGCGCATAGCATTTACAATCGCAAAAAATCACACAGGCACCAGCAGGATTCGAGCCTGTGTCGGGTAGGCCACAGGGAGTTAGTGCCAGTCGTCTTACCCATTGGGCTACGACCATGAGTTAGTACCCGGGAGTCAAACGGCTTACTACCTCGCCTCTAACGGTGCGGAGTACCTTAGGACCTCCCAATGTCCGTCCGCGTCCATCCGTGCGCACACCACCATCACGGGAAAATCAAGCGAAATTCGATGTGAGCCGGGCGTTGCAGTGTTTCATTTAGAGAATAATCAAGGTGCAACTCACGGCTCAAATCGAATGACGGTCGGGTCACAAGTCGGATGTCACTCGGGGCGCAACTTGGATGTCATTTCGAGTCCCCGGACTCCGCACCCTCGCCATCTCTCTACGGAGTGGAGATGCTGCCATTTTTATTCTTGCTTGACGCGTAGAAAAGGAATAATCTTCACGAATGCTAACACTTTCATTTTAAGTTTTGCACTAGAGAGCAATATCATCTGCTTCAACTTGAACGAGGAAAATTTTGCAATCACTGGCCTTTCTTTTTCATCGAAATATACACCAATTCTATGCGACCGTTGTATCATGTCTCTAGATAATCGTAGTGTTAATGCCTCAGAAATTACATTTCCCACTTTATTTGGCGTATCCTCACACTTTTCCAATGGTTCATCTTGTATGCCATAACACAAAAGATAGTCTCGTCGCATTCTGTGTTCGAGGTCAGATTGATCGTAAATTAATTTGGCATTTTCTTTAGTGAGTTTACTGTTAGCGGTCTCAAGTGCGGCAGTTCGTGCTGCAAATCGTTGAAGCCAGATGTTTTGGCCTCAACGTCCGACAGTCGTTCAACAATATCCTTGCCGCTGGCCTGAGTTGATTCCTGTTTTTTCTTTACCTCATTTACAGTTGTTATCAGATTTCTCTGAGCTTTTTCCATTTTTCGTGTATGGTCATTAACGCGTCGCAACATGGTGAACATGCGACCGGGCTCAGTTGGTTCAGTATCACTGGTACCTTCTTGTCAACGCTTGTGTGGACCTGTGTTGAGCTCGATGTCACCGGACAACAGCGGCAGCTCTCTACTAACATGAAAGCACTTCAGCGATATCGAAAATATCCCTTCAGGTCGTGGGAGCAGCAGTAAGCAAACATTGTTGGATTTCTTGGTGTGTAAGGAGGCCGTATTATTAACCTGCGTTAACTGACGCACATCGATCGCTTACAAGCCGCATCACAATTCTGCTCCCACGTTCACTGAAGGGCTGAGGCTTCCATGCGGTGCATTTATCCCAATCCTGAGTTGGCATTGGGGATCCGGTCGTCTTGTACAAGCAAGGGAACTTTCGGCATTGTTGCACTGGAGGCACGGGCTGAAGCCGAACTCGTCATAGTACGGCGCTGACGGGATCCCAGTATTGCGCTCAAGCGATTTAACTGCGCAGAACTGAAGCCACGCAGCAACCTGCGTAAACAGACGCACGTCGCTTAAAAGCAGCATCACAATGCTTCTCCCGCGCCCACTTTTGTTCACAGGACAACTGCAACAACGCAGATGACGCTTTGTCGCAGAAAAGGGCACTGATGTCTTGCGCCTTGAAATATGCACTTTATGAAGCGTACGTTTTTACTACAGCATACACCCGCGGGTATTAATGGTGGATCTTCTCTCTTTCGTGGCTGCAGTAGCAACATCTTTTTACTTTTCGTTGACGGCGTTGCTCAAACGTGTTCTCGGCAAATCCCAGACGTACTGCTAAATGTGGTTCCTGTTTTTCTTCTGGTCAGGTGTCGCTTCGTTCGTCCTCCTGACAAGAAGTGGGGAAGCCTGCAGAATGGGACCTGGAACGGCATGATTGGCATGATAGTGCGTAAAGTACGTTTCTGCAGAGCATTCCAGCAGTTTGTCTTCCTTGTCGATCATGTGTTCTTTAGGAGTGGGCTAGTTGGTGTTGCACTATCGAAAAATTCACAGCGCATGCGGACAAGGACAAGAAAGTAGAGACACCACGGAGCGCTTTGTGTCTTCGTCCGCATCCGCTATGAATTGTTTACAGGGCCTTTAGCGCTGTGTCGGTGTCCGCAACTTATACAAACGAGTAGGACAATTTTTTCTTGGGCAAAGAACTATTTTTGTTGGTGTTGGCACTCAGTATCGAATTGTGAACTACCACGCCTTCAGCGGAACGTTCATAAGCAGGAGAAACTTTAGTGAGGCGCTAAAATCTTTTAGAGTCTTGCAATATGCAACAAAGCTCGGAATACTCATCTGGAACGGTTTAACATCGATGGCTCTTGCCACACACTTTGGTTCTGATAGCCAGCTTTATTTATGATAGCATGATAGCGGGTTACTTTCATGCTGTGATGCTTACCCGCTACGGGAGGATGCCTTCAATTTTTTCCTTGTGAAAACTAATCTACTGCAACCACCTTGACGCAGATGTGTTTACTGACGCGTACACAGCTAAATAATTTGAGCGTAAACTGTAAATATGTGTTTGATGAATGCACTGTTTGTTTAATGCGGAACTGGCGTTGCGTGCCTGTTGCAATTCTTTTTCCCCACCCCTGTGACCGATCGCGAGGGCTAAAAGTATTGAAAATAAATAACTAAATAAAGGAATAAATAAAAATAATAGTTTGTGCCGCCGAGCCTAGTTTTGCAGGGCGTCTTCTCTAAGGCACGGTGACATGTAGCCATAGCCAACGCAGCGACTCATTGCTAAACGCAGCTTCATGGCGTAGTCATTATTCGTTCCAAGAGCTGATAATTTTCCCTACAGTACCAAGGCCTTATGGGCCCCTCAGATTGACAGGAACGTTTGTTTTCACTGCTTCAATGCATACATTTCTTCTTCTTCGCAGGAGGCTGACATGGCGGCTGGTGGCATGAGCGTCCAGGAAGACCGACACTCATGGGCGTTGCTTTCGAGCCCCTACCTACTGGATAGAACCACGTTTGTGGTCCGAGCTCCCAAGAAAATTCCCCGCACCGCCGTGCTATTCAGGCCTTTCTCCTGGTGTGTAAGTGGGGGAAGGCTGTCTTCAAAAAGGGCATTGCCACGTAAGCGTGCGTCAGCGCCCGCACTGCTTTAAGGCGGAGCTTTCTGCGGCTCTCCTCGCGGTTTTGCGGTGGCTGCTGGTGGCAGTCTTGCCACCTGTGATTTGTCTTGCACCACCAGATTAAGGTGGCCCCCCTTGTTCCGCGCCCGCGGGCCGGCGAAGCAACTTTGAAGGGTGCCCGGGGAATCGGACGAGATTACACTGGCACAGGCGTATCACGCTCGAGGCCACAAAGTGGCTGATGGCAAAGAAGGCCCGTTCACACTTGTATCATTCTCTGCACTGGGAGGTGGCGGCGTCTCAACACCGTGGTGGCCAGCAGGAGCGTCGTCGCGGTGCAAACAGCGAATGTAAGCGTGACGGTCGAGGTGCACCACATGCTTATGACCTTTCTGAGCAACATTTCTGACGACGAATAAATCCACGTCCACCGTAAAACCAGGAAGGTGATGACGTCGGTGTACAAGGACACGTGTAAAGCTTCACTTCACGTCAATTCCCACCCACGTGTGAAATCCCCCAATCCGCTAATCTGAGGAATCCGCCAATCCGCCAGGTGTCAGCAGATTTTACTTAGGGTCATGGGTGACCAGTCACCTCTCCGGCTTTCGCCGTATTAAACCAGGCAACTGAGGTTGGCGTCCACATAGGCAACTCCACCCCACCAGAAGAAAGCACCTAGAACTTGTCTCCATTTTACCTCACGTTTAGCGTCACTACTAACTCCATCTCACCTCAACCTAAAGCAGATTAAGAAAGGTTTCTCGTTGATTTTGACGAAGTTCGTAGCTTTTGGCGAAGATATAGAGAACTGAAGAGCATGTCAAACAGGTACCTGCCTAATGGTATGTAGGTACCGATCGTTTTAAAGCATAGGATTTTTACGCCATCTCCTGGCGCATTGCTGTCTGCACTGATGATATGTGTTCCTTTAGCGGAGTGGTCTTTAAAAAGGTGAATTATGTAGTGAAAGCACCCTAATGGCTTCTTGCCAGTTCGTTGAGCTGTCGCTGTCGCACTTCTTCACACTGGTAGAAAGGCATCCGCTTGGACTCATCCGTGTTTCTAGGGCTTTTATCTTGAAAAACGTCTCCAAGATCCGCATTAAAATTCAAAGAGAGATAACGAGATAATATGAAGTGATGCTATTTACGCACTGAGAATAATCAGAGAATGGAGCCAGACCGGTTCGCAAAGTAGGCAGTCAGGTACTTCATCCTTCTTTTCTATCAGATGTGCAACATCATAGCAATCATAGCAAACATCATAGAAACTGTCCCGCCAGTAGAACCTTCGCCAATTCATCTTGGTGCTTGCTGCGGCAAATTCCCCCGGTGTAAATAAATCCCCCAGCGAGTCAAGGACTACGAGTGTAGCACAGCTTAAGGCGAGCAACATGACCCACTTTCGTCTCGGGGAAGCGGTGCTCGAGGATCGTTGCCTTTTCTCGAAAATAATTGACGTCGCTTAGTTGACTGAGTATTACGAATGGGCCAGAGCACGTGGCTGAGAACTTCGTACTGAAGTCCCTAGCCAGAGGAAGTCGCCGAGAGCATGTAAAGCTGACTGGTGGCTTTTGCCATTAAGTGCCTTGGTAAGAGTTTGTGAGGGGATCGAACGCAGACGGGTGACACGGCGGGCCTCTTCGGCTCAATACAGCGTTGCGACAATGGACGTGTCCTCATGCTCCGAAAAAGGCAGCACAGTGTCGAGAAAACAGCGGGATAACGTGCGTGCAGCTGAAAGAAAAGGGAATATCCTGTGCGTTGCTGCTTCGCCGTGTTATGGGCATACGTGGTGAATCCCAGCACCGCATCCCAGTTTTCTGGCCGCAAGCTACATGCATGGCAAGCATATTGGTCAAAGTGCGGTGTGCACGTTCGGTGAAGCCGTTAATGTGAGGTCGGTAGGGTGTGCTGTTTCGGTAGTCACAACTACAATGCCGGAGCAGTTATTCGACAATGACGCAGTAAACTCTCCTCCTCGGTGAGCAGTAATTGCGCGAAAAGCACACTGGTATAAAATGATGCAATGCAGGAATAACTGCGCAACATCAGTGGCTGCAGCTGAAGCAAGAGTGGCCGTTTCAACACATCTGGTCAGGTAGTTCACACAGACTATAATCCAGCAGGAGTTTACCGATGATTTAGGGAAAGGACCAAGCAGGTCAACACCAACTTTCTAAATCGGTGCGCTATAAAGTTTTACCGGTTGAAAAGGGCTAGACAAAGAAAGTATCGGATGCTACGGCGTGTGTAGAGCTGGCATCTGGCGACATACTTGTGCATCTCTTTCCATTCTTTCGGAAAAGAATGAAGTGAGGTGCTCCGACGTGACGTCGTCATGCATGGCGTGCAAGTTGTTTTGCTGGAGGCTCTTCCGGATCACAAGGAAGAAGCGGGAAACTTTACAGGAAGCGTTTTTCTTATAAAGCAGACGTTCATGCACGATGAAGGAGGGGTGGATGGGGATAAGAGCAGAGAAGCACGATCGAATAGGGGCTGCAACAATACATCTTTTCTTTGCTCTTGCTGAAACACTCGGCGTGGAGAAAAGATGCCGAAATTGTGGTTAGGTCTTCATCTTGGTCTTCAATTTTTGTGATTGGTTAAGGAATCGAGACAGTTAGCATCGGTGTGGTGGCGACAGCTTTTTTAGACACTTCGAAGTGGCATCCTTGAAGGCGGAACGAGAAATGCGCAGCCGACCAGATGGATCGCGTAGTCTGGCCAATCAGCACAGTGAATGATGATCAGTTACGATGGTGAAACGACGGCCATACAAGCATGGGCGGAATTTGTTGACGGCGAACACGACCGCAAGGCATTCCAGCTCAGTGACTGTGTAATTACACTCGGTTTTTGCGGCAGTGCTACCTGCGTAAGCAACAGGTGGGCGCCGTTGTTAATGTGACAAACACGGCACCCATTCCAATGCCTCTAGCGTCTAAGTGAACTTCCGTTGGCGCCACCGTGTCAAAGTGGCGCAGAACAGTGCCAAAAGTCGGGGAAGTTTTAGCTGCTCAAAAACATAGTCATGGTCAGGAGTACACTCAAATGGTGAGTCTTTACAGAGCAAGGGAGTCGGAGGATGTGCCAGCTGTTCAATGTCGCGAATGAAGCGTCGAAAGTAAGAGCACAAGCCTAGAGAGCTCCGAATATCTCTTAGAATCTCCATGATCTCCATGATCTCTTAGAGTTCATGATTTCTTGAAGTCGGGGACAGCGGCGATATTGTGCGGGTCCGGCCCATTACCGTCTTCGTCCGCGAATAAGCCTAGCACGAGTGTTTGGCAGTCCCTGAAATGGCATTTTTTCTAAAGACGAGAGCAACTTTTTTTATGCGTTTAAGCACTATGTCAAGGCGCTGGTTGTGCTTTTCGAGAGCACAACCAGCGTCTGGCGCATCAGGTCGTCTGGCGCATATAATCACATTAGCACATGCAAATGTCCAATTTCAAGCCGCTAAAGGCAGTGTACATGAAACGCTGGAACGTAGTTGGCGCATGACATAACCCAACCGGCATGACATTGAATCCAAACAGGCCATCTGAAGTTACAAAAGGTATTTATGTCAAGGCGCTGGTTGTGCTTTTCGAGAGCCATACCGTAGATAATCAGGTCGTCTGGCGCAGGTAATCAGATTAGCACATGCAAATGTCCAATTTCAAGCCGCTAAAGGCTGTGTACATGAAACGCTGGAACGTAGTTAACGCATGACATAATCCAACCGGCATGACAGTGAATCCAAACAGGCCATCTGAAGTTACAAAAGCTATTTATAGTGCAGATCGACTGAGGAGAACAAAAAATTAGCAGTGGCTGAGCGAGGCTATGCTAGGATATACGTAGCGTGAGCTAAGGTTCAGCAATCCAAGCCAGTCCAGTCCAGCCCAGTCACTGCTCCTCGCGCATGCGCAGCACGTCTCTCCAGGAGCCACGTGAAACGGCTATCTAGCCGCTCCGGCACACCGTCAGACGTGGCTACTGAACAACGGAGGTGCACAGCTGGGCACGCGCCGGCGCCAGTGCGTCTGCCGCGGCTATGACGTCACTCCTCTGGAATGCGCAGACCAGCGAATGTGCAGACCCAATTCTATACACACTCGTACTCCAGTTAGATTGGATCAGGGTCCACGCGAAACTGCTCAACCTCGGCCAGTGTACTAAAATTGCTGTGGTTTGCTTTGGTTAACCCTAGTTGATAGCGAATGCTTCACTGCCCTGGCTAGGCCTAGCGCATTGTTGAGAAGTGGTCGAGGTGTGGTTTCGAAATGATATACAGACATGATTACAATGAATACACTGATAAGTCATCATCTTTTTCCGCCTCACGGCGTTTTTTAAGCCTCGCCGCTGTACGACCGACCACAGCTGTATGTTCGTCTTCCTCCATCGCACACAGCTCTGCCCCGCGAGTGGCCTCCTGGCCTTCCTTTGCGGTGCGCGCTTATTGCTGCGGCGGCAGCCTCCTCGCCTTCCTCCGCCAAGTGGCTGACACGGGTTTTTACGCATGTCATCCGGTCCCTCCTCGCCTACCTCTCCGCTGCCGCCTCTCTGTCCCCGCCTTCGGGGCGCTGCTCTGTAACGGGCGCTCCGCGAAGTGGCGACACGGGTCTCCCGCACGCCTCGGTTCCCTTCTCGCCTATCTCTCGGCGAAAGGGTTGCAAGCTGGGCTAGTTAAAAAGACACATTCTTGGATGAAACCTGAAACCAGGGCGAACATAAACAAAGACAAAGGAAGTGGAACACAAGTTGTATCAACGCGCGTTTGAGAGAGAATGAATTGTCATTGAAGGGGCTCGTTACTCCTATCTATCTTCACATTGTACAAGGTGCAACGGATGTGAACCTAATTTTCCGGGCCACTGACATTTTATTTAGGCACTGTGAACAAACGCCCCCGAAATTATGGAACCGTTCCATAGCAGAAAGAGGAGACAAGTGTGTCAGCCAAGCAAGCGTGGTCTTCATCCCAAAGAGATTGCATATCTGCGTGGGTCTTGACTGTAGCTGGTATCTATCTAGTTGCCTTATCACCGTGGCTTTTGCAAACTTGTTTCACTTATGCGCAGTGCTTTTTATAGATTTGTGTTAAAAGTTTATGTTCACCCTTCTTGATGTTAAACTTTATTGTTAGACCAGCGGCTGTCCTTCTGTTCCCCTTCCTTTGTCTTTGTTTAAGTTCGCGCTGGTTTCATCCAAGATTAAGCCTATCTCTCCCCGCCATCGGGCCACTGCTCCGTGCCGGGCGCTTGCGGAAGGGGGTGTGACGACCTATATCTCTCAAGGTCAAGACTGGTCACCCCGCGATGACTGCCCGAGGTAGAGTAGTGTAGCTTTCGCTACAAAAAATGAGGCGCAGCTTTCACTAGTGCTGCAAGGCTATAGACACAGCGGAATTGATCGGCACCTACCTGAACCTGGTCATGTGTTGCACAGTCATGTCACGGCTTCACGATCGCCGGTGAAGCTCGGAGGGGCCATGCCTAGGCTAGCGAAGCGAGCGCAAACCATGCACAGCTGCGCCAGAGCTGCTAGGCAATGCGTGGTGACGTCATCTCTCCGCGAAGATTTTTGTCGCGAGCGACGGATAATGCTTGGCTTGAACAACTGCGCTATTAAGAAAATCTCAGGTACGATTATTCGGTCTTCTCACGCTGAAAAGAAATATAATGTGCATAATTTACATAGCAGGAAAGGGAACAGTAAAAGAGGCTCCACGGGGACAGTACCCAGAGCATGTTAAACTCGAGAGAAGAAGTGAGCCCGAGTTGCTCGAAAAAGGCCCTAGGGCCTGGGATACCGTCACAAAATCTATGAAAAAAATCCTCCGAGGGGACGATCAAATGCACAGCATTTCCGAGGGGTGCGCGGCAAGTCGTATGGATTACGTATTGGTTGTGGTTTTTTGTTACACGCGACGTCCAAATTGGGTTACAGCGGGCGTCCCGGCAGCACGAGACGCGACCAGCGCGCTGGTCTCTCGACATAGCTCGATCGCGGGACCTGTGCCATCTTGCGGAGGCGCGTGACAACTTATGGCGGGTCTCTCGATCATAGTCTCGATCGCGGAACCTGTGTCGCCATCTTGCGGAGGCGCGTGACAACTTATGGCGCTTTCGAAACAACCATAAATGAGTGAAGGATATAAGGCGCTATCGGTGCATCGAAATCCGTGTTGGTTGCGTGGCTCAATCGGTAGTGCGCCAAATAAACATTTATTTCCAAAAACGGACGTTCCAGTCCTTGTCGGCTTCCTCAGTCCAAGAAGCTGTGGTCGTCAGCGGCCAGCGCCGCCATGGTTGTTAGCCAGAGCTAGACATCCAGGGTCGGGTTAGACAGCAGGGCCTCCCAGGATGGTAGAAGTGTTGGTAGTGGCCACGGAGCTGGTCTGGGTTTGTTGGGAGAGTCCAGTACCATGGGTTGCAGCGTGTTAGGTTCGTATTCGCAGTACTGGCATTGAAACTGGTAGAGTCCCGGGTGCATCGCATGATGTAACGGGCCATGCTGGTACGTGTTTGGTTTGTAAGCGGCGCCAGGTGGTAGATTGTTCGCGGTGTTACGAATCGGCCAGCGCCGCAGTACTTCCCCGCATCACTCCTCGGCTGTGCAGCGAAGCCACTCGTGCGCCTTTGAAAACACGTGCCACCATGTCGGCAACAAGTTACGACAAGCCGCGCCAGACGCTTTGTTCTCGCGCATTTCAAAACTTCGGCGGCTGCCTGCGAGGCTCGTCTCCACGCTCTTCAAGGACACAGAGGCCCCGTCGATCGCAAAGGAGTCCTCCTCTCTCCCCTCTCTCGGACTCAACGTGCCCGAGGCTATGAACGGCTTACGAACTCTGGAAAGAGTGTTGTGCGTGTTCCCGCTTGTTGCGTTTGACCGTTATCGCTTTTGGGTATAAATAGAGCTGCCCAAGCGTTGTAAACCATTCCTGTTAGAGCAGCGAATCGATGTTGTCGCTCTGCTCGAGTCCTGTATTGTAACCTCGCCCGTCGGGGCATTGTTCTTTGGCTTCGGCTCACCTCTCGCTATGAAGTAAACAGTTAGGTTAGCCTACGGCTTCTGGACTTCTTCACGGCTGCAACCGCGGCTGGCCGCTCGCATCATACACGCTACCACTCGTATGTCGGAGGCCACGGAGCTCAGATCGGGTGCCCCCGCCCGGTCGCAACAACTGGTTGGCAACGGTCGAATGGCAACTTCGTAACACCTGAAGCCAGCGGTGCGAGACCCAACACCACGGACGTCAAGGCGGCTTCGGACTTCGCAGAATTCACGGCGGTTAAGGGTGAGTGCGGGACTTTTCTTCACTGAGTTTTACCAGGCTTCTGAGGATAGCTGGTAGGGCGTGTGTTTTTGCCGCGTGGGTTATTCGCGCAAAACATTTTTGGAGCAGTGGGAAAGCAGTACTATAGACCGGCCATGAATTTGAACGCGTTGAAAAAACCGCAGTTGTTGGAGCTTGCAAAAGAGTTGCGCTTGGATGTTACGGACGCGCTGAGAAAGCCAGAGCTGATACAGGCTATACTCGCTGTCGGGGCTGACGATGAGGAGCTGTCGGAATGCATTGAGCTGATCAATGGCAGGGAGACCGAGAAACGTCAGGCCACCGAGGCAGAGGCTAAACGTCAGGCTGCAGAGGCAGAGGCTGAGCGCCAGCGTAAGGAGTTCGAGAGGCAGAAACGACAGCAGCAGCGAGAGGAAAGAAAGCGAGTAGAGGAGCTCGAAAGGCAGAAACGACAGCAGGAACACGAGGAAAGAGAGCGACAGCACGAGGAAAAGATGCGATGGTACGACCACGATATCGAGCGAATGCGAAGGGAAAGAAAGAAGCTCGAAAGAGAGAGACTCCAACGGGAGAACAAGTACCTAGAGCATGAAATTAAACTCGAGCACGAAGAAGTGAAGCCCGAGTTGCTCGAAAAAGACCTCGTTGTCGAGGAAAGCACCGTGCCGGCGCTGCCAGTAGCAGACGCTCGGGAGCGCGAGTCGGAGGCGACGGTTGCGGCCGGCAAGGTTGCTGAGAGAGATAACGACGGCAGACGACGGCGCATTAGCTCAGACTGTCGGCAGAGGCGGCAGAGGGCAGTGCGTGTCCACTGAGTGCGATAATGTGTCGGAGTTTGTTTTGGAGATCTCGGCGGAGTGTTCGGGCGGTTCAAATTCGCGGGAGGCCTTGGGAACGGCTAACGGTCTGAACATGAACATTTCGCGAGATAGCGACGTTTCGCAGGAATGCGTAAACGATGAGTTTACCGAAAGGCCGCACGAGTCCGCTGAAACGGAGGTTGTTTCTTCGGACGGTAGTGCGGAAACGAGCGATGTGGTGGCAAAGCCTGCAGCCGAGGCAGCGAACGGTTTGCACGGTTCAGTTGGGAGTCGTGACGATCTCGCCACTGACCAAGCCGATTCCGTCCTGCCACCAGCTCGGGTAACTGACCTCGAGCAACGGCCAGCCGAGCTCGTAGAGATTCAGGTGTCTGGGGCGGCTGAGCCGTCTTTTGAGACAGGGCAGCTTGGAGCTACTGTAGCCTTGACAGCCGCAAAACAGAACGAAAACACCCTTCGGTGTTCGCTTGCTGAGGGTGTTGTGAAAAAGGCGATGGACGCCGAGATAGGGCCCGTTGGATGCTACGAGGTGTCTAATGAGCACGTCGTGCCCTTGTCACTCCCAGCTGATGCTCCCGACGATAGGCCAATACGGGCTAAGCTAGTTGAGATTTCGGTGGCGCCTGTGGCTGAGCCGAAGTCGGGAACCGACCAGCCTAGAGGAGAGAACGTAAACGCGTTCCGGCGTTTGCTTGCCGAACGCGTTCGTAAAAAGGGGAGCAACGAGGAGATAGCAAAAACTTCCGCGGGTACTTGCGGCGCGTGTTTCAGTGCGGGCACGCCAAGGGGCAAAGCCGTGAGCTCGCATCGCGCTGAGGGAACGCCGCCTCCTAGAAGGAGTGCGCGCCTAACGTATGAACGGTGGAAAATCCCGCTCGCTCCTCCGCGCGCTCGACCTTTGTCGAACAAGACGACCGGTGTCATTTCACGCGGTCGCAGCAGTCGCTTTCAGGAAGCAGTTGCACCTAAAGTGCGGTACAAAAGGGGAAAAGCTCGGGGCAATGATGAGAGCTCGAATCGCAGCTCTGTGCGCGAGAAGTGGCTTGTAGACGCCTGACTCTCTCAATTTCATTGTTCTTCCTGGAGCAGGTTTCGCCCTTTACGATTACATTTTTTTTGTGTGTGGGACATTTCCAATCACGCGAAATGTCACCTTTCAAGTTTGTCACTTGTCTAAAGTACTGCTGGGCTAAAATATAACTAGAGTAGTTAGTTATTCGCGTACTTTTTCGCAACTAAAAGCCTGGTAGATCTTCAGTGTTGATTTGTCTTCGCACTTGCCGGCGATGCGGTTGTGTCTTCCTGTGTTGTTCTGTTGTTTGCCTGACCAAGCCAGAGACGTTCTTTGGGAGCCACTACTCGTCCAGTGACCCGCCCGGTGAAGCTCCAGCACGGTGTCGTACAGCCAAGGCCTGGAGTCGAGCGTCTGCCGAACACTTCACTTCGACAGCATCCCTCCGGACAACGGTTGAAGACCCTTATCCATCGGGATCTCGGACCCCCGGCGGAGAAGCTGTTACGAATCGGCCAGCGCCGCAGTACTTCCCCGAATCACTCCTCGGCTGTGCAGCGAAGCCACTAGTGCGCCTTTGAAAACACGCGCCACCATGCCGGCAACAAGTTACGACAAGCCGCGCGAGACGCTTTGCTCTCGCGCATTTCAAAACTTCGGCGGCTGCCTGCGAGGGTCGTCTCCACGCTCCTCAAGGACACAGAGGCCCCGTCGATCGCAACGGAGTCCTCCTCTCTCCCCTCTCTCGGACTCAACGTGCCCGAGGCTATGAACGGCTTACGACTCTGGAAAGAGTGTTGTGCGTGTTCCCGCTTGTTGCGTTTGACCCGTTATCGCTTTTGGGTATAAATAGAGCTGCCCCAAGCGTTGTGTAAACCATTCCTGTTAGAGCAGCGAATCGATGTTTGTCGCTCTGCTCGAGTCCTGTATTGTAACCTCGCCCGTCGGGGCATTGTTCTTTGGCTTCGGCTCACCTCTCGCTATGAAGTAAACAGTTAGGTTAGCCTACGGCTTCTGGACTTCTTCACGGCTGCAACAGCGGCTGGCCGCTCGCTTCATACACGCTACCACTCGTATGTCGGAGGCCACGGAGCTCGGATCGGGTGCCCCCGCCCGGTCGCAACAGCGGTCATACTGGTACGTGTTGGTTTGTAAGCGGCGCCAGGTGGTAGATTGCTCGCGGTCGACCTTGTGATGTGGAGCAGCGTGTAGCTGTCGTTCTTTCCGGTAGTGTTCGAGGCGGTCCCGATATGTGTTGGGTATTGTCTCTGTAATTTGAGTTGCTGGCACTGGAAGAGCGGTGGCAGGAAGTGCGCGGTGTATGTGTCCGCGGGCTGCGGCGTGGGCCGCTTTGTTCCCCTGTACCGCTGCATGTTCCGGCGTGAATACGGTTTGGGTGTCTTGTAACGGCTGGTGATGCGAGGTGAGTACATACAGTGCGCCGCTGGTGATCCCCTTTTTGTAATTGCGGCATGCCTGTTGAGAGTCTGTGACTATTGTCACTGGTTTAGTCGCAGTCGTCATTGCTATTGCTATAGCTAGCTCCTCTGCCGCCGTGGAGCTGCTGGCTCGGGTGGATGCTGCTGTGAGCTCTTCACCACGGGAATTAACTACACTGATGGCACAGCCTTTGCACTGTGAATATTTCACGGCGTCCTTGTAAAGTACGTCTTTGGTTTGTGGTATTGTTAGTTGTTTCTGTAGATACATGGCTCTTCTGCGGCGCCGTTCTGTGTCGTATAATGGGTGCATGTTGCGTAGGATGTGTAATACGTAGATGTTTTCTCTGATGTGGGGTGAGAGGTGACTTGGTTGGTTTGAAGCATCTTCTAAGGGGTAGCCAAGTCGGGTGAGAAGCGCTCTTCCGGTGGGTGTTAATTGTAGACGGCTCATCTGGGTGGCTTGTTGCGCTTCGACTAGCTCTTCCCAGGTGTTGTGAATTCCAAGTTTGAGAAGTGTGTCAGTTGATGCGGTTGTGGGGAGTCCTAGTGTCAATTTCAATGCCTTGCGGATGACAATATTATTATTTTTGCTTTTGTGCATGCTTTAGACGTAAGTAGGGCGTATCGTACGTTAGGCGACTGTATATAAGTGATTGTATATTTTTAACGCTGTCCTTGTTTTTTTTTTACTCTATGTTTTTTTCCGCTGGTCGGGGAAATAGGTCGATAGGTAGCGGGAGAGGAAGGGTCCTTCTCCTATTACAGGAAAGCTACAACTATAGCCTCCCTCGAAGACTCCAGATCGACCAAGCGGGCCTGTTTGAGGAGGTTTGTGGCTTGCTGATAACTTTTTACCTCAACGAGGATTTCTCCAGTCCGGAGCTTTTTACCTTACATGAAGCACCTATGATACCTTCAAGAAATTCGGAAATCAGGAATACGGACATTGAAGTGACGGGTCTTTGTGAGTCAACAAATTAGATCACAAGGAGGCGAGAGTAGTTGTCAGGCTTAGTAAAGATTGTTGTAGAAAGGTGTGGAAAAGAGACTTCGCTGCGGCCCTGTCCATGGACTGATCAGGTCTTTTCGGGGGTTTTCAATTTACCATAAGGCATATACACGAAGCAGGGAACGGGGGTGCTTTCTGCTCAGACCTTACCCTGATAGTCAGAGGGGTCTTGGAGCTCGCTCACTCGCGTGGAGCGATTGAGCCCATCGGCCGGAGCTTCATCACGGCTCCGAACGCCACCGTACCGTTCGTGGTTTCTTATCCTCCACCTGTAAACACATCGTCCCGTTGGGTTACAACTTATGTTTGTGGGCTCGGGATATGCGCTGTCGTCAGTACCGTCACCAAGGTGCCCCGTGCGGGGCACTGTCAAGGAGGAGAGGATTGAATGCAAGCATAAAAGGTACGAAACATGTTTTCATCATAATCATCAGCCCATCTACGCCCACTGCAGGACAAATGCCTCTCCCATAAATAGCCAATTATCCCGGTGATGTGCAAATGCGACAAATTTATCCCTGCAAACTTCCTGATCTCATCTGCCCACCTGACGTTCTGCCGCCACCTACCACGCTTGCCTTCTCTAGGGATCCACTCTGTTATTTTTAATGACCAACGGGTACTTTGCCGTCGCATTACATGTCCTGGCCACGCCTATTTCTTCTTAATTTTTCAAATATGTCCATAACACGCGATTGTTCCCTGACCCACTCCGCTCTCTTCTTGTCCCTTAATGATAAACCTATCGAATTGCATTCCATTGCTCGCTGAGTCATTCTCAATTTAAGTCGAACCCTCTTAGTGAGCCTCCAGGTGTCTGCCCGGTATGTGAGTACTAGCAAGATGCAGCTGTTATACACTTTCCCCTCCAGGGACAATGGCAGGCTGCCATTATTATCCTTCTAATTATCTCTACCTCATGGCTGGGATCCTGGATCATTACGTGGCCTAAATGGATATCTTCGCTGCTCTCCCGAGTCTGTTGAACATTAGGTTAGTTTTCTCCGTATAAATGTTCAGGCCCCCGATTATATTCTACTTGTCCACAGCTATAAACATGCTTTGCAATTCTTCCCCCGAGGTATTTAGCAAAGCAACATCATGAGCAAATCTGGGGTTACTGACGTATTCTCCATTAACCATTACGCCCATCTGTTCCCAATCCAATGTTCTTCCTCTTGTAAACTGCTCTGAATAAAGTTGGGGAGATTGTGTCGTTGTCTGACCCCTTCCTCATAGGTATGTTACTACTCTCCTTGTTGGAGGAATGTGGTAGCTGGGGTATCCTGTAGTATTCGTACGTAATGCTCGTCTACAGCCTGATTCCGCAATGCCTGCTGGACTGCTGAGGTTTCGACCGAGTCAAATGATTTCTCATAATCTCTGAAGGCTATATACAGGGTGTCCCAGCTATCATGCACCACGATTTAAAAAAAGAGTAAAGGCGTAACTCGAAGGAAACCAGGTGCATAATGTTTGCAGTACTGTGAAGGAGCGGACAGTATTTTTTTCTTTAATGGAACCTAATTAACTAATTGTAATTAATTATCTAACTCGAGAAATACTGTCCTAATCACAAAATGTCAATGAGGCACTTGTAGGTAACCACGAGGGGCATCTAACTGCGGTATTTTCAGCGGTGAACTAATCGCGTACACATTTATTCTGACTGATAAAGGAAACCCGCGAAATATGAAAAATACCACGTGACTGCACCTCCGCGCGCACCGTAAAGCAACGCCCTCAAACAGCTAGCCTCTGAGTTAGCCAGCATGAAATAGACAAAAGAAAGAAAGAAGAAATCGCGACCGAGTTTGTTCCTTATCTTCACACGCGTTCCGCGAATCTTGCTGCTGCTGCTCCTTCCATTCATGCTATAATCAAGGTGATGCGCTGTCTCTTCGGGCGGGTAACACGCGAAGCAGTTGCTTTCAATATGCTTTGTCTGGGGCCGCTGCTTTACAATGCGCGCGTAGGAGTCGTCACGTGGTATTTTTCATATTTCGCGGGTTTCCTTTATCAGTCAGAATAAATGACTACGCAATTAGTTCGTCGCTGAAAATACCGTAGTTAGAGTTAGATGCCCGTCGTGGTTACCTACAAGTGCCTCATTGACATTTTAGTGATTAGGACAGTATTTCGCGAGTTAGATAATAAATTACAATTAATTAATTAGGTCTAATTAACGAAAAAATTACTCTCCGCTTCTTCACAGTACTGCAAACATTATGCACTAGGTTTTCTTCGAGTTACGCAATTTCTCTTTTTTTAAATCTTGGTGCATGATAGCTGAGACACCCTGTATAGGGGCTGAGTATACTCTGCACATTTCTCTATCACCTGATTGATCATGTGAATATGGTGTATTATTGAAAAGCCTCTACAAAACCCTGCAGGGCTTTGAATTAAATGCAAGAGGGCAAAGCACCTAGTGAGGATCAGGTAATAGCAGAACTCTTGATGGATGGCAGGCAAATTGTACTAAAAAAATTGGCAAACCTGTATACGAAATGCCTAATGACAGCGAGTGTAACGAAGTCTTGGAAGAGCGTGAACATAATTATAATCCATAAGAAGGGTGACATGGAGGACTTGAAAAATTACAGGCCCATGAGCGTACTGTCAGTCGTCTACAGGGTACTTACCAAGGTAATCGCTAACAGAATTTCCGCCACCGTAGATTTCAGTCAACCTAAGGAATAATGTTGCACTCCACCTGAAAACACATCACCAAAACAATTTTTTGTGAAGTTTCAGAAAATATAGTTGGAAATGGCAACGTAAAAAACTTTCCGTAGTTGGCCGTATTGAAGGGCAATTTTTATCTCGCCAGATTTTATGGCATACCAACCAGCTTGTTCAAAGTTGTGCGAAACGACAAGATCAGACTTTTGAATGTATACCGATAACTCCATCCAGGTCTGGGTGGGCCTGCTGTCAGCTATGGCGACCTCCACGTTGCTCCTGATGCTACGAAACATGTTTGAAAAAAAGTCGGCACACTCTGACGTCAAGCCCTCGGAAACCTTCGTCGTCACCTTTGAACAGGTCCTCAGACTGCTCATCGGACAAGGTTGGTGTGCCTTCGGGAAATTTTTCTGTGGCTAGCGCATACACGAAACGTGGATAGCATAAGGGTAATTGTAAGGCAAAAGGAAGGTCCGTTTGCTCACGCTTGCTTCAGGTGCTGATATAAACCATTTAAACACGCTCACAAGCATGGACTCGCAAAAATACTAACAAATTGGTTTCCCTTGACTTCGAGGTACGGTAGTCGCATTCAATATGAAACCTTTCAGAAAGATATTCTCTCGGTAGATGTTCTTAAAGGGACACTAAGTGATATGTAAACATTGCGGGATTACTTGCGCAAATCGTAGTCCGGAGTCCCCAGGCCATGTTTCGACCACCCTGGGCGCGTTTACGCGATTTTATTTAGTAGAAAAATTAATTCGAAAATGCTGTCCTCCTCTCTTTACGCTCGCCCATTTTCTGCGGCGTTTTCGTGTGACGTCGAGAGGAGCCGAGCTCGCAATTGGCTGTGCTACTGCACGGCTCCCCGGCCTTCAGACAGAGTCAGTCGGCCCAGCGTTTCGTCCGCCGGCCGCCGACGGGTCGTCGCAATTCGTTCGCTCAGTTGAAACGAAGCCAGGACACGTTTGTGAATGGAAGAATCTGCCTTTCTTTACTTGGTTAGTTTGTACACTGTATCTAGCTCCAAGTCAAGGTCGCCTCACACAAGCGCTGCACAAGCGCACAAGCGACGCTTCGCTGACTGGTACGCCAGTAGGAAAATATAAGGCCTCTTGAAGGCGGGAGAAGAGTCAGCGAAGTCAATATAGGTACTAACGAAATAAAATCAACTGATATTTTTACCGTACAGCGTAAAACTAGGGTGCGGGAAGCACTTTTTTGCGCTGGGCGAACAAGCACAGCGGTCAGCAGCACGACTACGCATCTGCGAACGCTTTTCCGTCTACGAAATGCAATTGCTAGACGTGAGCTATTGTGGAAACTCGGGCGACGCTTACTGCACGAGCGCAATACAACAAATAGTCACCTAAGCTGCTTGAAATGCCAAAACTAAATAAAAGTGTAAACTGGTTGTACAATATATACCCTATATCACCAAGGCCAACAGAGCCCGGCCCGTGGCCGAGTGGCCTGGGGTGCTAGGTATGTCACCGTAAGTATTTTGCAGGTCACGAGTTCGAATCCCGCGGGTAGTTGCTTTTTTTTTTTTTTGTAAGTTAACTTTTTCCTTTTCCGCCGATGTTTTCTGCATTGAGTTCACCTTTTTTTGGGCCGCAACGTTCATGGCTCCACGAACTAGTTCACAGAACGCGCGCAGGCTGGCACTGGCGCGCTAGCGAGTTCTCGTTGGCGTGCTGTTGCCATAAGCACCGACTGCTTGCAGGCAGTGGGCACAGGCCAGAATGAACAGACCCTTGGCCTGGTGCGAACACGCTTTTTACGATACAGGCATGAGGGAGGCAAGCTCGAAATATGGGGGAAAAGTGCATGACATTTGGGCGTCTGCGGGTACGCGGAGGGCGTTCATGTACTGCGTAGGTCTCGGCTAGTGAATGATACGACTCCAAGCCGTCCTGGGAGGCTTATCTTTATATATTTTTACAGCTGACAACATGGCAGAAGCGCGGTACGATGATTACTGAGTTATTGATAATGCCCATCCAACAACGCCACCGGTTGTGTTTTACAGAACCGAAACCGAAACTTGTTTGGTTGCTCACCTTGGGCATCGTCCAATCACGGTGCCCGCTCCTCCTAACGTCACAGCTTTAGTTGGTGCGGCCGCCGCAAACCGCGCATGGTAGTCTTTCTTCTTTTGCGCTTTGTAAAATAATTACCGATTTGTCAACCGGATAAACGATGAAAAGTGTGCTAATTTGAGCCAGTCTACGCAGTGCAAGCAAAAACGGGAGCTTGACAAATTCACTTCAGTGTCCCTTTAAGGCGCCTGAAGGCTAACATGGTCTGTCAAGCTTTGAAGGAATGTCGCGTTAGGTATGGTATTAAATAAGTACTAAAGGGCAGGATGAGTAGTTTACTTTTTTAAATTTTTTGTTCGCCATCCATTATTAAAAAAATACGTAAAACAAACTGTTGGTTCCATAGCCACGCAAGCGCTGGTTGTCCAGGTTTTTGTGGACGCCGGGGCATACGACTGCTTTGTTACCACGGCCTTGACGTGTCCCTCCTACCCTGCCCTAAATCATTGCGGCGCGTACGAGTCACTCCGTGCACTCCCAAGCCTGCTAGCAGAACTTACTGATTCGGGATGGCCTGCAGGCGCTTGCATCGACTTTGACAACTGGGGACAAGCTGGAACTTTATACTGACTCAACGGCAGCGATTCAGGATTTGCGTAGCGGTGCTCGTTGTACATGCCTGGCCGCACGCATTCACGAGACTATGGACACTTATCCGTGCCCTGTCCGCGTGTTGTGGATTCGCCCGGACATGATTCCTGCCCGCACAGCGGCGGATCGCGCCTGCCACAACGGCCACTACCACTTCTTCCAGTATCTACCATAGAACTGCTGGTGGAAAAGCGAACCCTCCGTCTTGCCACGGATGATTTACTTCCACCGAGTGGAACTGACCTCCCCAATGGGCTCGCTCATTGGGAGGATTTCGTGCTGTGGAGGGTTCGTATTGGGGTGGCGTTATCCCCAGCAGTTACCCACGCTTTGCCTGCCCGATGTCTTTCGCCGTTTGCGGACACTCGCCCTTTCTGTGTGCTTCCTGCGTCAGAAGCTGACGTTGTAACATTTGCTGCGGCTTGCCCACGCCTTAGAGACGCCCGAACGCAACACCCCCGAGACACAGGGCTCCATACTGGAAGACCCCCAGATCTCAAGCGCTGGATATGGGGGCCCCAGCACCGGTCTCTTGGATTTTTGCGGGTGACGGGTGCAGTGTTGTACATATTTATTTCATTTCATTTATTATACCCTTAAGGTTCCGGAGGCATTACATAAGGGGGGGGGGGATAACAGGGTTTGCAGGAGTACTATTGAACGAACAAAAAAAAAAGACAACAACAAGAAAGTGAACATGAAAGCCGGAAAATACAAAACAAAGAATACATGGCTTGCACTGACGTCACGGCGAGGAACCCTGGGATGCCATTCCGCCATGCCGGTGCAGTGGTGCAGTCAGCCGTAGCGATCGTGCGTCCACTGCCAGCGCGTTGCAATGGTGATCTGTGCAATTGTTGGATGCTCGAACCGTACATGTTGAACCAAATCAACAAACAAAAACTTTTTTCGCCTTCCGAAGGTAATGGAGCATCAGGGCGACCGCATGAGTGAAACGACGCAGTCTGTGGCTGGCGCGGATAAACCGCGCCGATCTCAACACCAAGAGGACTGGCATACGTGCTTTGTGGCGCACACTTTGTAAAAGGTAAGCTATCGGCGTGTGCGCGATAATTATTTATCTGTGAGACTTGGAAGCACAACGGAGAATCTCGTTTTTAAACATGCCCTTGCGTCCGTAGGCAGACCGTCACAGCTGTGGGAGGAGGCGGACCCTGACTGGGTTCCGACGCTGTTACTCGGCTACAGCGCGAAACAGGGAGATCCCGAACGCCACGCTCGCGCAAAAAGACGACGGAACCAGGCCCGTGCAGCTGACGCCGAGCGTAGAGCCGAGGCAATGGCAACAACACAGACGACGCATCCGGACGCAGCTGCCGTTTCTTCGTCGTCGCCGGCGCCAGCGGAAGACGGAGTCGGGGTAGAGAACAGTGACGAAACAGGTGAGCGTTTTTTCGTCAACACGTAAATTTGGGCTTGTTGGTTCGAACTGTGAAACATGGTTAAGTAGCGCGATAAAAACGGGACAAAATTAGATAACACAGGACTAGCGCTAGTCCTGTGTTCTCTACTTTCGTCGTCGTGGTTTGAAACCGAGCGTGTCAAAAGTGGAGAGAAAGTTTTTTTTTTTTTTTTTTTGTATCCGGCGGAGTACCTCAGATGTTGAATCTCCGCATGCTTATTTGCCAGTCCCGTCGCCAATAACTCCTCTCCGCATCTCAAGTGAATTTTTCGCGCTGCTTGATCATCCATGCAACAACTTAATTTTGTTCCAGGGATGGCAGTCCAGACAGACCTGACAATGAGTGACATTGAAGCCATGGAGATGGAGTGCTTATCCCTAAACGAGCGCCTCTACGCTGCGCGAAATGAAAACAAGCTGCTGGAGCTGACTGAAGATGCCCTGAAATGTAGCGACACCAAAGTTGTGTACTACACCGGCATGGCGAATTTTCAGACCCTTTACGCACTGTTCAACGTTGTAGCGGGGTTTGTGTCGCATAACGCTAACAACAGCTTGCTGAAGTTTCAGGAGTTCCTGCTTTTCTTGATGAAGTTAAAGCTACATTTGCACATCACTGACCTTGCTTTTAGGTTTAAAGGAGCCATGAAGAGAAAACACAAGTTTGATTCATTCGAAAGATTGCCTCGTTAGAACCATAACGACACCACTTATAACGCAAACTTCGCTCAAATAAGCTACATACTTAGGAAAAAAGGAAATGACCATGCGACCCACCAGCTCATTTTCCGCAACAGAACCTGTGATGTCACTTGGGAATGCTCTGCGATTGGCGGAGGCCGGCAAAAGCAAACGCATGTTAGGCAGGGCTTACAGTTTGCATAGCGAGCTAAATACCCGTGAAACATACTGCACATTCTTTTTATGACAAAGAACGGTGGAGTAAACGGTTGAAGTTCCGAACAAACTCGCAAGCGTGTGCGCCAATGCATACGAAACTAGCGGCGGCCGACCTCGACATCTCGCCGTCGCGCAGACGAATTTTCGGGTTCGAGGCTCTTCGGGGCCAACGAACCGTTCCAGCACGCACAGCCGCGACCTTGCTTCGTATCGTAATCCCTTCACAGGAGGTTGGCCGTCATATCGCCAACCAGCAAAGGTAAAAATAGAAACGAGGGGAGTAAGGAACAGCAAGAAGCGACGAGATAGTGCCAGTCGTCGCGTAAGTTTCGAATGGTGTTGGCTTGCTGCTGTCGTTACGAGCTCGTTTCCAGTTTACAACCACTGAAAACTTCAGTTTGTTCGAGTACTTTCGAACGGCTTTCCATACACGACACCGGCCAACTGGCATAAGTGATCTGCTACTGAAATTGAACTATTATTAACCGTAATCAAAATACGGCACATACGTACCAGTCTATATTCGTCCGTCGCGACGGGGCTGACGAGGCAGCGGTGCCGACGGCTGGGCGTTCGTCTGTTGTGGCTATCGCGGAATGGTCGCTTTCCCCGTCCACCGCGTATCCACAACTCTTGCCGCTCGTGCACTTAGAAGCATTGAGCGTTTTTGTGGTGTGAGGTTGTTAAATGCAAGCCCGAGCTCCTCGGCGAGAGTTTCAGGCGATTCCATGACTAGGGCTGCGGGTGCACTAGGTTTTACTAGTATTTTTAAAATGGCCGCCGTCTAGATCGACTCCCGCGTGTGGGTGCTATATGGAGTCGACATACTAAGTATCTGTTTCATGGACCGGCTCTATGACGCCATTGTACACGTCACGGAATGTTCAATTTTAGCGGGAGATTTAAAATTTTGGCTTAAATTGCCTTATTTCTCAGTGAATAAAGCATCACTTGCTTCTGGGAAAGCGCTTGGGGTACTATGAAGCACCTAATCTTTCGAATAAAACAAACTTTTGTTTTCTCTTCATGGCTCCTATAACGTGTCAGAGGCCACAGTGTCGCGCATATTCGACAAATGGCTGCATGCTGCCTACTGCCGCCTTAAGTCTCAGATATTGGGGCCGCCTAGAAGTGTTTTGCAACGCACAATGCCTCAAGCCTTCTACGATTCTTTTGGGGAAAATGTTGCAGTCATCATTGACTGTTTTGAGATAAAGATACAAAGTTCTTCATCATACTTGCCCCGAATTGAGACATGGTCTCAGTACAAAGGCAGCAATACGGCAAAGTATTTGATTTGCATTGCGCCTCAAGGCATTGTTAACTTCATCTCTGAAGGCTGAGGAGGGCGTGCTAGCGATAGACACATAACAGAGCACTGCGGTCTTTTGGACAACTTCCGGGTGACGTAGTTCTTGCAGACCGAGGGTTCAATGTGTCTGAAAGTGTGGGCTTCTACTGTGCGAGACTTCAAGTGCCAGCGTTCACCAAGGGCAAGAAGCAACTGTCGGCAGCAGACGTGCTAAGCACCAGGAAACTAGCCAATGTCAGGATTCATGTCGAGAGGGTGATGGGGCTGATCAGAAATAAGTATGTGATCCTGAAGGCCACGCTGCCCATCGACTATGTGGTTTGCCGACCTGGAGATAATTTGACTCCACTTGACAAAATTGTTACTGTTTGCTGTGCCCTTTCTTATCTGTGCCCTTCAATAGTAGCATCACTAAAACAGTCTGCTAATTGAGCAAGTGCTTTCCGTTGACGAATGACATTATATCGTCAGCTGTGATTGGAAACATTCTTTTTAAGCGAAAACGCCCGTGTGTACGAGATTTCGGCGCACGTTAAAGATCCCCAGGTGGTCAAAATTAATCCGGAGATCCCCAGTATGGTGTGCCTCATCGCTTGCGTAGCGTCGGCTCGTTAAACCTCATAATCAATGGAAACTTTTTTTACTCCAGTTATTTCACTTATAATTTGAATGCAATGGAACATGTTGTACCGACTATGATTTCAAACAGCAGCAAAGTTATGGTTCAAGTAAAAGAAAGGAAGATATATCCCACGTGATTGTGCGTTTGAAAATTAGTTGGACACTCGTTAGTTTTCAGCTGTAGAAACCTCGTCTGTATATTATTATTGCACTACTTTGTTGTGACACTACAACACAAACTGGAATTTCTACAGTGCCACTGTGTTTACGCTCGAATTTTTTAGTTCTGTTTCTGCTGTTTGTTTTGTTCGAAATGTGTAGAGCAGCATTCTCGGCAGAATGCTCTTTTGCCAGCCAACGACTCTAAAGTGGCAAGGTGACCATTTACCTTTTTGTTTGGATCTTATGCGCTGCCGTGCTTCAGGCGTACCATATTCTGTGTGTCGTGCATTACATTTACAACTCTTTGAATTTACAAATTTGTGCAACTGCCCTTGCCACTGCACGTGATGTGACTTCTTGAGATTCATTACTTCGGTGTTGTTTGTAGGTTGGCAGTAATACAATTATTGTACAATGCAGTTTCAGCACATTTTTGTATTCTGATCCTACGTGTGTTCAATGTTGCCTGGCGGTCATGTGCAGAGTGTTCGTTTTGAAAGAAACATGGCACTGAGGGCTCAGTAAAGAAGTCAGTGTATGAAGGGATGTCGGCAACAGCTCGTCGCTCGTATTAGCCCACCGCATCCATTCAGTTACACTTGAGCGACAATTGTCGCTATCGCTCCACGTGGTCCTTTATTTTAAGACTGCAAGCTCGTTCTACATTCCCGTCACAAGAAACATTAGCGTGCTCTTTTAGCAAATTTCATCAAGATAGTCTGTTGCTTCACACTGGCAGGCACAGCTGTGGTTAAATAAACTGTGGAAGCCTGACATTAGTCCTTGTCTCATTTGCACTCGGGACAAAACCATTTCTTCTCTTTTGGTGCCCGTTTCAGTCCGACACAGGAGAAATGAAACCACTTGTAGCTGCACGCCTCGTCGCAAGCTACCATCTTGCCTGTGTCCGGTCCACGACAGAAGCAGTACTCTACTGTGTCTGCTGGCTGCTCTTCACGACTTCTGTGTTGCCTCGTGTAGTATCGGCTGAGCAACTCGGGCAGAAGGACGTTCCGGAAAAACTGTCTTGCGGAAGAAAAAATGTTTCTGCAAAACTGATCATTGCGTCTCACTCTCTCGATGTGCAGCACATTTGGTCCTCACACCACAAAGTCGCAAAAGTCAACATGGCACACTGTCATCTGAGTCTGAATTTGGTGGTAGTACGCATGATTGTGCAAAAGCTGAAGTTTTCCGCCAGTGTAACTCAGACATGAAATGCTGGTGGTGATATCTTGAGCATCTCTTAGCAAAAATGGGCACGTAAATTCCACAACACCTCTCCCGCAGCAGCTGCACGAGGTGATGTCATCCGGTGTTGCGCCGATGAACGGGTAAGCAACACTCAGGTGGAGTCCAGACCTGTAGCACTCAAAGTTCTGGTGCTTTGTAGCTTCTTTGGCTTTGTAAGCCTCGAAAGCAGTTTGCTCATGTTCTAAGCCCCACATGACGGCAGGAACTCTGAGGGAATTTTTTTCAGGGTAGCAAATCGATTTTACCAGTGATAAGCTAGGACTCTGCACACTCGTGTGGCACACACTTTTCATTACTGACGCAGTCACTGTGCCAGCACGGTAAAGGAACCAGTCTGGCGAGTTACTTTGCTGCCTTGTTGCAGCCTCAACTGTCTTCACTGTGTCGTCCCTGATGGAAAAAGTGGCAAGAAAGTCCTAAGCCTTCTTCAAAAGCGTGTCGAGGTTGTCTTCCAAGTTCTCTTCGAGATACAGCTTCCTCAAGTGGGCAGGCTGTGTTTTTACAGGCTCCTGAAAGCTTTCGCAATACTCTGGAAGCACAGAAAATACTGCAGGTGTGACACCTGTGCTCTGAAATGCTCTGTACAGGTCGCCAAGCTCCTATTGGGTTGCTGGTGGGATGTCCATTCGTTTTTTTTATTCGTTCACTGCTGAACTGCTGCTGTTAATGATGTCGTCCAGTTTTCGCTTCTTCCCTCTCGAGGAAGTGAAGTCGATGTCCTTTAGCCTCTTGAACTCCACCTTCTCCACGTACGCAGGAAGCCAGATGTTCGTTTTTGAGGTGCAGCTTGTAGCGTTTTTCATCTTCACACCTGTTTCAACTGTATACAGGCAGGCTCCAACATGAGAACAGGCCTCACCTGCTCCTGCCATACAGGTGCAATGAGCAGTGAGCACGACCCCGCTTTTCTGGCACAAAATCCACACAGGCAGAGGCTGGTCCCGCAACCTGTGCGAATGGTTCACCTGCGAGAGAAAAAAATGCAATGCACAAGTTTTTCTTGCCCACATCTCTGCGCGAGCGCACGTCACTGTTGATCGTGTCTCAAAACGTAACCGGCAACAGCGAAGAGTTGTTCTAGCGCGACCGTTTCTATTTCGAGCATTCCGTGCAAGATTTCCGAACCGACGAAATAGTAAAAAAGATCCCGGCTGCTTACCTCTCCGAGCAGAAGCACTTTGTCGTCTTGTAGCTGTTTAGCCGACAGGGACTTCAAACACCCGCTCGTGAAGTAATTATGTGCTTCGGTAGACTTGAATGCCTTCATCTCTTCTAGTGTGAGGAAGTTGGTAGAAAACACGAGGTAGTTGAGGATGTCGCCGTAACTTATCTCCGGAAACAAGTCCACATCGCCGGCCGTGTCCATGCCCGGTCGTAGCATGAATGGGTCCTCGTTGTCGCACAGCCGCACCTTTTCCGCATACCGCACGCGTGCAGGCCCCGTAAGGTCCGAGCGGTAGGTCGCGTTTAAAGGTTTTTTGCTCGCTACCAGCGGCATGCCGCAGGAAAAGCGCGAAAAGCGACTAGCTCAGCAGCAAACGCGTGCACTCCCCGAACTGCTCACGCCGCAATGCCGGCACCACTGCACCAATATGGCTACCGCCGCGCGAGCGCTCGAGCGTTACGTCACGTGCGAGCTTAAATAAAAATGACACAAAAATGTACATAGGTAGCAGTGAAGTCAGCGAAGAGAATTCAAAATACGAAAAGCAGTTGAAGCATCAATAAAACTATCAAGCCAGAACAGTAGAATTACATCGACAATGCATCATGTGAACGTCTTTTCAAGCTTATCTCTAAATTGTTTGTTATTGGTGCATGTGGCGATGTCGGCGGGTAAAGCGTTCCATAGAATAATAGCGTTAGGGAAAAATGACGAAACAAATTTGGACGTTCTTCCGGTTATCGGAGCTAATGGGCAAGTGTGATTTAAGCGGGGTGATATTCTGTGAGGCGGCATTAGAAGCGTGTGTCTTGATTCTGGCCGATAAAGGAAATTATGGAGGAGGCATAGGCGAGCAATAACGCGGCGTGATTCAAGGGTCGAAAGGGAGAGAGATATTTTAAGGGCAGTGACGCTGACATGACTGGAATATTGCGAGGTGATAAAGCGTGCAGCGCGGTTTTGAATGGATTCAACTTATACAGTTGGGTATGCTTGTGATGGATGCCAGATGGCCGATGCATATTCCAGTTTCGGCCTTACGAATGCTAGATAGGCTAGCCTTTTTATTTCTTGAGAAGCAAGTTTAAGGTTACGATGAAGATATCCGAGAGTACGTGAGGCTTCCGAGCAAATGGTGTCGATATGCGTTGACCAAGAAAGCGATGACGTCATGTGAACCTCTAGGTATTAGGACTGAGCTGATCGGTATATTGTTGACGTTATAGGTGTATTGAGACATGGCATGTTTCCGAGAAAATGAGAGTGATTTGCATTTTGTTAGGTTTAATAGCATGTGCCATTTTGTACACCATAATGAAATGCTGTCTGAGTTTGATTGCAGGTTAGAATGATCATCGGTGGCGTGAATGGTTTGGTATAATACACAGTCATCTGCAAACAGCCTTAGGGTTGCTGTAATGTTAGTAGGCAGGTCATTTATGTATATTAAAAAGAGCAGAGGCGATAGGCTTGCACCCTGCGGGACACAGGACGATACGCTGGTTAGACAAGACTTGTGCTCATTAGCCGAAACGGATTGCGTGCGTCCTTTTAGGAAGTGTTCGACCCATGATATCAGGTTAGAAGGGATGTTTAGTGATGATAGCTTAGCAAGTAGGTGGTTGTGGCTGACACGATCGAATGCTTTAGAAAAATCCAAGAAAATTCTGTCTACTTGATGGTTATTGTCCATTTCCTGTAGTATGTCATGTATGAATTCGGCGAGCTGGGTATGACATGAGAACCGTTTACGAAAGCCATGTTGCTGCGGATAAAAAAATTTAATTGATTCTAGGTAGGTCATTAAGTTAGAGGTGATTATGTGTTCGAGTAGTTTGGAAGGTATGCTGGTTAGGGAAATTGGGCGGTAGTTTGTAATTAGTGAGCGAATACTGGATTTAAATAATGGAACTATCTGAGCAACTTTCCAATAGTCCGGAACGCAACCTGAGTGCAATGACTGGGTGAATATTAGATGCAGAATCAGGCTGGAATAATACTTAGTGTTTCTTAGTTTTTCTAAATAAAAACTTTTCTTATTCCGTAAGACAATATTTCGCAAAAACAATTCTGGGCGATTATGGCTACACCACCCGAAGAGGGAGTGCAGCCACCGCTGTCTTTTCTGAATACCATGTTATTGTTCAAGAAATTTGTGGGTTTAGCATTTAAATGTGTTTCTTGAGCAGCCATTCACTTGGCTGATTAGAATGCGGTATCTCGTACGCATTGTCAAGATTATTAAGAAGGCCTCTACAGTTCCATTGAACAGAATTTTCTCTTCCAATTATTAAGTCTTCAGAGCTACTGAAGTGTGATTATTTATGTAAGGTCTTTCGGGGCTTGAACTCTTGGAGGATTTCTTAACCTTCCCCATTGATCTGGACGCTGCAAACCGTTCCCTTCTCTGCGACGCAGGCAGGAATGCCCCGACGTTCATCTCCTCATCTGATGTCTTGGGGGTGCCCGGTGGACGGGGCCCTTGTACTCGGCACTCGTTCGGGTGCCTTTGTTTGAGCCACTACTGCCGAAGGTGTCGCAAGCGTCACAGGTGGCACGGGCGGTGCGGTGGGGGTGGGAACCGATGCAGGAGCCCCCGTGGCCATTTCCTCGGCAGCCTACAGTGAAAGCAGGGAGGGTGAGGAAGCAGGGGCGGGAGCGGCAGCGGTCCCGACGGTGACTGTTGCCACCAGAACATCTGCTGGCTCAGCAAGCGGTGTGGTGACGGGTTGGGGGCAGCCTTAGACAACCCAGGGGGGCGGTGGGACAAAGTCCTCCTCGCGGTACTGAGTCCGTGTCGAAACAAGACGCCGCTCCGCCCCCCGGCCAGCTGCGTCGGATTACCTCACCAGGGGGAAAGAGGCGAACCTCTTTCGCGCCTATTGAAAGGGTTTTAGATGCGACGCTGAGAGCATCTCTTGTCGGCGGCCCTGTCCTTCCTGCGTGCGTCCGTCGTCGTCGTCGGCGTCGGCGTCCGCACTCTCCTCCGCTCACCCCCTCTCCTCTCCGATAGCGAACACTCTCTCGCGAGGGGCATTGGATTGGATTCGATTGGATTGGCTTGGCTTGGATTGGATTGGATTTGGATTGGATTGGATTAAAGTGGATTGTGTTGGATTGTGTTGCGTCATAGCCGCGGCAGACGCACTGGCGCCGGCGCGTGCCCAGGTGAAAGTGAACACTCTCTCTCAACATCTGCGGGTGTGCGGCCCAGCACGCTCTCACTCCGCCGGTGGGCGGCGCTGCGCGCGGTGTTGCGCATGTGCAGTACTCTCTCTCTCCGCGGTCTCCTCTCCTTCGGGTGCGCTGCGCATATAACCGCTGTGCCGCTCTCCGGCGGCCTTTCGGTCGACGGTTGCTCTCCGCTTGCGCTTGAACCCCCCTCAGCGTCGCATCACACCAGGGTTCCCGCGAGGGGAGGTGGGCATAATTTTTTTTTCTCCTTACCTTTAGGCTAATGTTTTTTCTCTAGAAACTTTTGACAAGCGCGAGAGTATGCCGTGTGTGGCCCCTGGTAGTTCGGGCAGGTGAAGTTGGTTGCAGTGCAGTTGTCGGATAGATGATCGTGCTAGGCGCATTTGGCACATGTTGCTCTGCCGCGACAGGAGTTGGTGCCATGCCTGAACCGCTGGCACTTGAAGCAGCGCCTGGAATTCGCGATGTGCGCCCGGACAGAACATCGAATGAATCCTGCGTTGACGCGGGCGACCGCGGACAAGCTCCGGCGTCAAGCCGGGTACCGAAAGGGCTCTGCACTTAAAATAATTGTGGCTAGCCTAGCTCTCGTCACTGAAATTCAGTGCTTGGAAAGCACAAGGGCTAAATGTGGCAAGTCCGTTCCACAACGCTTCCTCGACGCCCAACTAACGCTGCTGCGCCATACATCTTACGACCTATGCGTAGATGTCACCTGAAATGCTTTTTGTTTCTTTTCAGATTAGTCTCTCTGTTTTATCTGTAGATCCCGTTCCCTTTGCTCCTATGCAGGCACCAACTGCGTGACGTCCATGTCGCCGTTGAACGTCTTGGGAGTTCCATAGAGATTGGGCTTCCTAGACTTAGTAGCCTACTGGGTGCTTCTTGACGGCACCGCCACAGCCAAGGGCGTCAGGGAAGCCAGAAGGCGAGGGGGGGAGGGGGGGGGAGCCGCCACGGGTCGTCACGTGTCCATATGCTCCGGTGTTCAGGTGTACTGCAGCCGGTGGATTGTAAATTTCAGTAGCACTGCTTTCAACGCTGTTAATTCGCACCACAACCACTTCAGGGAGGGCGTGCGGTGCAGGGACGTTTGGGCTTCATAAGGCAACCATTGTGGGCGGGTGGCGGTGTCAGAGCCGGAACAAAGTCTGACTCGCAGCACTGAGTCCCTGCCGTAAACACCCGCCGCTCCGCCAACCGGCGAGCTGTGTCCACATACGTTCCAGAAGCTAGGGCACTGAACCTTTTTCAGCTTGTTGGTAGATGTTTTCATTAACGTTGTAATTGAGAATTTTCTTTTCTAGTTTCTATTTTTCACATGTCCTCGACGATGCTTGAGAAGGCTACTGCAGTTTCGGCTCTTGATTTCATCGCTATTGCTGCAGTTTTCTCTGAGGTGGTCGTGCTGTGAGCATTTTGCGCATGTTGTTTGACCGCGGTAGTTGTTGGTGCCATGCGCATAACGCTGGAACTGAAAGCACCAGCGCGGGTTGGGAACCTACGAGGAGCTTTTTCTCGGAATGAGTCAACTTCACCTAAACAGAATTTGAGAGAAAACGGAAGTTTGTTACGGTACGTAAATGCAACGGTCTCAAAGCTATTATATGATCTGTTCTACACTTCAGCGAGAGGAAGTTTTCAAGGGTTAAGGATTTTAAGGAGTTTATCCGCCATTTCTGTACAAGGCAAGGGCGACGATGGAAGCTGCATAAAATCAGCATGATTAGCCCGCCAGACCAAATCTGGCACTTAGCAGCACACAGCAATATGAATGCTGTTGAGTTCCTACAGCATTCAACATAAAACACATCAAACTGCCGCATTCCCGTGACATTAACAGAAGGACGCAACGCAAAAAATATATTCGATCAAGAACTAAGGAAACAAGATAATACTGAATTCTAAAAATGGGACAGCGCAACACAAAAACATATTTTTGCTGTAAAAATAAAAATACCCAGGCACACAATGAAACGAACTTTTCTGTATACAAACAGTGTCAGTCTAAAAAGATGCACATGTAAAGAAAAAAGCGGTAAAAAAGTTCGCCTGTGAACTACGCCGTATAACAGAAACAAGCCTTTCAAGAAAAAATTTAGTGCTCTTCCACTCTGTGATGAAGGATGACCTGCAAAGCAGCAGGTCCCCCACGGAGTTCACAAAACAAAACACGTTTGTTTGTAATTTACGAGTGAGCATACTGCGCAGCTGATTACCTGAATGAAATTCTGAAAAGACCCGAACTTTATCCTAGCGGACAAACATAGAGCTGTCTCTTTCCCTCCCGCGTCGTAGGCATCTTAGTGTTTGTGTAACACGCCAGCCCAATCCACTCTACTACTGAGGAAACCGGACCAGTCTCATTGGGGTGTTTGACGGCCACGTTGAAACCTTACGCCAACACAACGGACATGTCATAAGTAAGGGATAGAAACCTATATCTGCGCGTGCCCGCACCCCTCCCTCCCTCCCCTCCTCTCCCAAGCTGTGCAAGGATAAACCGGCAACCGGTCATGCGCGGGTGCTTAGAAGTGAAAGATACTGTCGAACATGTCTCTCTGAAAGCGATTTCAAGCGGAAGAGTGATATTTGCCCACGTCGGCGTTCCAAGCGGACAGTTTCTGTTCATCCGGGAGGGCCTCGCAGCTACACGACCAGCTGCAACTTGAGACGGCAACGGCGGCAGCGGCGGCTTTCCGGGGTTTTCTCGCCCATTCACGCTTCTGTTCGGGCTGACGCTCCTGAAGTTTCCGCTCTTCTTCCTCCAGGCGAGCAACATGCGTCCGTCCGTTACCGAGTCAACACCTCGAGGGCTTCGACCTCTACACTAGTGGACACGCACGTGGATGTCTCTTTCGCTGCCCAGTCTCGGGGGACAGCTGACTGCGCGAATTGAGCCATGAGAGTGCCACGTTTAAATCTCCCACCACCACGGATGTCATCGGTAGCGGCATTAAGCCCTGCTGTGCGTGCATGTGCCCCCCCCCCCCCTTTCACCCCAGCCCCGTGTGCACGCCTAAACCCGCAACGGAGGATAGGTGCCTAATTAGGCGTGAATTACACTGGTGAATAGAGAGGGAAAGACTTAATATGCGACCAGACTAAGACATTTTATTATTCTTCCGCCAGAAGAACTATGACCAGCTGGTCAACGTGAGCCGCCGACGCGGCAATGTTGCTCGGAATGGCTTTCAAGCTAAATAAGAATAATATGCTCAGGCTGGCGGTCCAACAGGGCAAGATGCTTTCAACCGGACAGGGGCGCGCAGCTAGTGGGCGAGGTGGAGAATGGAGCGGCAACGGCCGGGGCTACATTTTCGGCGGCGGCGGTGACGGCGGCTTTCTTGTGTCTTTACACCCATTCGCGCTGGTGTTGATTCTCCGATATCATCTGATAACGGCGCTGCGGCCGCTGTCAGCCGACTGCGCAACTTGTGAAAGAGGCATCAGTGGTGGCGAGGGGAATAATCGTTGTGATAACCGTTGTAAAAGAGGGGTCAGTGGTGGCGAGGAGGAACCTCGGAGCGGCGCCGAGTAAATCTGCTTCACCGGAATGAGAACGGGGCGGGTGGGGGGGAGGGGGGGGGATGAGACAAATACTGCCTTTCAGTAACAAAGATTGCACAGTTCGAATGCGCAGAATGGTCGCGCCAGTGCAACCGTCGTCTGTTAGGGTGCTCCCGCAAGTGCGACGCAACTACTTTCCGCTTGTAATTAGCCAGCTAGCTTCATTGCCATGAACAAGGCGCACGGGAAATGGCTGTCATCGCTAATGAAGATAGGGGTAGAGTATCTGGTGGCTCAGTGACTAAGGCGTTGTGCAGCGGAGGCTATGGACGCTGGTTCGATTCCCTGCCGTGGCAGCCGCTTTTCTGATGGAGGCGAAAGGCAAAAACGCCCGTGTGTTCGAGATTTTGGCGCACATTAAAGATCCCCAGGTGGTCCAAATTAATCTGGAGCCCTCCACTACGACGCGCCACGTCGCCTGTGTAGCGTCAGCACGTTAAACCTCATAATCACAGATAGGCACTTATGTGGCAGCGGCGGCAGGCGACCATTGTCTTTCGACGTTTTCAGAAAAATGAGCCCATACTGGGACAATTTGTGTGCGATGCGTGCAAGCGCATGTTTCAAATTCTTCGAAGGCCAGGCACGTCAGCAGCTGTGTACATCTGGTAGGTTAACGCGCGTTTGAAATGATCGCCATATTGAGAAACAATAAGCGCGCTGCGAATGCTGTTTGGGTTGATTTATTTATTTATTTATTTATTTATTGATTGATTGATTGATTGATTGATTGATTGATTGATTGATTGATTGATTGATTGATTGATTGATTGATTGATTGATTGATTGATTGATTGATTGATTGATTGATTGAACAGTTGGACATCCCGATGCAACGCAGGCGATAAGGCACGCCCCAGTGAAGAGCTCCGGATTAATTTTGACCACCTAGGGATCTTTAACGTGCGCCGAAATCTCGTAGACACGGGAGGTTTTGCTTTTCGCCTCCATCAGACAAGCGGCCGTCGCGGCGTGGAATCAAACCCGCGTCCTCGTGCTCAGGCGAATGCTTTTTCTCTTTTCAACTGTTTCTGAAGTGACATTGTTGTGCAGACGGAATTATACACCCAGTGCAGTGGCCCACACTCGCTGCTCCAATCGTGGGCCACGGAGCCACGGTCGACGTCACATATGACGACGTAGCGGAGCTACGCTTGCAAGTCCCATTCGCGGGCTCTATTTTTAAACAGCGGAGCTGTGGTTACTTGCCGTAGGTTCGCCGTTGCAAAAAAACATACCAAGGAAAACCCAAGCGCTCGCGATGCCGGGCCTCGCAGCGACCGCCGAGCGTCTTCCGCACGCGCAGTGGCTTTAGGAAAAAAAAAAGAGATGGAGAAACCGGTAAAAACCGCAAGGAGCGAAAAAATGGCGGGAGATCGTGAGCCCGTGCATCGCGGCGACCGCCGAGTCTCTGGCTCGCGCAGTGGCTTCAGCACGCACAGACACAAAAAGCTCAATCGCTGTAGTCAAGTGTACACCACTGATGTAAAAAAACTCCGGCGCTAATGCTAAAGTTGAGCAGACACCCTGCTGCGGAAAGGTATCCGCGGCCGCCGCATTCTCTAGAAGCCTTTATGGATAATTGGAGACATGGCTACGAGTGTGCCACTCCTTCCCCAGACGACCTGCAGGCCCGCTACCGCTGCCTCAGATCGATGACGGAGAGCTGGTGGAAGTCTACAATGCTGAGGATGACTTTGCAATCACCATTAGCCGTGAAGAAGACGACGACCTTTTCGATGCGTATGACAACGATTACCGGGTAATTCGGGTTTTAATCATAACGATGTTTTTACGGCCTGTGATTTTCCGGTATAAATTAGTATTTTGAGGTCCTCACGAATTTCAACAAGAGATTTAGGCATGGCCAATCCCCTCTTGGGGGTACTTGCTTGAGGGCATCATCATCACTGGCACCGCAAATACGCAAATAAACAATAATACTGAAACTTAACTATGTGTCCGGCAATGCTCACCTACAACAGCTTCGTCATTCAAGTCTTGCGGGTGTGTAAAAGCTTCCCTGATTTTTTTCGTTTCTTTTTTTTTTCGGCAAAGGTGAAAATCGCAAATGTCAGTTTGTATGAGTGCACATAAAACGAATCTGTCCAAATGCCCACCTAGTAGCGCGCCCAGGGCAACGGCGCATGCTAACACCAATTCAACTTTACTTCACACGCGGTTAACTGCGATACTTCGTAATTACTGGAAAATCTAACCGGCGTTTAGTGTATACAGTCCTCTAATAGAGAACGACTAAGCTCGCCCCGCACGTGCGCTCTGCGCTGCACTGCGCATCAAGTATAAAATCTCATGCATCGTTCGTCACAACCATCTTCGAGAAATTAGCTCTCAAGAGATACCAGCGTGCCGCATTAGTGAAAAAAGACAGTTGCACCAGGCATGCAAGGATGAAGTGAACCCATGCGGCTAGTTGAATAAAAATTCCCCGCATTTCCCCGAGGGGAAGAATGTGAAAGTGCGAATGCACGAGTTGAATTTGCGCGGTTCGGTAATGTTCGCGAAAGAGAGATCACACACACACACACAACTACAAAGAAAGAAAGATGCATTTATTCACAGACACCTATTTGTGTTGTCGTTGTACTTGATTGCTAGAGCGGATCTCAGCTTTGAAATTTCGTGTCAGTACTCATTTAAGCGGGTGCATTAGCCCTTCTCACGCCCGATTCTTGGCCAATCCCCCACGTGGGTATGTGCCATGTCAGCGGCCAGGCAGCGCGCGCCCATCTCCCCCCGTTGCCAAGGTAGACGAGGAGATTCCTGACCAATGCCCCACGTGGGTACGTGCCATGTCAGCGGCCAGGCTGCGCGCGCCCATCTCCACGTGCGCGGACATCGCCGGTGGACGCAGGTTCAGGGTCGCTTAAGAAGTGCATTGCACTTAAAATGCGTGCTGCGCATGATTCCAAGGCAGAATTGTTTATTATCAAGCACATAACCACTTGCTGGAAGGTGGTAGTCATGCCTGCAGAGCTAAATGTTTTCAGCGAACTTCCGTGCGCAGTGGCCTTCTCACTTATTTGCGATTCTGAAGTTCATCCTCCCCAACGATTACCGAGACCCTTCGTATGCTATTTGCGGTCACAATTGGAACGTGCTCCGCGTATTTACATCTGGTGGAGCTACGAAAAAGTTAGTTAATACGACGCAGTCATGAACAAAACACAAATTCTACAGCATGAGGTATTAAGACAGAATAGAAATTGTCAAAAAAACATTCGATAACATTTTCTAAACAACAATAATTTTAGGACAGAATTTACGCCCAGTTCTTCGACCTCCAACTTGCACAGCGGCTCTCGTTACCGTCTCGAAAACCTCTCATTCGCCATTCTTTGCCCTGGCGAACAGTGCTGCGGAATTACCAGTCCGGAATTGGAATGAATCCGGAATCATTCCACATTTTCGCGACCCCGGAATGGAATGGGAATGGAATGGCGACAATACTTGAAGGAATGGAATGGGAATGGAATTAAGCGCGTTTTGCCCGGAATGGAATGGGAATGGAATTACATGTATTTTTCCCAAAATAAAGAGCACTTTTCTTTCTACGCGCTGTTTTTTGTTAAAATATGCAAAAATACGCAAAAGATCCCACCAGGCCAAGTTCAAGCATTAGTAAGCCGGAGCCTTGAATTTAACAATAACTCAGTACTGTTAAAATCGATTCGCTGATTACAAGCACGGTATATTTATAAGCAGCGATTACACTACAATTATGTCCTTAAATACAGCGCTGCTACGAAGTTCGTCGCGATTCTCCGCCTAATAAACGCGGCTCTAAGCCGTTGGTATCCGTCGTGGGGAACTACCGTGTTGGCATCCCCCCTATCTCTCTCACCAACTTCGCCTTCTGATTTTTATCTTGGCGGTGCCTTCGCCCCGGCTGCGAGCTGTCTCCCCACGCTTCTTTTGTTTTTTGCGTCCGGAACCGTCGGTGATCGCATCCCACCTCGCCGTCATCGGGACGCTGGCGCGGTGTTTGTGTTCACTGCGAAATTCCGCATATCAGCTTACGACCCATCTCCCTTCGCGCTCCCCTTTCCTCCCCCAGAACATTTTGCAATACTGGCCCTCCTGTCTAGACACTCGGACGCCTTTGCCCGAAGCAGCTTCTACGAAGGTCTAAAATATTGGTTTGCGAATCCACCCGAAAGAGGAGAGCCCATGTGATAGGAACTGCGGTCACGCCTGCGCCTGCAAGCTGCACGCTGCAAGCTTTGTTCCTAAGCGGTTCCGACCTAATGGAAAACGAACGCTAGCCACTTTCCCTTGCTTTCCCGACTGGCAAGGGCAGTTTCCGTTGTAAATGTAACGTCAGCTGGCGTGGAACGTGTTTTTTCCACGGCATCTCTTTTAGTGACAGACAGCGAAGCGAAACCGGCTCGAACACTTCTTTTAAGCAGCTCGTTTGTCAAGCGCAACACACAGGCAGAAGGCAACTGTATTAGTTTGCTTTTTTTTGTTTTTAGAACTGATCGTTGTAGCAGCCGTCATTTACACTTCGTGATTTCAGAACTGAACGGCTAAGCGCCCATTTGGCTCACACCATTTTGTTACGTAATTTTGATGAATGAAACCAAAATAAACTTTTTTCAACCTTTCACGGCAGCTTCAGACCTTTATTGCAGCATATAAAATTCACGACTGGACCTAATTGCGCTGCTGAGCACGAGGTCGCGGTTCGATTTCCAGCCGCGGCGGCCGCTTTCCTGATGGAGGCGAAAAGCAAAAACGCCCATGTGTACGAGATTTCGGCCTAAGGTGGTCAAAATTCATCCGGAGCCCTCCACTACGGCACGCCTCATTGCCTGCATTGCGTCGGCGCGTTAAACCCTACAATATATCAACGAGGACAACTACGCACTTTTTTCTGGCGTTGGGATTTCCACAACACTAGACTGACCGGCTGCCGAACGTGTCCTTCTATTATTATCGTTATCATTTTAAAGCAAAGCTTTCTACCTCTACCCCCCAAGGGTTCTTTCGCGACCGTTGGTGTCACCAGAAAACTCAGCGAACAAATAAAAGAATTTACTGGCCCCGCCGGGAATCGAACCTGGAACTAATAGACTAACAAAGTGAGAGCCTGTTGTCTTACCGATTTAGCCACGAGCCCACCTGAAGACAGGGAAGACAGGGGGTGTACTCACCAAGCACATCTACGGGTTTACCCCCTGTGTTCTCGCTGAATGCCACGTGAAAGCGTCAAGCCACGGCCGCTCGATGGGAACTAGGTCCGGCCTGCCGAACGCGCCTCTCCGCCGGTGACGGCGCTAGTCCCCCTTTCCGCCGCAGCGTCAGTCTTGGCGCTAATCATCGGTGAAAGAAGAGCGGCGGCTGCCGGCCGCGGTCACGGTTTCAGTGCGGTGTAAGTTGTTCATGACTGCACCGACGGCTGAAGTCAGCATCTTCATAATTTATAATCATATGCGGTGATACGTGAGGCGGAAACTCACAATATAGGCGTCACAGACTAACTAGTATTTCCGAAGTAGGCACAGCGCTGCATTTGTTTTCCTTTGAGCGCACCGCATGCGATGTTAGCATGTGGCGCAGTGCTAACGTCGAGCGCAATAGGCGGATTTCTTTCTAAAGATTTTCCCAAGGCTTTCAGGAATAATATTTGGCGTGGCAAGCTAGTCTGAGCACCCGCATTTCTGTTTATTACGTACCAGCTTATACCTTGCGTGTGCGTAAAATTCACATAAATGTGTCATGCTGGGTCGTACACGCCCATTTCTCAATTCGCGTTTGACAAATCTGACTGAATATTTTCCCATCTTGTTTTAACTGCGTTTTCAAAGAAAACTGGAATAATCTTAATACCTTTTAGGGTACATTGGTTCATTTGCTTTGGAAATATTGTTCTACTGCGCGTTAAGCTACAGCTAGGTATACACAAGATTATGGAGGACACACGAATGAAGCGGACAGAGCGAACGCAAATATGAACTCATTTATTGCCATGTTGGTCTGGCTTTGTCGAAATTCTGCACTATTCTAGTAGAAACCTAGCCGTTTTGTCATCCTCTTCTGAGGCGTCATGAATATTCCCAACTGCTACATACAGCGCGATCCTCCTCGAACTTCTTCACTTCTTCGCGGAATTCGTCGCAGCTTTTTTGCAGTTTTTGTAGTTTTTCGTTTGGTCTGTTTGCTTGCATTTGAAGGCGGCGGACATTACTCTTGATATCATCCATAAACCCTGTCAGTTCCAACGAAGCCTGGCATTCTTGAGTCTCAAAATTACGTTGGCCGCATGATTGCATGTCCGTGAGAGCGTACAGGACTTGGTCTGCCTCTGTGGGTGGGTGCGGTAGCATCGGTTGATCTTTCTTCATTCTCAGTTAAGCCCAGAATTGATCGCTTCAGTCGTTTCATTTTCTGCAACCATTGTGTTCACGTGCCCTTGGTTGCTTACTTGATATTCCAACGCACACGCCTCGAGCAGCGGCCGAACAAGCGCCCGCCTCCTTTTCTGGCTTCCCGGCTGCATGTACGTTGGGTACGACGGGAATCTTGTCGGCACAGCTGTTGGTTGCTTCAGTGCGCTTCAATCCCACCTTTTAGTCATCCTCTCTGCAGTGCAGCGAGCAAATAACGACTGATCTGGAGCTTGGTTTCCATTTGATGCCCTTGTCGATCCTTTGACGGGAGATGTTGTGCACCCAGACGCGTCGGAGTTGCTGTTTGGCGGGGAACTCGTGGTAGCAAACGTCCGGGGTTTTCGAGGAATTCTACTTGCAGTGCGGCACGCAGCAGTTCTTGGCCATTTCATAGCCAGAAGCACACTAGTACGCTATATTACACGCGCAGTGCACGGAATTCTGCGAAACGAAAAGCAAAGCGCTCACGCGAGCTTCAACTCCCGCGATGCGATGCGATGAGGTTTTTGAGGGGGGGAGGGGGGGGGGAAGAGGTAGTGAAAAGGGGCCCGAAACTGTCTGGCGTGGGGTTCCGACACCTTATCAGGCCCGAGGGGGAGGGGAAGGGGCATTAAAGGAGGGGATAGCAGGAAATACTCCCGCCGCAGCTGCTTTTCGCGCCCAAACCGGAGTCAGCGCCGATACGTGGCGCCCCACCGCAAGTACCAGCGGCAACCGTAAACCTCGCTTCCATGCCCTCGCCCGTCGCCGAAGCGCGATGCTGCAAGCCGGGTTAATCCTTACAACTTTTTGCTTGCCCGCGTTAATTCCGGTTACCCTGCTGAAGTTAACCTGTACATATTATTAAAAAATTGGAAGGTGAGCTAATTCGGTGCTGTTCATAATGAAAAACGACAATCAGCGTAAATGGTAGACAACATAGAATCACGCAAAAATACACAAGTTCTCACTCGCAAGCAGTTGTTATTAAATCTATGAATATCCACCCAAGCGGCATATCAGACTACACACATCAGATTCCACACATACGGGAAACTCGGCCGCACATACGAAATCAAACCACGATTCAAACGAAATACGGAACGAAGACAGCTGATCACAAAGACATTACCGATAGCACACAGGTGTTTCGCTCCCGCAAAGCAGTGAGGTTTGCAGCGCATCTTAAGCATTTTACGTCCCTGTTTAACGAGTAAATGACCGGTTTACAAATAAATGTGACCTACATATTCTCGGCATTTGGGGACATTCGGCTCGGAGTAAAATTACCGTGCCTGAATTCAAACATGCGACAGGCTGCTGAGCCTGTGTTTGACAAAGTTAGAACACGGCCATGTTAAAATTGTCCTCCAATTAGCATGGTGAATGGCAGCAGTAATGGAGTTTCATTTTCCAGCTCAAACGGGCTGCAGTGTTTAAACCGAATTAGCATTGTAACATGATGTACAGTCATATTCCCGAACATTGCGGGAACTGGGTTGCGGGAGCGGCCGCATCACACTCGTCTTTTTAAACCGCGAACAGGAATTACCGCCATCAAACAGATGAAATTCTTAGACATTGAAGATATATCGTTGCCGTGAATTATGGTTTCATTATTTTCCAGATACGTGTGCTAGAACGCGAGTGAACGACTTTTAAAGGAACGATGATCGTCGATATTCCGTAGGCGACCCGCAGCGAGGACTGCGGGAGCCGTCACCGATGTGTGGCGCCCCCGCCGAAAGTAGCGGAGGCAACTGACAACTCCGCTGTCACGCGCCTGCCCATTACCGGCGCGCGATTGGGCAGGCCGGACCTAGTTCCCATCAAGCGGCCGTGGTCAAGCGACCACTCACGCCCGTCTAGCGGCCCTGTGCGCACCTTTCTCATGTGCTAGGAGTTACAAAAATAAAAGGAAGCTCACACCAATGCATGGCATCTCACTTCTAGTACGCCAATGTGCTAAAGCCTGTGGCCTCCAGTGTTCACGTAAAAAATCACAGCTCCTTGTCGTCCGCCCTCACGCCAAATCAAGGAATACATTCAAATGCTCCTTGATGGCCTACATCTCGAGGCTAACACCAAGAGTGAGGTCTCCTTGCAGCGCCTCAAAAACAGCATTAATCAAATCACACACATGATCAGGCGAGTTGCCACCAAGAAGCCAGGCCTAAAGTAATTCGGTACCTTTCGATTAATTGAAGCTTTTGTCCTCTCGAGAGTCACTTACGTCAACCCCCTGTCTTCTTCTCGACAATGAAGACATAGAGATACTTTATATAATGATTAGAAAGGTGGTCGAGCAGGCCATTGGTCTTCTCATGTGCGTCCCACAGAGGCTGCTTAGCACGGGGCTCCACAACACGGCGGAAGAGCTGATAGAAGGCTATCTTTCTAACCAGGAGGTCCGACTCAGAACTGCGGTGGGTAACCGCATGCGTCACCAGATTGGCTCGGCAGCCCAGAATGTCACTCCGCTTGACGTACTCCCAGACTCTTGGCGACTAAAACTAAAGATGCTCCCTTTGCTTAGAAATATGAACCCCTCACACGACGAGGGCCACCGAAAAGCACGGGCTCAAGCGCTAAACACCACCCTCGGTGGGGATCATGCAGTTATCTACACAGACGCCTCCAAACATCGAGGGAAGCCATACGCCATCATTGTGGCTACCTCCAGAACCAACCTCCTTGCGTGTACCTCGCTTAGGACCCAAGAAATGACGGCAGCAGAAGAGGCAGCAATCACCTTGGCTCTCACTCAACCAGGGGTTCCGAGGGTAGTCACCGATTCCCAGCAAGCCTACTGGAATTACCAGTCGGGTTGGGTGTCCTCACCTGCACTGCGCGTGCTCAAAAAACACTCCCCAAACGGTTCCATTCAGCACCTCTGGACACCCCCTCACGCTTCAATGGAGGGCAACAAATACGCCCACCCACTAAGCCTGCGCTTTTACCTCCCGTGCTATGGAGCTGCACGAGGACAGTCACCCGCTTGTCACGTACAGGAAGATAACCCAGCATTGTCGCCTTCTTTGACAGACTGTACCTTCGCCTTACCCTGACCTTTACAGAGAACAACAAACTACCCTACGGCTCATACAATCCGGGCTCCTTCCCACAGCCTACGCGTCTTCAGTTAATGCATCCGAATCGCTACGACGCTGAATGCAAATTTTGCTCAGAAGTAGGAACACTCCGCCCCGTAATCGGGGGGTGCGACTTTATACCTGAGTAGCCTCCTCTCTCTCCGTCAACTACCCAACAAGAGCAATGGGAGATGCTGCTGTCCAGGCCCTCTGTACCTACCCATCTTCAGCGGGTGGACAGAACACAGGCCGCGCGGACTGCATATGGGCCCCACAGAAGAAGGAATCACTCCCCAGGGCTGCACTCTGGACCGTTCAGAAATCTGAACAGAAGTATTTCTTCCTCCTCCTCTTCCTTCCCTGCCGCAAATCTTGTCGCCTCCATCCGCGGCGCAGAGACGGAGAAGTCAGAACGTCTAACACCGGGTTGGAGCTTACTTTAAACTTATAAAAAAGTTTCCACTCTTGTGCTACACCAATACAACTCAACCAAACACCGTTCATGCATCATGCATTGATTTAACCTAACCAAGAATACCTCTTTGAACTAATAAATGGTGTAGTGCATTTCACTTCTCTCTGGTTCTACTATTTGTGGAGCGATGTGAGTGAATTTAACTGACGTCGCAGGGGTAATCGTTATGGGTGCCGTTTACAGCTTTGCTTTCCAACCACATTCACGGGGTGGATGGCGCGATTTTTTTCTTTGCATCTTTTCTTTCGGTTGATCGCCAAGACCAGAGGACACTTGGGGGAACCTTCATTGCTACTCCACTGCATGGAACTCCTCAAATTAGTTATACAGGCCTCAGTTTTACAATTAGTTACGCAGGCCTTGGACTCAGTTTTGCCGAGTCCAAGGCCGCAACGCATTCTCTAAGTCCTTCAGTTAGCTAGAGCCAAAGGTTGCGTGGTGCCGAAGTGTGAACAATCTCCCCATTCTAAAGAGAAAAACAAGGGACGCAGATTAGTATACGAACCAATGCACTATCCAGTATACACTAACGAGAGAAAAAAGAATTTTCCCTGCGCATTGGTTCTCATCGAGACACTCATACAAAGGGCGCGCATACCCTTAGCACAGCCTGAACTTTCGCTAGTGCGCAGTGGATGATATTGACGCACCTAACTAAGCTTTTCGGCAAGGGCGACATTGCATACCTGCGCACACGCAAACACAGGAAGTTCTGAACTTATCTGTGCTTTAAAGGCGCGCTTGACATGCGTGAGTGCTGACGGCCTGTGCGGCCCGTGATCCGTATTTGGTGCAAAGGCAGGACAAGGTGCTCGAGCGGTAATTCTTCCAACTGATACCACCAGATCCGGAGGTTCTGTTCCTCGCTAACAAAATCATAGTTCTAACCTTGCTGACGACGGCTCCATACGCGTGTTAATTGCTTAAGGAATATAATGCCTTCTTCAACCATACTTTTGTTAGCACAAAACTAGAACATGTCGTCACGTTAGCATTAACACATTCACACTTACACAATATTAAAGCATCACAACCCGTAAAGACGTGCTGACAATGCAAATACTATATTAACTACCTGGAGAACTGCCCCTGTGGGAATTAGTAGGGTGATTGCACTGAACGAGATATGCCACAAAGCCACTATCCCTCGACCTTGGTTACGTGTTTTGCGTATTTTAGCAGTTCTTAACGCGTGTAATAACATCAGCCTAATGGTGGGTTCATTGGTAACTTGATAATCAGCCGATAAAACGTTGAGGAATTAGAGGAATGGAATTGAACTGCCCGGCAATTCCCGGAGTGGGAGTGGGCAATGTTCCGGCATTCCAAGGAATTGAAAGGAATGGAATTTAGTCAACTTGTAATTCCCCGGAATGGAATTGGAATGGAATGGGGACGCCCATTCCGCAACACTGCTGGCGAAGCACTCGAGGTACCCGCATAAGGGTGGATGACGTCGGGCATGGCCCGGCACGTCGGCGTAACTGTGACGTGCATGCCTTGTCAAGGATGCTGTCCAGGGAGTTGGGGGAGTCAATGCTGAAGCCCATCAGGATGACGTGGCCATGAAGCGAGGAGGGCGGCCGCAGTCTGTCGTAGTCTTCCTGGCCGTTACGTGCCCCCCTGCGTTCCCGCCGCTGAGATGCCGCTGAGGGGGTCCTGAAGCGTCGTTGGGACGCCCAGCTCTGCAGGGTGCTGGTAGGGACATGTGCAGGGAGGGACACGCATCCACCCTCCCCGTGTCAAGGATGCTGCCCAGCAAGTCGGGTGAGTCAATGCTGAAGCACATCACGATGGCATGGCCATGAAGCAAGGAGTTCAGCCGCAGTCCGTCGTAGTCTTCCTGGCCGTTAGCGTGCCCACTGCATTCCAGCTGCTGAGATGCCGCTGAGGCTGTCCTGGAGCGTCGTAGGGACGCCCACCTGTGCAGGGTGCTGGCACGGACATGCGCAGGGAGGGACGCGCATCCACCGTCCCCGTGTGAAGGATGCTGCCTAGCGAGTCAGGGGAGTCAACGTTGAAGCCCATCAGGATGACGTGGCCATGAAGCGAGGAGGGTGGCCGCAGTCTGTCGTAGTCTCCCTGGCCGTTAGCGGACCCTCCAGCGTTCCAGCCACTGAGATGCCTCTAAGGCTGTCCTGGAGCATCGTAGGGATGCCCACCTGATGCGGCTTCTGCGTGCTGAAGGCGACCCGTCGACGCGTCGCGCCGTAGCCGGCGTCTCCAACCACCAATGCCTCTCCTCGGAGGGAGGGAGGGCACCATCTGTCGTGGGTGCTGGCAATCGGTGACCAACAGCAGGATTCTGAAGGATCTGTCTCCGAACACCGCTTCAGGCCATGGAACGAAATGCGGTGGTGGTGGTGGTGGTGGCCCGAAAAATTGGCGCATACCCACTTAGGGGGATTGGCCAAGAAGAGTTATGTTTTCATTAGAATAAATAAAGCGAGGCAAAATAATGGAGCAGAAGAAAGAATTTGGTCTAGGTTAATGAAAGAGAGAGAGAGGAAACACGAGAAAAAAAAACACAGAGAGAAGAATAGGAAAACTATAGTAAAAATCAGCCTAATCGGAATGTTTTTAACACTGCAGACGAGCTGTCTCCGAAATGAAGGAGTGGATGGCGTTGCACACGTCCCTATGGCATCGACCCAGCCTAGTCCCCCCAAACGACAAAAGCACAGGTACAGTTAAAGGCAGTCCAAGACGTAGCAGGGGAATCTCCAGCAGCCTTCTCCGATGGTTGGAAAATCGGCGGCAAAAAAGAAAGAAATGCTCTTCGGATTCAATTTCTTGGCAAAAGTGGCACAAAGGGGTGGTTATCAGATTTGCCCTGAATAAATACCGATTAAGTGGTGGCACACCACAACGAAAAGAAGTTATCAATACTTCGCACAAGCGAGTTTGGCATAAACTTCTCTCCCAGCGGTACCTGAGGTGTTGAAGTTCAGGAGAAGTGTTCAGACCATGGTCGGAGGCATCTTGATTGAACAGGTATTGGCGATAGCGTGCCAACAACACGCAAGAAAATGGGGGAAGAACCTCGACGATCGGCAAAGCCAGAGCTGTTTTAGCTAATATGTCAGCGGTTTCATTAAGGGTTAACCCACAGTGGCCGGGCAGCCAAACGAGCCGAATCTCCCGAACATGAGTGGGGACGCAGGAATAAAAAGTTTTGGCAATAGCGAATGCGCAGCTCGTGCCACAACCAAAATATCTTCTTCTTTCTCAAGGCAGTCGCCAAGGTAAATGTAACTGGTAACGAAGCTTTTGGTGAAAAGCGGTACAGAACGTTTGAAGCGCGGCTAGGTGTGGAGGGAAAAAATACAAATAACAAAAACCAAGTTTTATTCAACTATAAAACAATATTTATATTTTATGAACGATATTTATTTCTGTCTCATATTTATTTAGGCACAGTGTGCAAATAATTTATGAAAATGTTATTCATTCTCAAAAACCTTTCTTGTAGCGCCCTCTGAAGAATGGCACATGCATTGAGTTTCATACCAGAAACAAGAGGGGACACTGGAGCTGCAATCGTGCAACCATCCTGGAGCTGATTGTGTGACGTAGACTCGTGATTTTCGAACCTGGCTTAACTTTAGGCTTGAAGGTTGTTATGTGCACTTGGCTTCGGGTTCCTCTGCGCCCTCAGTTCGTACCCGCCGCGGTGGCTCAGTGGCTAAGGCGTTGCGCTGCTGAGCACGAGGTCGCGGGTTCGATTCCCGGCCGCGGTGGCCGCTTTTCTGATGGAGGCGAAAAGCAAAAACGCCCGTGTGTACGAGATTTCGGCGCACGATAAAGATCCCCAGGTGGTCAAAATTAATCCGGAGCCCTCCACTACGGCGCGCCTCATCGCCTGCGTTGCGTCGGCGCGTTAAACCCCACAATCAATCAAATCAAAATCCTCAGTTCGTCTTTCGGCGTCGAAAGCATCGAGGGCTTCTTCAGGGGCAGAATTGCTGTTAGGGCCCGATTCGAGTGGCTACAATTATCAAATACTCTTGGCTGGAATGAAGTGGATGCGGAAAACAGTAGCATGGCTGTGTAGCCCCTACACTAGAACTAGTCATGTTCTAAAGAATTTCTGAAAACGGACGCGAACTCGAGATTCCGCATAAGGTAGACAGTACGATCACGCTGTTTCATCCTAGTCCCAGTCATGACGACGCTTGCGAGAACAACATGAGCGCGGTAGCTAAGCGAAAATTTAGTGCCCTTTCACTCTGTGAAGAAGGAAGACCTCCGAAGCTAGACGCAGTCCACGGTGTTCCCGAAAAAAATACTTCTTTATAATTTGCGATTAAGCATACTTCCTAGCCAATTAGCTGAATGAAACTTCGAAGAACGGGAGCTGCACTCCACAAACATAGTGCTGTCTGTTTCCATTCCGCCTCGTATGCATCTTCCTGTCTGTCTAACACACAAAACCTCTGCGCTCGACCAAGCAGGACGCCGTACAGGCCGAAATGGTTCGTTTGACCTCCAAGTGCAAACCTCCCAGCAGCACAACGGTCATGTCATCAGTGAAGTCGTAAAGCCTATTGCTGGGCGTGCACTCCCTCTCTTCCTTTTTTCAGTCACCACCCGTGCACTCATCAGCCAGAAACAGGTGATATGCATGTGCGTCAAGTTAAAGACACTGGCGAAAGTGTCGCTCCTAAAGCCCTCGAAGCTAAACAAGAAATATTGGCTCACGTCAGGGCTACGAGTGGGCACGTTCCTGTTCATCCTGTAGGTATCTGCAGCTACTCGGCGTGCTGGTACTTGCGGCGGCAGCGGCTTTTCGTAGTTGTCGCCCCCAAGTTCGCGCTTCTGTGCGTTCCGACACGCCTTCAGTTCCCGCTCTCCTTCCTCTGATCAAATGACATGCGTCCGTAACATAGCGACGCAAAACCTGGAAGGACTCTAGCGTTACTTTATCGATAAGACATGTCCGTTTCCGGCCCCTGTCATCATGGCCGCATTAAGGGGGGGGGGATACAGGGGCTGCTGCCTTGTGCCGTCGGGGGCCCCGCTCGATCATATGAAAAAAACCATCTTGAGTGTGCTCGCTGCTCGCATTGAAAGTTGAAGGTGGGAGCTTCAACCTCACTTTCACACCGAAGCTAACTCCTGACAGGTGGGGGGCCCCTCACGTTATGGTTGACAACCTTCGAGTCCATTTCAATTTAATTTATTTATTCCTACTCCTCTTCCTTGTTATCGCGAGGTTTATGAGAAGACGTCTTGGACCAAAAGTCGCGGGTACACAGCTTGACCGGGCCTAAGAAGCCACATAAAAAAGGTCCCGAGCTCGGCTCCGGTCTTTTTCGGCCGGGTTGTTTCGGTAGTCTTTTCGGTACACGCACAGGTGAAAATATGTGTTTTTTTTCTAGCTGGATTTTGAACCAGAAATTTCGTCTAGCTAGAAAAATCTAGCTAGAAATAGCAGAATTTCTAGCTAGAAATTCAGTTTCTAGTCCATTTCTAGCTAGTGAAGTGAGCTTTACTTCCAGCTAGCATTTGTCAGTCTGGCTAGAACCCCCCCCCCCCCCCCAGCTGGGAATCCACCACACCAACGCGTGTTTACACCAAAATATACAAATACAAATTTGCGATAATTCATGCCCCGAAGCTACACGTGGGCAATGAGGCAGGCCGTAGCATATCTCTCCGAAAGAATTTATGCCGCTTTAGGATCTTTAACGTGCGCCGAAATCTCGACACACTGCCATTTTTGTTTTCTGCTTCCATCAGGAAACTGGCCGCTGCGGCCGGGAATTGAACCCGCGTTCTTGGCTCAACGCCTTACCCACTGAGCCACATCGGCGTGTTTTCCAGCGGGGCTTATGCCGGCACCAACATTGCGTGACCCAACTAAAGTAGGAGGAAAGGAATAATGCCGGTCTCTCAGGAATCAAGGAAGGCATAGGTTGTAAGGACATAGTGTCTAATCACATAAGCTTTCTAAATACTTTTCAATATTTCCACAGTTCCGTCTCCGGTGCAAGCTCGGTTTGGCAAACTACGATGGCGCCACCCGGCCAAGCTAAAAATCACCCTAAAATAGGTACGGATATCCTCCCAGAGAACAGTCGCGTACGAAGAATCTGCGTTGCTCTAGAGACAAGCGGTAGTGAGAAATTCACAATCGACAAAAACAAAACTTTAATCAATTGCCCAAAAAACGCCCAATCGAGAGCAGAGCAAGAAAAAGAGAAAAAGGAATCATAACACTCATGCAACCACTGATCATGACCCGCATATTGCAGCGCCTACCATGCCCCAAATTTTCCCGCTCCGAAGAAAGTGGAAGGAACACCATCCTCACGACTGCTTATAAGGCGCTTCTCAACATTGCAATTTCGACCGCGAGACAGACTAACAAAGGGTGGACCGCCAGGGTAGCAGGACGAACATACATAAACGGGTCAGGAAGAAGGTGAAGGTCATGCTCTCGATGCAGGGGTGAAATAACAATATTCGGAGCAAAGAATGAACTCGGGAAGCGCAGGACAAGAACGGGTGCAGGTCAATTGGACAGTCTTTCACCCTGCAGTCGTCCTAAATAGGATGTTAGTTATAATGACGACGAATAGGTCCTCGACTTGTATTCTTAACGCATTTCAAGAAAGCGAAGAAGCCATTCTCCTAGCGCCAAGAAAGCGGATGGAAAAACAAAATCTGGAGGGGCCTTCGTACCCGCCTACCGGCACCCCTCTAATTGAAAAGAAACTATACTGCACGCCATGATAGACATGGCACCGATCGAGCGATCCCGCATAAAAACTCTCCTCTACCAGTAATATGGATCCAATCACACACAAGAACAGGCGATATTGCAAGATCAAGTTCATTCGGGGAAAGTTTGAATATCATGAGACAACAGTATACACCGACTTCGGGATGTACAAAAGCACGAAGCCCCAATTGTGGTAGTTGACTACTCAGGCAATCCTTGTGACTGCATGATCAATTGGAAGTTGGAGCCATCATCTTGACAATTTGAATAGTGGAAGTATCAAATAGAAGCGCAACGTCACAACAGACTCTCAAACAGAGGTCGGCAAACTCACTCATGAGTCCACTCACTCAGACTCATTTGGACTCAAAACTCACGCGTGAGTTGAGTTTGAGTGAACGCGAGGCTAGTGTGGCATGGTGAGTTTGAGCTTGAGTGAGTTTGAGCCGAGTGATCACGACTGAGTTTGAGTCCGATTGAGTTTGAGTCCATTTTGAGTTCTGAGTACATTTGAGTTTGAGTCCATTTTGAGTTCTGAGTACATTGGAGTTTGAGTCCATTTTGAGTTCTGAGTACATTTTGAGTTTGAGTCCATTTTGAGTTCTGAGTACAATTTGAGTTTGAGTCCATTTTGAGTTCTGAGTACATTTGAGTTTGAGGTCCATTTTGAGTTCTGAGTACATTTTGAGGTTGAGTCCATTTGAGTTTGAGTTCATTTTGAGTTCTGAGTACAATTTGAGTTTGAGCTTATTTTGAGTTCTGAGTACATTTGAGTTTGAGTCCATTTTGAGTTTGAGTCCATTTTGAGTTCTGAGTACATTTTGAGTTTGAGTCCATTTTGAGTTCTGAGTACATTTTGAGTTTCAGCACATTTGAGTTTGATTACATATTGCGTTTTGAGTACATTTTGAGTTCTGAGTAAATAGGAGTTTTAAGTCCATTTTGGAGTTTGAGTACATATGAGTAGCCTAGC